>CAOKZL010002189.1:0-527181 GCA_948472985.1 Iguana delicatissima
CAATCACTAAACCACGCGGAAGGAAGGAGCAGATTTGCCAACAATAAAGACCTGTCATGAAAAGGCAATGAACTTGATTTCTCTCTTGCTGGCAACTGTCTTGCTATTATGGAAACTGAAGACTCACACCTAACTGAAACAGCATGTAACAGCAACCATTCTTTGACACTCAAAATATGGAGCCAGTTGAGGGCAACTTTTGTGTCTAGGTGCTAAAGGCCTAAACACAAAGGAAATGCAGTTTTATTTTTAAAACACATATGTCACCTTTCTGCCATCATTGGCGTCCCTAGTGATTCACAAAACTAACACAGGCACCCTAAAAACAAACAGATAAAAAGTCAGATCACATCATCTACACAAAATAAGAGGAGCGGCTTAAAAAAAACACCTCCAAAAGCATCCACAGAAGGCAAGGTTAAATGAAGTAACCCATCAAAAACAAATTACATAAATTTAACACAGCAAGAAGCCTGAATCACCAAGAGTAAGACTGGCTTGTACATGAAAAGTAACAGTAGAGGTACCAAGTAGGGCTCTTTCTGGAAAGAGTTCCATAAAAGAGTGCCAGGCACAAAAAAAAGACTTCTCTCCAGATGCTGGACAGATTTGTATTGGAATATACACTTTTGATCCTAATGAAATAAATAACAATCATGTTTTGGCTTGCTGTACGACTAGAGCGGAGAGTGAACTGAGCAACTCTCCTATATTGTTGTACCACAACTCGCAGCATCGCTAGCCAGTATAGCCAATAGTGAGGAATGATGGAAATGGCAGTTCAATAACACTGAAGGCCCTAACTTAAGGATTATGATTTATTGCCAAAATACTGGCTGAATATAAAGAGTAGTCATTGTAGCAAAGGAAGCAATCAGGAAAAAATAACCATTTCATTTATGTACTACGTACTAGTTACATATACACACCACATCTCTTTTAATTAATTCAAGGCAGCATATATGGCATTTCTGGTTATCATTTATTGCCATCAGGTTAACTTCAACTTATGGTGACCCATGGATGAAAGACCTCTTAAGCATCCCTATGCAGGTTTTGGAAACTCAGGGCTGTGGCTTTCTTAGATGAATCTTTTGTTGTTGATGTTTTCTCTAAGATGAATCTGTCACAGGGTTTACTTGGCAACACTTGTTCAGAGCGAGTTTGCCTCTGCCTTCCTCCGAGGCTGAGAGTATGACTTGACCAAGGTTATTCAGTGGGTCTCCACGGCTGAGTAGGGTTTTAAACCCTGTTCTCCAGAATTGTTGTCTAACATTTAAAGCACTATCCTACTCTGGTTCTCTTGAATGAGTCTATCCACATGCAATGCAGTCTTCCACTCTTCTTACTGCCTTCTACCTCATCAAGCCTTGTTGGTTTTTCCAGTGAGTCATGACTTCTTCTGATATGTCCTAATTATGACAGTCTCACTTTAGTCATCTTGGCTTCAAGCAGAGTTCAGACTTCTTTGGCTCTTGAACCCATTTATTTGTCTTTTGGGCAGTCCATCATTGTCCTCTGAACATTCCTTCAGCACCATATTTCAAATGAGTTGATCTTCCTCCTGTCAACTTTCTTTTCTGCCCCAGCTTTCACAACCACATACAGAAATCAGAAATACATTGGCCTGGACAATCTAGACTTTGGTACTCAAAGATGTATCTTTACAAGGATCCTGTCTAGTTCCTTCACAGCTGCCCTTCCAAGTGCTAGTCTTCTGATTTCTTGACTACAGTCTCCATTCTGATACGGCACTTCTACACCCCATGTTATTCTCAGAACATCCTTGAGGCATGCATGGGTCAGGCTAAGAGACCCAAAGTCACCCAGTAAGTTTAATGTAGGTGTGGGCAACTACAGAGAAGCTAGGGGCCAATTTCGCTCCTGACCATTCCCCCTCTGGGCTACACTCACCCTAAGGTCCACAAGAATACCTCCTTTGATGGCCATATCTCAGCCAAAATGCCAACAGGTAGAAAGCATTGTGGGTGGGTGCTTCTTGAGACAGGAGAAGGAGGGTACTGTTTCTGAGCCTTTGCTGTGAGTTTTGTGCAAAAATTGGCCCCTAATCACACAAAATGAAGAAACTAGAAGGTTTGGGGGCTGCCTCTTTCCCACCCCTGGTTTAATGGCTCCATGGGGAATTGAACCTGGATCTAAGAAGTCCCAGTTCAGCACTTTAACCAGGGACCCATTCACACTACACAGTTATAGCACTAGATTCCATTTTAACTGCCATAGAAACTTCCTATGAAATCCTGAGATTTGTGGTTGAAAGGGGGGCATTTAGACTTCTCAGCTAGAGAGCTCTATTGTGTCCCCAAATAACAAATCCAGGAATTCTATGGGGTGTAGCCATGGTAATTAAAGTGAAATATAATGATACCATGGTGTGGTATGGCTAGGCCCCACTACACCACACTGGTTTGCCTTGATTAGGTGTCCATCCCATCCAAACCCATTGCTATATCCATAAGCTATATCACAAGAGGACCAGAGCTGGCAAAGGAGCACAAAAACTTGCAATTTAAATAGAGTTCTGTAGAAAATCAAAGCAGACCGCACAAATATATTTAGATGCTTCTATTATTTTGTTTGTTGGCATTAATAAATCTGCTTTCCTGAAACACACTCTATCTTAGGCAGAAGTTCCTTTCAGGCCTTTTTTAAAGGCTGTCTTGGAATGAATACTTTGCCCTCGGAGGGCTTAACCAACAAAGCAATTAGAGACACTAACATCTGAAACAGTCCTGATCATGTGTAAACAAACAAGAGATGCAAGTAGGCAGACAAATCCTTTGTTGACAAAAGGAGCATTACTTTCTAATACTTCCAACACTTAACAGAAGGTAACTAGAGAGTACAACTGTTACCTAAATATGACATCCACAGGACAACTGTGATTAAGTTCATATCAATGAGCAACATGTATGGGAACTCTAAAGACCATCTCCTTTCAAAAGAAGTTCCTCTCTTCATTTGAAGCTCCCACAAGGACACACAATGAGAGTTTTACACTCTGGTTTAAACACCTCATTTGGAGACTCTTGACTGCATCCATCACTGTACATTTTTGACAAGTGGCAAATGAAATCTTGGCTTTTTAAGAAGTATTTTGATGATAGCTAATTTGTCTTTGGTGTCACTGTAATTTTGTGTTAACTGCTCTTATCTTACTTGAACTTATGTGGTGCAGTGAGTGTTGGACAAGCACACTGGGAGGCCAGGATTCAAATTCCTGCTTGGCCTTGGAAACCCACTGTGTGACCTTGGCCAAGTCACACACTCTCAGCCTCAGAGGAAGACAAGAGCAAACCTCCTCTGAACAAATTCTGCCAAGAAAACCCTGTGACAGGTTCGCTTTAGTCAGAAATAATTTGAAGGCATCCAGCAGCAACACCAATGTTGTTTTTACAGTTATTTTAATCAGTAGTTGTTAGCCTCCATGATTCCCCAGGCCCTACGGAAGAGGAGGGTGTAAAAGATTTTTTAAAAGCAAGCTACTTCCTACTGAACCCAACGTTGTTGTGTGTCTTCGGTTGTTTCCAACTTATGGCGATCCTAAAATACACCCATCATAGGGTTTTCTGGGGGCTGTGAGTGTGTGACGCATCTAAGGTCACCCAGTAGGTTTCCATGGCCAAGTGGGGAATCAAACTCTGGTCTCAAGGGTCACAGTCCAAAGTTCAGACCACTACAACATGCTGGCTCTGATGGTATCATTCTCCAATAAACGTGTTCAGGGTTGCAGTAGCAGTGTATGGAGAGCTGACACATAAAGCCAAAATGGCCAACACTCTTTAACAACAACTAAGACTGCACTAGCTCTCATTCACAGTTTTCCAATCTTTGCAATAAGTGTAAGCAGTTCGGTAGTCACCAGATATTTTGGACTACAGTTCTCATAATTCCTAACTTTTGGCCACAACATCTTTTATACTTCCATACTTTCTAGCAGGAATGTCAACAGCCTAAAGTATTCTGAGCTTGTACTTCTCCTTCTTCTTCTCCTTCTAAAGAGAGGTAGAGACCTACCAAGTGCTTACCGTGCAGGAACCGTTTAAAGAAAAACATACAACATGCAAACCATCAAGCTGCAATATGGAGAAAGCATTTAAAGCAAGATCTGAGAACACCAAATCCTTTTGGCAGGGCTCAAAGTTGGAATTCAGAAATGGGGCTGAGCAACTAGCTGTACAACAAACGGAGGGTCTGCCAGCAGCACAAGTCATACTCAATCCATCAGCCTGAAACTGCAGAAAGAAGCACAAGACACCAAAATCTGTGTGCACAAAAAATAGGATCATGCATACTAATGTATGCAAACTTCTCCAAATGCCAGTGAACTGGACTTGAGGACAGCTGAGGGTGAGCATTTGAGGAAGAGATGGATAATCATGGTGATGACTAATCTGAAAATGAACATGTTAGATCAAATAGCTTCAGAAAAAAACTAAACAAAGCGTTTCAATTAATATGTGAAACCAAACAGGTTTTTTGCCATAGGGGATGTTCCCCTGGTAATGTGAAAAGTGTCATTTGAGAGTGGCTTGATATTTATTTTAGGGAGCACAGTTGCAGTTCCTAATTCATAATTGAAGACTGTGAAAATGGCACACTGATGTGCTTTGTGCCCAAACTACCCCTTCCATCCCAGAAAACAGTGACACACCTCAAAGGTGAGAGCTTGGTACAAGGTCATATAAACTGCCTAGGGTTCCCAGGACCACCAGGGTTCCTTGAGAAAGTAGCTGGGGGTTCCGTGAGAGATCATGTTTTTTTTAAAAAAAAATTGAATTACAGATACAATTTTTATACAGGATTTCCCTGAGACTTATAATTTCTAAGCGGGGGTTTACTGAGACCTGAAAATTATTTCAAGGACTCCTCCAGGATAAAAAACTGAGAAAGACTGTTCTAGACTATTCACCCAACAATTTGCCAAAACAGCAACTGGGAACCAGGTATTAAATTCAGCATCATTAAAAAAATACATGTAAGACAACATTGCAAAAGCACCTACTATTTTCCAACTATTGATTTACAGATCTTGCAAAAAATACTGTGTAACACTTGGTACCAATTTCAAACCAATTCATATGCTCTCTCTCTCCCCTCCTGTTCACAATGACAACAAATTGGTTCCTATGATGTGAATTTAAACCAGGTGGGTCCTGGGAAAGAGGCAATCTCCATTAACCTGGTCAACAGCTATCAGTTCCTGACTCCTATGTTTCTTTTTCAAGGAATATACAAGACATGAAATGATAGCGGATGTTATGCTGTGGAACTGGTTAATGGGAATGTCAAATTCCCAGTGTTTGCGGTCCCCTCCACTACTGGTCCATTACCATCAAATCATTTCACCTGTATTCACAGTACTATCAACCAGTGGAGGCCAGTTCCTTAGGACAAGCTCCCTTCCCCACTTAACCCGGCCACAGCCAGTAGACCCACCAAGGACCAAAGATGTCATTTTCAGGAGGTAGGGGCTTAACGCTGGCAGGCAGTTATTAATTTTACTAGTTATTAAATGATCTTATTAGTTACTAATTTTGCCTACTTGCAGGTACTTTTTTTAAAGTAAACAGTAGGGGCTTGAGCACTGGACTATTACTCTGGAGATCAGGGTTCTGTAACCCCTGCTAGCAGACCCAGTCCCAGGGAAACATAATATTTGATATCAAAAAGTTATTAAGCCAGAGGTTCACCGGACAGGAACGCAGATATCTGGGTCTATAAACTGAAACATTTCCAGCGAGGTCAGACCAACATCCCTCCAGTCATGTCTCCAAGAGGAAAACCTCGGAAAAGCACGTATGCACACAACATTGATACCTTGATGGAAATGGAGTGTCCTCTGGATGAGAAGAACACTTGCAACAGCAATAAAGATAGTGATCATGTCCACCTGCATGATATAGCTATTGACCTTTTCCAGAAAAGGGTCTGCCCCCAAGGCATACGGTGCCCTATAATTAAATCCCCTTTTTGGAGCCCTCTAAGAAGAAGAACTTCCATGATTGACCAGGTGCCCCTTTGGCGTTCTGCTAGTCGAGAGCTCCGCTCCTTTTTCTTTTTCCTTCGCTTAGCTACCTTTTGCTTATTCCTCTCCAAGCCGCAAGTCTACAGGGCCAGGTACAGTATAAACCATTCTATTTCCCTCCACTTTTCCCGATCTTTACATCTGCCAACTCATTAATCCTTGTGCGCTTGTTAGAGTGACTGCTTCGTGAGTGTGGGTGTGAAGGTACTGCTAATTCTGCTAAATAAACTACTGATAATTGGACATTTGACTTGGCTCTTGTGTGGTCTGATTCCGTAGACATAAGGTTAAAGATCTCACTATGTTGCCCTACCCTCCGTTTCTCTAAGCAGTGCTCCACTAATTTCCCCAATCTTTGCATCATTTTTGGAGTAAATCCGGGTGTCCCCCAGGTACCCCTAGAGTAACAGTTCGAATCCCTGCTCAGCCATGGAAACCCACTGGCCAGCCTTGGGCACGTCATACACTCGCAACTCTGGAAAACTCGGTAGCAGTTTCACCCTAGGTTTCACAGGCTTATGGAAGATCCAAATTTATTTTTTAAAAAGTGTAACACATTTTGGCCTGTTTGTAAATTAACTGGCCTTCTTCTGTGGTATCAATCCAATCTATAACAGGAATTTCTGGAGCTGCTGTTCCATTTCTTTATGAAACAGACTGATATCTTTATTGCACATTAGTCTGGAAATCATTTGAACACACACAACAAGGAAAAAGCAGGAGGCACTGCATTAAAATAATAGCCACTACCAACTAAAGCAGTAGATAATTTATCATGAAAGCAATGTTAAAATAATAAATGGAACATTATAAAACTGGGTGGATTTTAAGAATACAATTAATAGATCAAACAAAGCAAAAAATATATATGTTAAGACTCTATTAGGTGGACACACATGTGCCTATAATGTGTGTTATTCTATCAGTCCTTCCACTATAAATGCAAAAGCTATAGAGACAATCTTGGAAGAGACAAGATCATATGCATAGCACTCTCGAAAGAAAATGCAAAATCAGGTATATCTACCAAGCCTAAGCGTATAAAATTGGGTGTAGGGCACGGTCAGGGGGAGGACAAATTACTTCCCCCATCTATTATACTTCCATCATCCTTAAATATGAAAACACTTAGTACTTCATATTTATCTTGAGAATATGTATTTAGTAGTCCCTTGCAGGTGTTCAACGTAGCTTAGCTGCCGGTAAGTGTGAACAGGATTGTCTGCGTGCAGCCTTTGTTATTCGGCCGGCCCTTCCCAAAACTGCAAACTCCAGGATTCCATAGGATGTTGAAAGTGGAACCATAATGCTGTAACAGGCTAGTGCGGAAATGGCCCTAGTTGGGAGGGCCTTAAGCCCTCACCCCCCACATTCTGGGGCCTATGCCACCCATGCCTGCCTTCTTCCTCATAAGCAGTCCATGGAGTGGCACCATGGCTGTTGGGGTTACCCTCCATTGTAGGTGTGAGGAGGCATACAGGATGGGATTTGTAGTACTAGAGGCCTGAAGTTCATGTAGCTGGTCTGCCTGCTGTAGATGTTAATTGCTCTTGCATTCCTTTGCTAACATTCCCAAAACACCCCAGCTTCAAAGAGATAGCAACTTGGCAACCCCCTCAAGTCAGGAGCTACAAGGTCAACCTTACTAAATTCTGTGGGAAGGAGTGAATTTTTATATTTTGCTGCCTGTGAGAATTTACTCAAGTCTGAATCTCTGAAGTCTGCTGTGCTATTCAACCTCTGAAATAAAACTTGCTTTTTGCATGTTTGTTTTGTGTGTTTGAATTGGTCCCTGACAATGGCACACCCTGCTCGCAACAAAGAGAATCAAGCATGGTAGTGTGGGAAGCTACTGAATCAACAATAACAGACTATTCTTCAGTTCAGTTCAATACTTCAGAGTAATCACAAAAAAAAGGGGGGGGCAAGCCAGAATTAGGTGTTGTAGTAAGCTAGAGGCAGTCAGAGTAGGCTAAGAGGCAGATGGGTTTTGGAGCCCTTTTTGATATCATGCCCAAACTGTTAACAGCTTTCTCATGGTGTGAAAGAATTAACTTGTCTTAATGACCCTGTTGGATACCTTCTGCATTCCCACTGGAGTCTAAAGCTGGGAGGTGACATAGGGAGGCTGGGGGCTAGGGGAATGAATTTCCTCTGTTGCTAACCTGCCTGCACAGTTCCCATAGCTGTTAGGTGGAGATAGGTCATGATGGCACACTCTGCTTTTCTTTGTTTGCATCTGCACTATATAACCCCTGGGAGCCCCTCTTCAACTGGCCTTGCCTTGGGGGGAATGTGCACCTCAGCCCATGGGCTTCCTGTATGTCCAGCAATGGGGATTTCATTTGATTGGTAGCTGGGAAGGGGGGATACATCTGCATAGAATTTTTCTCCATCTTCCACTGGGTTGTGTCTCTCCTGTGTACTATCTGCTGTATCATTTACCATGAATAAAACTGTAGCAGTAACGTATACCGGAGCCTGGACTGAAAGAAGAGAGGCTTGGAGCTACAGCCAGTTCTGGAATAAGACAGCTGTTGACCTTGGCTTCACCTTTTAACGGCCACCTTGCCCCACTGCTCCTGATGGGCCACCATTTGCCATTGACATCAGCCAGACTAAAGCCATCACCTGATTCAGGTGTTCAAGTGAATCATAACTGTTGTAAAGTCATCTAATGCTGAACTTTTGAGAACGATGCACGTTTCTGTTCCGTGATCGTCAACATCCTTGGGAATGTTTATGAAGAGAGAGCTCTCCACTTGACAGACCATTTCCAAGGCAACTTCTTGGTGAATTATGTGAGGCATTTTCTTGTTGATTCATTGCTCCGAGCCAGCACAGAATGACCCGCTGAGCCAGTCTTTGTTTGGATCAATCCCCAGCAGTTTAACAATCATGCCAAGTCAACGGGAGGTAGGAGCTTTCTGTGATTAATGTTTGATTTCCCCTAGTTCAGCACTTAACTCTGCAACGATCAGATTAAAGGTATTTGACAGCAATATTTGGGATGAGAGTGTTGTTTGAACAAATGGAAAAGGTTGCTAAATGGCCCCTAAAGGAAAACAGAGTTTGTGAATATTCTCACTTAGAGCTGAAATTCTAAGCATACACTGGAGAGTGACAGTTACCCAGGTGTGATAGTCTGTTGCAGCAGAAAGAGATATGTCACACTTTACAGATTAATAATGTCTGCATGAATGGCTTTTTAAACGTGTTAAAGGTGCCCCAAGGCTCTTCTGTCAAGCAGAAAGTCCAACTGAAGTCAGAGTGGGACTTGCTTCCAAGAAGTCATAGAACCACAGAGTTGGAAGAGACCACAAGGGCCATCGAGCCCAACCCCCTGCCATGCAGGTATACACCATAAAAGCATTCCTGACAGATGGCCACCCAACCTCTGTTCAAAAATCTCCAAGAGAGGAGGTTGAGCTAATCTGTAGTCATGCTACAGAATTATGTTGTAAATGAATACACATGCAACTTGCATATTATTGGTAAGAAATTATTTTCTGACTTTGCTCTCAAGATAGAGAGATTTCTCTCTAGGCCTTTTTATCCCTCTCTTCTACAATGCCTTCTGGACTTCTGTATCTCCCTTTTCTGCAATGCCTTTTGCTAGACAGACTAAAGTAACTTAGCAGACAAGAAATCCAGAAAGATTTCTTAACATTCCAGGAGATTCCAAATCACTCACTTCACACATTTTCAATTGTGCACATGTCCCTGTAATGCTAAATAGTTTTAAGTCCCATGTCCCCCCCTCAAAACACACAATTTAATAAATAAATAAATTAATAAATAAATAATCAGGCAATCATCTGGCAATGGTGGGGGGAAATCCAAAAGGGATCGGTAAAATACTGCAAAACCATCTAAAAGCTCATAAAAATAACAAGCAGAGTTCAAATGGAGTCCCTCAGGCTGGACATTTAATGAAAAAAAAAAATTAAAAGGGAAGAGAAAGACATGTTGCCAGTATATGCTTTACTGTGCAATCCTGTTCCTCTCAGCACAATGGCAACTCCAGATTAGTTCAAAAAAAGAACAACTTCGTGTCTCTCCCACTTCTTAAACCTATACTACTTGGAAGTGTTAAAGTGGATTCATCCTTGAAGAGTTAGAAATGTAAGAAGCTGAGTCAGAGCACCAATCCATCTAGGTCAGCACTGTCAACTCTAACTGGCAGCTGCTCTCCAGGCTCTCTGAACCCTAGCTGGAGATTCCTGATACCTCCTAATGGTCTCCCACCTAAATATCAACCACAGCCAGTGCTGCTTAGTTTTCAAAATCAGATAAGATTAGTGGTAGGGTGTTACAGTGGTAGTTCAGTGTTTACTAACAAATGGAAGGAAAACAAATTGCACCATGTGTATTATACAGGCGCTTTCAGAGTCTATCCATTACAGAGAGCAAATCTCTCTGGAATCCAGCAGGGAACTATAGCCATCCCTGGCTGTCTGGAGAGTATGTATAACAAGAGCCAAATATACAAAACAATTGGCTGTATTTTCAGAAAGCTGCTTAATGCATTGCAAGCTTGCTGTCGATCTTTTTCCGAGGATTAAACATTATAAAAATACACACACCAAGATGGCATAACATTACATGCTACACAGCCAATAATAAGCATGCAACACCATGTAAAGATCAGCAAATCTGCAGTTTCTAAAAACACAGGAGTCTGCTACATTCTTCCTTTTAGAATAACAGATTACTTTTAATTTCTTCTTCTTGACATCTTTTTTCATCACTTCCTTAATCACAGTTCACAAGAATAAGGACTGGACTACACTATTTCTTTCCAAATGGCATTTTTCTGGTTTAACAAACCAAGCCACCAGTTGACTTACAGAATTTCACAGGGGGTTTTTTAGGTAAGAATACTCAAGAGGTAGTTTTGCAATTTCCTTCCTATGAAATATAGCCTACAGTACCTGGTATTTGTTAGCAGTTTCCCATTCCCAGTACTAACCAGAGTTGACCCTGCTTGGCTTCCAAGATCAGATGGCATCTGGTGCATTTAGGGTATTTAGGCCAGACTTTATCAAACTACCTCCACCCATTTGATAACAAAGGGGTCCTTTCATACTAGACAATTATAGCACTGTGATTCCACCATCGCAACCATCTATGGAATCCTGGAATTGGTGAGATGCTAGAACAGTCTCCCTGAAAATTCCGAATATTCAGGGTTCAATTCCCTGCTCTGTACTGTGCTGCAGATGACTGCAGGAGTTGGTAGCTTCCATTCGGAACAGCGAATCCTCTCAAAGCTTTAATCCAGATTTTAAAGATGTTATTCTGGTACTGACTCCTATCCCCCAATAGGTTCAGCACCTTGGATAACTCCTTAAATTCAAATTAAACCTACACTCAATTCACCACCCTATCAACATGGGAGCCACCAGTCACCACTAGTAGACAATACCGAAGCTTAGGTGGACCAAAGGTCTGATTTAAGGTAATTTCCTGTATTCCTAAGGATCCTGTTGCATGGGTATAAAGTATCAGCATAGGGCCTGTGCCAGGAGACACACTGCATCCCCTTTCAGAAACTGCCCAGTCACCGTGACTGGACCACCCAGAATCAGGATTTGCTTCTAGTACCTTGATTCTCAGCATAGCACTTCATGATCTCATTCTCTCCACAGGAGTGAATAATAACTCTTAATTTAGAGTAAATATAGGTTTGAGAGCCAGCACCATGTAGTGGTTTGAATGCTGGTCTATGACCTAGGAGACCAAGGTTCGATTCTCTGCATGACCATGGGAACCCACTACCCAAATCAATAGGCAACTGTACCACCTTGAACCCCAGCTTGAGAGAAAAGCAGGATATAAAGTTAATAAAAAAATAAAATTTGGGCAACAGCAAGCCTGATTCTAGGAGCCTTTCCACACTATAGGATTATAACACTACAATTACACCTGAACTGTCATGGCAACATGCAATGAATCCTGGGATATGCAGTTTAGGAAAGGGTGGTATAGTGGTTTGAACATCAGACTACAACCCTGGAGACCAGAGTTCGATTACTCGTTCAGTCATGGAAACCCACTGGGTGACCTTGGGCATGTCACATACTCTCAGCCCTAGAAAACCCCATGATAGGGTTGCCATAAGTCAGAAACAACCTGAAGGCACACAATAATAATTTAGAATTCTCAGAGCCAGCATAGTGTAGTGTTTTGAGCGTTGGACTAAGACTCTGGAGACCAAGGTTTGAATCCCTGCTCAGCCATGGAAACCTTCTGGGTGGCCTTGAAGAAATCACACTCTCTCAGCCTCAGAGGAAGGCAAGGAAAAACCCGTCTGAACAAATCTTGCCAAGAAAACCCTGTGATAGGTTCACCTCAAGGTCACCATAAGTTGGAATCAACTAGGAGGCACACACAACAACAGTAACAACAACAACATTTAGAATTCTCAGCCAGAGCATTCCAGCACTTGCCCAAACCACAGGCCCCAAGATTCCATAGGATGCAGTCACAGCTGCTAAAGTAAAATCATAGTGTTGTAAGTGTGTGGTGTGAAAGGGCTCCAGCTCTGCCAAGTGTCCCAGGCAATACATGCCTACTGCAGGCCTGTGACAGCCACAGTGCTGGGCAGCTATATTTCTAGCCTTCCTTTTACGCTCCCACAATTCCCGATAGGAATGCTAGGCCCAGGGCATTAGGGGAAATTAAAACACCTAGCAAGATTTGTAATGCTAAAGCAGAAAAAGTGAATGACAGACCCTGCCCATGTACTGATGCCATTCCTGGGCAACATCACATTGTATCATCAGTCATATCAACTTGCACAATTGAGAGTGCTAAAACAGAGGTGGCAAAAGAGTTGCCAGAATAACAAATCAAGCCAGTGATTGGCAAAGCAGGAGGAAAGAGGACTGCCTGATAGATCCAAGTTGGATAAGGCTAGTGAGAATCCTTCTCTAACTGCAAAGAAAAAGAGATGTTAAAACATCTTTGAGGTAGGGAGGGGGGAGACATAACAAAACAAAAGCATCCTCCTGAGTCTTTTTTGGGGAGGGGCATTTTTGATTGCTATGTAAGAGCAAAAGGAGCATGTTTAAGACAGGGAGGGAGAGTGGTAATTTTTTAAATCATCTCCACCTTTTGGCAAACAAAATGGTTTTATTTCCTGCCCAACATTATTCCTAAACCAGGCATAAGCTGGTTCCATCTTGCATCTGGCAAATTTTACACTTTTTAAATAGCCTATGGCCAAGATCTTACATCAAACAGGTGGAGAGTAATCCTTCACTATCCTCCCCTCTCCGTCGTAGCTGTCAAACCCCCAAGAAGGGCCCATTAATAATATAATAATGATACAAACAAGGAAAGCATATGCACAGAAACAGGAATATTAGCACTACTGGCAACAAAATTACAAACAATGCTTTTAGCCAATTCAGGTTTGGTAACCAAGATGTGAGCCACTTCCACCAGCTATCATCCCCTTCATTTATATCCTTTACTACTTCAATGTACAAGTAATATGCTTCAAATTACTTCCAGTAAGACAGCAGCTCTGTACGCTTTGATGGCTCAGCCTGACGCTGTTTTATGATATAACGTCACAAAATGCTATAATTGTTTAGAAATTATGCATTTAAGGGGGGAAATGATATAGGTATGAATTAGAAATAATAAATTAGAAATAAAGTAGAAGCTGGGGGCTTAGGTCAGAGGAACAGAGAAAGATTTAAGAAGGGTAAAAAGGTCACGAGAGCCAATGTATCACGTAGCTAGGATGTTGATCACGTAGCCAGGGTGTTGTTTGTTTATTGGCTGCGGTAATTGCAGATTGTAGATAAGCACTTTCCGGGGTCTGAGTGCGGGGGTAATTAGCTAGTAACAGTATGGGGTATTTGTGACCCCGGAGGGGTGGACCGAGATATGCCTGTGATCTTTGCCTGTGATCTTTGTGTATGCTGTGAACCTTGTCTATAAAAGAAACTTGAATTCAGGGTTTTTGGTCTTTTGGAAACATCCAGCCAAAAGCCCGCGCGTAATAAATTACTCTTTTTCTTGCTCTGTGGTCTCTGTGTCCCCTGGGCTCCTGCAATAATAATATTTATTTCTTCTGAAAGCCTGCATGGTGCAGTGGTTTGAAAGTTGGAGGAAGATACTGGGAGATACTGGGAGAACAGAGTCCAAATATCCACTTCGCCATGGAAACCTACTGGGTGACCCTGGGCAAGTCAAAGGAAGGCAAATCAAAAACCCCACTGAATAAATTCTGCCAAGAAAACTCTGGCCATTACCGCACTACACTCTTATAGCCGGCTGGCCCCTCCTGAAACTACAAACCCCAGGATTCCACAGAATGTTGAAAGTGGAATAATTGCGCTATAAGAGTGTAGTGCAGAAATGGCCCCTGTGATAGGTTCACCTTAGGGTTGTCATAAATCAGAAATTACTCGAAATGACTTGACGACAACAACATTTCTTACCTGCCTCTCCCTATGGATTGAGGCATGAAACAACAACAAAGAACACAACAAATAACATCAGTTAAAAGAGCATATAAAACCAATATATATTAAAATACATTTAAAAAAACCTTTAAAAACCATATTTTAACTATTATGTGGACAAGTCTGCTGGAAGAAACTGGTCTTTACCGCTGATTTAAACTTTACTGCCGTTGCTCGTCCTGGGAAGCACTTAGCACCTGTGGCACTCAGATGAAGTAATGATCACCCTTCAGAGGCACTTGGAAAAAAAAAACTCAGCAGGAAAGAAAAGATGGAATCAGAGCTGGAAGAGATCCAGCACGTCCACTGCAGCTGCCTCAGGTTTTCCATACCTCTAAAAGGAACTTCTATGATGGAGAGAGGGAGAAATCTCTGCATCTACAGAAAAGGCTAGCAGTTCTTCAGAAATGAGATGATTGTATCATGCATCATCCTTTGCACACAGAAGGTCCAAGCATCAATTCACTGTGTTTCCAAAGGATCTCAGTAGCAGGGCTATGAAGGACAGAGAATACTACTGCCTTTAAATGCTGGATGACAGGTTCAAAGCCATAATTCCCACTGTAACCTGCTTAAAGACTAAGTAACATTGAGCTTACATATAACCCAGAGAAACAAGCAATAACAAATGTTCTGCTGCACGATAATAAATCTTCTGCTGCACACTTGCTACAAGTGTGCAAAGCTGGAGAGGAGACAGTGTTTGTATGTCTGAGCACCTCTGCGCTAGTTTTTTTTAAAAAAAATCTTTGAACATGCAAAGTTAGGACATCACAGCACAGCCTTCTCTTTGATGGGCTAATTTCCTTCACATAATTGACTATTCTTCTATCTCCCAATCACCTTCTTCAAAAGAGTCCAATAAAAGCTTTGTTGCATGTTTCTGCTCAGAGTAACTAGTCCAGCTGACGTGAGTCATGTTATTGCCCACGCTCTCAGAGCATGGACACGTCATGTTCTGACTACAGTTCCCAGGCTCTTCTAAGTAGGGAAGTAAGGAGTTGTAGCCCAAAAAAGTAGCTTTTTTCAAGCACTGGGTACTCCTTCAGAACAGTGATGGCCCTCAACATCTCTCCATTAGATCCCCCTTCCTGTTTAACAACATTCTTTCTAGCAGAACATTTCTCCAGCACTACATCCAACGTACAAAAGCCCAGTAACTTACATGACTAAGACAGGATAGCTTAAGGCCGATTAGAAACTTTATATGTCTATAGAAGCCTGCAGCTATTGACTTCTTAATGCCTTCACCCTACAGTCTAGCGGAATGTTTAACTAACCTTGTTTTGTACAAAGAATTTTTCAACATGCAAACTTCAAAATTAGAAAAGAAATGATTCAGGGTACAACGAATACCATTCAATTCCATCTACTAGAACTAAGCTTGGCAGATTTAGTTTAAAAGACATTTTTTAAAAACCCAGCTAGCGGTGACTGCAGTTCTCCCTTCACATTTGTGGGTTTCACTTTTGTGAATCTGATTATTTGCAAGGCACGGGCATGCCTCCCCACCAGTCTCCTCCTTCCATTTCCTTGCCTTTTGACCGTGTGTGTGTGTGTGTGTGCCTTCCTTCTTCACACCCAGGTAAAAGGTAAGGGAATGGAAGGGGAAAGAGTTGCATATGGAGAAGGAAGGCTCATGCATGCCTCCACCACCATTCCCTGGCGTTTTGTCGGGGGCAGAGAAGGAAGGCATGCACGTCATGGCAAAAGGCAAGGAAATGCGAGCAGTGCAGGGGGAAATTATTCATGGTTTTTCCACTTTTTGGGGGGTTCTGCACCTCAAACCTTCACAGAAGCGGAAGGGCTTCTGTAAATAGCTCTTAGCACCCCCTATTTAAAGAATCACCTTTTCATTCACGCAATCAAAATGGTTCAGATGTGGACATCATCACCAAATCTCTCACTAAAAGAACCGGGCAACTATTGTATAAGCTCCCTATCCTGGCTTCTTAGAATACCAGATGCTAAACAAACTTGAATACACAGGTTGAAAATGTCAGAATATAAGAAAACAAACAGTACACCAAAACAATGACATAACGAGCATAATCATTATTCTATTACATTTGCCTGCTTTAGCATGCCAGCAGAGATTACCAAACAAGTGCATATGCGTAGTTAGATGGCCACTCTTTTTGTTCACATATGGAGTGAACAAACCGGATAATTCAGTCATATAATTATGGGGAGATTCTCAAGATTCCAGAAGGTACCACAATAATTCCAGCCAACTGTCAAAGAACGCTTCTTTCCAAGGTGCTCATAATTTATTTTTAAATTAAAGTAACCTACAAGACATCAGTTTCTATCAAGTGAATTGAACCATGATGAAATTATTAAAATGGCGATTTTTCATAAAGTTATCTTACTTGCACTCAAAAAGGGTAAGGTGGAACTAGGCAGAAACTTAATTCCTCTCAGCCAAAGTGAGATTAAACAGGTAAAGGAAATATTATGAGGATATGTGGAACCATAGGGCAATGTATTTAAAGTCTGGTGGAAAACAAGACACACATTTTTACCATAAAAAAAAAAAGCATCTTTAATGCACCACCAGCTGGATTCTGGTTTGGTGAGTGATGTTTGGCACAAACTTTTTTGCAGAAGGTTTTATGGGGATAGATTTGTATCGTGCATTGTTCATTTTAAAAGTTCATGTGATCTTTTTTAATCCCAAGTGGTTCCCAAATTTTAAACGCATTTCCACCAAAACCTGAATTAAAGCACTTCACGCTTCCAAATTGCTATAAAACAAGGTCCAAAGTAGACATGAACAGAAACAAACACTGTTTCTTTAAGCTTTGGGAGAGGGATCTGATTGGGATTTGGGAAAAAAGTAACATTGGAGGTAACATGTTGGACTAAAACTTGAGCCCCTCAGCCAGCACAGCTAGCTCGCTAGGGGATTATGGGAGATGTAGTCCAACATAATAATTCTCCCAGGCCCTGGGAAAGAGAAGCTTAATCCTTCCCTTCTGGACTATCTCCCACCTTTAAACTCATCATCCTTCTGCAACTGCTATTTTTGTTGTTAACTGCCATCAACTTAACTTCGATTTATGGTGACCCAGCTAATGAGAGAACTTCAAGAGCTCCAGTTGTCAACTGCCCTGCTAAGGTCTTGCAAGCTCAGCACTGTGGCTTCCTTGACTGAATCTATCCACTTGTAGTGTGGTCTTCCCTTTTTCCTACTGCCTTCCCTTTAACAAGCATAATCGTCTTTTCTGATGAGTCACGTCTTCTCATTATGAGCCGCTGGTTTACCCTACAGGCAAAACTATCTAGGTAGCCACACAGCAGTATGCTTTTCCCTTTATGTGGTGGCAAATAACAGACACAAACCCAGTAGCCCTTAAAGTCTTCTACGTGATGGACAGGGCAAAGCGGCAATTCCATTATTGCTTGATGCAGTCAAGTACACGTTGGGGAGGTGGGAACAAGCTCCCTGAAGCTGCTCCTTCTGTGGCTGATGGGTGGGCACAGGCTGGTCTTCCTCTGCTGTCACATCCTTTATGAGAAGCAGAAGGACAGGTGTCTGCTAACCCCAGACCTCTGAAGGGGGTCATATTATGCATGAACATTACAGAGTGGGCTGCACTAAACCTTTTACTCTGATGTGCTTGTTTACTGGAGAAGCAAGCTTACTATGCAAGACAACATTTAAAAAGTGTTCTTCTGATACTGAAAACATTACTTTTGGACTACAACTCCCAGAACCCTCCAGCCCTGCACTGTTGATCTAGTGAACTGCAGCAGAAAAGGTAACTTTTCTAAGCACTGCTTCTAAACTTCCTCAAATGGAAGGACTTTGTCTTGCATAGCACACGGATCAGCTCTCTGGAAGGTTTGCAGCTGTGTTCTAAATCTCAAAGTTCAAGGCTCTCCTGGGTTTACCTTGTGGCAGTTCCTGAGAACAAGGACAGAAAGGAACTGCTCCCAACAAACAATATTTTGTAGAAAGTAGGAATGGGCCTAGGACCAATCCATTTGGGGTTTTCTAGCAATCCATAGTATCCACAGAACTCTCCTCCAGCACCACGTTTCAAGTGTGTTGGTCTTCTTCCTGACAGCTTTCTTCACAGTTCAGCTTTCACACCCACAGAAAGAAACAGGAAATATTATGGCACAGATGATTCTGACTTTGGTATCTACTGATATATATTTACACTTGAGCATCTCATCTAGTTCCTTCATAGCAGCACTTCCAAGTCTGTCCTAGAGCAAATCAGGCCTGAACTGTTATTAGAACCAAGAGGACTAAATTGAGGCTGTAATACTTTGGACATATAATGAGATGGCATCACTCATTTGAAAAGATGACAATACTGGGGAAAGTGGAAGGTAGTAGGAAGGGAGGAAGAGTACATGACAAGTGGAAAGACTTAGTCAAAGAAGCCACAGCCTGGAGTTTGCAAGATCTGAGCAGGGCAGTTGGGCCTCCTTCATAAGGTCTCTGAAAGTCAAAGTCAACCTGACTGCAAATATGCCTCCTCAGGCATTCTCTGAACAGTATATAAACAGACTGCCTATAGGATGTGTTGGCACAACATAGAGAACTAGATTTGCTGTATCTCTAGAGCAACTAGCTTATACATATGCATAAATTGTTTTCCATATACCTAGGCAAATGTAGCAGAATTCAGGCCATTTATCTTCTGCCCTTTTTGGAAGGAAAATAGATTTCACTTGATTTTATGCTATTAGCCACTGGACAGGCATCCCCTGAGTTCCCGCCAGAACAGATGGCCAGCGGCAAGCCTGTGGATATCAAGCAGTGGGAACTGAGAGACGGACAAAATAACATTATATTTATCTCAAGAGCAAAATCATTTCAGGAAACCATGGTTCTATGCAAGGTAGCTCAACTTCTGAAATCATAAAAACCAGTAATGTGCAATCAAGACATCCTGTCAAATCCCCTCAAAATGACAGTCCTGCAATAACTGTGTTTGGGATGAAAAATTCAGTTCACAGACTCTTCTATATGACTTTTGGATCTTCAAGAGGCTCATCTGCTTTTCTTTTCTAATTGACACTCAGCATTCTATCGTTACTGAGCCATGCTCAGCCTTCAGCGGACTAATTTCTTTTTTTTCCTTTATACTCACCGATGCTTTTGATCTAAATATACTGGACATCTTCAGAGTCTCCACAAGCATGACAATATCTCCCCTCCTGTTTCTCAGATGACCTGTTTTCACTCTAATCCTGTTGGTACTCACCAAGTAAGGTTGCTATTAAAGAAAGTGATACACTGGAGCACAGACTAAGGAAAACGTTGCTCCTGGGATACATGCAGCCCCAACTTAATTTTTGCAGCTCCAGGATACTTAAAAAAAAAAAACCCTCCTGCAAACACCCCCTCATGGTTTTATTTTTAATTCAAACAAAGAACTAAATAAAAATCACTCAAACCCCTACTGAAAAAGAAGCACAAAGATGCAGTAGTTGAACTTTGTTTACCCCAAGCCACCTACCTATACATTCATCATTTTATTTATAGGCTGCCTTTTTTCCCAAACTGAGACTCAAAGTGGCTTATCAAACAGAGGACATTATCAGTAAAAGAAGACATACAGATAAAAACATAGAAAACATTTGAGATTAAAAGAATATTGGGTCGGCATCCTGTTACTGACATACAAATGTGAAAGTCACAGAACGCATGTGGGGTGAATTATTCATCACGGCAGAAGCCGAGTTGCACATGTAGCAATGTTATGTGGTGTGGCTGCAGTGTGTACTGCAGCTATGCGCTCCACTTGTGCACTCCACAACAGCACTCAGTCACTGTCACATATTACACAAAACTGCTGTTCCATATAGGGGGTTGCATATTACTGGCATATTACATCTCCGCATACAGATATTTACACTACACTGAGGGGATTATATTCTTAAAATATCAATATAATTTAAACCATTAATTTAAAGCAAAGAATAAAAGATCCAGCACACTAACCTTCTTCCCCAATGGAAAAATGACTGAAAATGAAGCTAAAGTGATTTCCAGTTTTTGTTTTGGCTTTATTTTTTAGCATCAGCCCAAAATGAGAGTGCAGGGCAAAAACTGCTCCCCCTCCAAGTACCGCTACCCACCCTTCCACTAAAGATTATAAAATTTAGGAGCAGAAGGTTCATGAGTATCCCTACAAACAATCCTCCTTGAGAAATCCCTGAGGTCCAGCAGACTTCGCCCATGCCAATAGCTACTAGTGAAAGCACACAGCCACTTCAGTTAATTGCAAAAACATTACTGGGTGGGTGTTTCTGGGTGTTCAGCCCTACAAACAAATGTATTCATTTATTCACCATACAACATATGGGAAAGAAAGGTTTCAATGGTAATTAAGAAAAGAAGAAATGCACACTGTCAATTTTCCATCAGTCCAATATTATACAGACTTGCAGGTGACACAGAACTCTTCTTCTCAGACATGATATCGCTGTACAGCCGCCCCCCCCCACTTACCTGACAGCTTAGGGACTGGAGTATTGCCAGAAAATTGAATTGGTTGGAAAGCAGAACCTATGTACTGTACTGCAGGGAGCATAAAGGACTTACAGAGGCTCACTTGGAACTGACTATGCGCACACTGCTTGCAAAGTCTCTCAGCCAGCTTGCTGCCTTTTGTTCCCCCTGTCAGCACATTTTGCAAGCAGCAGTGTGTGCAAGGGGTTCCAAGCAAGCCTCCACCGGCAAGAAGAACTGATGAAAAAGTGGAACCTCCATCAAATTAATGGAACTTGCCTTTAACTTAGAAGCACTGAAAGAAAGAGTTGTCAGATAATGGTGTCAAAAGGTAGGAGCTTCCTGTATCTCACACACACAGGGCCTCACATACACAGAGAGCAATCTCATTCAGTATTGCTGGGTTAGAGGCAAGCTAAGAAGCAAAGCTTTTGGATTAGCTAGCTCACTCCTGGGAGGATGGGCCGTTTCTAAAAAAGAGTCAAGGGTAGGTGTTCAGAAAAACCAAAACCCAGGAAATTCATACAGTGTAATACAGTTTTAAACACTGAATTATCAATGGTAGACACTAAAAAAAACCCTGCCCTGCACTGTGTTTTTAATAATGGCCAGATGCACAAAATTTAAGAAACAGGATAAGATGGCAAACCATGCATGTCTATCAGATAGACAGACAGACGCACATATATATATACATATATACACACATACATACATACACACTTAGTTACAGTACTGTAAAAACCAACACTCCTTAAGCTATATGTCCACCCAAGTTAATCAAAATATGAACATCTCAACTGTTTTGTCTGGTAATTCTCATTTTAGTACTTATGGAATATATTTACCAGTATTTATTTATGTAATGTATGTATCTATTATAGGAAAAGTCATATCTCAGTTTTAAAAAGTTAAAGAGGATGGGTAAGGAGTCCAACTTGCTTTCTGCTGGTAAATTATATTTCTTCTCTTGTTCATTACATGTAAATCACTATTCTGCAAGAGCTTGTTTCATTTGCTCTCAGTCCTTCCCTTATAAATAGCAATGAGGTAAGTAAGTACAGGTTTCCCAGGAAGTTCATGATCTCACTGGCCCCACCTTGCATTGAAAAAAAAAAAACAGAACAGCTCACAGCAGGAAATAAGGGACTGTCAACATTTCCCTACACGATCAGATCAGCTGCCAAGTGGAACAAAACCCTGCCTTGTTTGCTTCATTAAGCAACGAACAAGCAAAAGACTTAATTTCACTTAGGAACCACCAAAACAAGTCGATATTTTAAGATACGGAGAACATGAGTCCTCACACAGAATTTCTCAGCTTTAGAAACCAGCAGCAGCAGCATCCAGGTGAACCAAAAAACCACTCTCTAACATCCCCACTCAGTAGACTCAGTGTTAGACTGGGCGGGGATGACAGAGTTGTTGTCCAACACATTTGGCGGTTGCCAGGTTGGCCGAGGCTCCCAGGCAGAGTCAGTGCTCTCTGATTTCATAGGCGGTACCTGATTTTCTGAATATGATTTTTTTCATATTTTCTCCATCCATGCCTGCCTGGAGTCACCTTAACCATGATGTCCAACTGCTGCTCAGATCCCTGGCCTAACTGCTACAATGCCAATGGAAGGAGGGAACACAACAAGAGATGCTATATTTTTCCTGGGGAAAAAAAAATACCAAACCAATTGTTTGCAGTAAAGTTGCTATTTTTCTTTCAAGCAAAGCCCCTGAGCCTTTTATTGCTGTGTGATCAGAAAATAATCCAAACATGTGAAGTTCTCTTTTACCACTGTATATCTCAATGGTAAGAAGAACTCATAATCTGTTGAATTTCTTCCCTGGCCATTCAAAAGCACAGGAGCCCTGTTAGAAAAGAAAGGTGGCAATGCATCTGTGGGCTTTTATATAGGGAACATTTTTGGAAGAAACAGGCATTTGTAAGACCTGCCTGAATGTGCCAGAGAGAGCCTGCAATCTATTTTGTGTCCTTACATTAATTTATGCGCTTAGGTAATGTTAAGACTCTTGACTTAATGGCATTACATTCCTGATAATGTACATCATTATGTGCTGTATCTGAAGGCCCACCTGTTTCTTCTGCTGAGTGTTGCCCTGGATTTCTGACCCCAAAGTCCTGCTCTGACTTGACAATCAATCATACATTCCTTAGAAAACACATATGGCACATGATGCCCTATAATGCCCAACTGCTCGTCCAACCGCTCGTCCAACCAGAGGGTTGCCACATAAATCTATCCCACTAAAGCCAAGTAAGGCTAGAAACTAAGTACAACCTCACACTTGCTAGTGAGTAAGCCATACTAAATGTAATATAACTTCAAAATAAACATGTATAGGATTGCACAGTACCAGATTCACTGATTTATTGCAGCAGACACTACCATGAGCTAGAGAATCAAGTCTGGTAGATTCATGGAATGTTTTGCTCTACTGTCACGTATATATATATGACAAGAGAGGGAAAAAGTAAGCTGTGGAGCAAAAACTTAATGAAATGCAAGTGATATTTCTGGAACTCAAATCTGCAGAAATGTGCTGGGCCTGTAACCTGATAGAGAGTATGTGTCTACAGTGGAGCAGAACTGCTGATTATAGAGCAAAGACACCAATGGTTTAAAGAAATGAACTAAGGCTTTACTGTAGGAATTCCATTCTAAGATAGGAAAGTTACTCAGGGTGCTATTCTAATCCAGCCACATTCTTAGGAAAGAGGTGAGAAGAGAAAAAATGGAGAAAACACCCCTAAGAGTATCAGTTTATATCACAGAGAGGTCAGGATAGGCAGAGCAAGAAGGGAAGACATTTTAGGTCAGTCAAATTATCTGTCCCTAATGCTACTGACCACTCTGAGATATTCTTTGACTCTTCAGTGCTAGGCATGGTTGCACTTCTAACAAAATCTATACAAGAAACAGTCTGGCCATCAAAAAGAGCAGAAACAGGCAATATTACAGTCTTTCTATCTGTGCTGTGCTACTTCTGCATTTTGTTGGTGCCTTCAGATCATTTCTGACTTATGGTGACCCTATCATGCGGCCTGGGGAGATGCTGAGAGTGTGTAACACGCCCAGGTTACACAGTGGGTTTCCACGGCTAAGCAGGGAATCAAACTCTGGTTTCCAGGGTAGTAGTCCAACACTCAAAAATACTACACCATACTGGCTCTCACTTCTATACTTATAAGGAGAAAAAAATGAAAAAGTGGAGACTATATAAATGTAGTGATACAGATACAGATGCAGGTATATGTATGGATAAACACACCCATTATATAAATCTCTATGCCCATGTTATGTGGAAGCTTGTATCATTTGTATATGCCAACCAGAGGATCACCTGCGATGCTTCTAGTCTACTGCAGTCCACAGTAAACCTTTAGGGCGTGCCCTTAACATTTGCTGTCAAAGGGACAGGACAAGCCAGTGTCTCCTTCTTTCCTTGGTTCCATGTTCAGACACTGACCAGATAGAAAGCTGAATATTATTTCAATACTGGAGCTAAGATATAGCCAAGGTAGGGTAGGAGATGGGGCACTCAGAGCAGGTCCAGTGGCACAGCTAGCTCTATCCATTCTGCGCCTCCTGGCAACATCATTTCTTATTCCGCATCAAAAAGACAAAAACAAAAAAACAACCAGCTGCTGGGGGAGGAATTTGCACTAGGGCCACAGCACTGAGTAGAGTCCAATGCTTTCCTGCAGCTAGATGACCACTCCTACCTGAGAAGGGAAGTGAGAAAGGCGCCTGATTTTTGAAAAAGAAAATTACCCTCCAAGTTCCAAAAGGATCTCGTAGCATCTTTTGAGAGTAACTGAAAGAAGTAAGTTTGTAGCCTAAGCTTTTGTAGACTGGGTCTACTTCATCACATGCAAGGAATGAAGTACTTATTCCTAGTCTATGAAAGCTTAAGCTACAAACTTCTTCTCTGAAAGATGCTACAAGATCCCTTTGCATACTGATACAGATTTCTTTGATTACTACTACTGAGAGCTCCATTCACAGAATTCTATTAGCCTTACTGGAAGGGCTACCTTTCCTTACTTGAACAAACTACAAATTGCTTCCCAGCAATCTATAACCACCACCAATGAGACACCACACAGAGGAGGATCCAGCATCCATCCATCAAATCATTTTCTACTTATGGTGACCCTAAAGCAAACCTGTCACAGGGTTTTCTGGGGCTGAGGATGTGTAAGTCGCCCAAGATAACCCAGTGGGTTTCTATGGCTGAATGGCCATCCATTAGTAAGAACAGATATTTCACCACTTCAAAGAAAAAGGGAATGTTGCAGCCATTGTACAGAGCAGGGGACAGTGGAAGAGATGAGGTTGTCCCACTTATCCAAGTTGTATAGCCCTGAAAGCCAGACAAAAAAATTGTAGCAGATGCAGAAAATACCACAAATACTGGTTTTTTCCTCCTCTTCTGGCAATAAAAATACAACAACAAAGTAAATAACTAACCATGAGCTGCTTTGCTGTGATACCCAGATTCTGCTGCCTGAGAAAGCCGCTGCAGTCCGCCAAAGAGCCAGGCAGGCCCTTCTGAGACCAGACTTGTTACTGTTCTACTTCTTACAGAGACGGACTCAACTCCATTTGGAAATCCCCTTCTGAAATCAGAAAGCCTTCCACCACACCTGAGAAAGCATGCACTTTGCACATGCCCAGAGACTATTTCCCTAGTATAACTTCACAGACACTAGTGTTGTAATCTGTCAATAAAAACAGTGTCCAAGCTAAGCTCTGTTCAGAACAAAACTACAAATCCAAGGGCCTAAATCCTACTGTTAGTCTTAATCCATTGGATCAACAAGATTTATCTATCTATTGACTCACCTTTCAACAATGGACTGAATGAGTCTATTCTAGCTGGGGGTCAACCAACAGGATGTCAGTCAGCGGGTTGGAACTCCCCCACTTCAATAAATCCCTCAAGTCCTCCCACTAATATCAGCTGCTAACTACAGAAATATCAACCCTCCGCCCTGAGCATTATGGATCAGAAGCCGACTTCACGCAGGGGACTAGTCGCCTACAGAGAAGGTACCTCTTAGCAACCAAGCCAAGAAGACACTCAGGGTTTGCCAGGAAGAAACCCAAGAGAAATCCCACTGGGCCTGTGGAGACGGAGACAGATTGGAAGCAGTCCTTGTTCAAGCTACGTGGAGTAGGAGAGTGGCCATGTGCCAGGGACTAGTACCATATTTGTGCCCATTAGCTACAACTGTTTCTTTCTTTCCTCGAAACTCGCCAAGGACCAGCTGCTGATGGCTCGGTGTCCATGGACCACCACTTTGAGCCACAACTGGTCTCAAGAATCTGGGGAAGAACAAGCAGGTTGCAGAAGCTGTGAGTGCCTCCTCTCCTGCTATTGCTGTTATTATGCGCCTTCATGGCAACCCTATCACAGGGCTGTCTTGTCAAGATTTAGGGCCTTTCCACACACACTGTTATAGTGCTATTGTTCCACTTTCTGTGGAATTCTGGGGCTTGTAGTTGACTGAGGCCAAGGAGCTCTCTGGCTGAGAATTAGAAAGGCCCCTCCCTAAACTGTAAACTCCAGGATTCCATAGATGTTGAAAGTGGAATAACAACACCCTAACAGCGTAGGGCGGAAATGTCCTTATTATTCAGAGTTTTGCCACTGCCCTCCTCTGAGGCTCAGAGAGTAAGACTTGCCCAAGGTCACCCAGTGGGTTTCCACGGCTGAGCAGGGATTCGAACTCTTGTCTCCCAGAGTCTTCGTCTAACACTCAAACCACTACACCACGCTGCCTCTCGTGCTTTACTGGCATCTTTGAAACAGCTATTCTGGGGGTTGTTGCCAGCTGAGTACCCCTAAGCAGAAAGTGGTGAACTCCACAAGCAAAGAGCGTACACGAATGAGTGTAATAGAAAGGTGAGGAAAAATGTGCTGTCCTACCTCTCAATATGGCTATCAGACCCACGACCAAGATCCACAGACGGATTTTTTTCCCCCTCACGGACATTTTCTTTAGGTGAAACCCACAGCATCCCATTTTACTTGAGGCAACCCCCTTCACCAGAGAGAAAAGTTGAAGCGCACACACACTGCAAAGAGAAATTTTCACTTCACTGACCCCAATGGGACACAAGGGAGCAATCAAAGCTAAAACGGCTAATTTATCATGAAGAAGGAGCGTTCCATAATGCTCTGAACAGCACAGACTTCAGGGTGTTCCTTTTGAGATTAAGGCACTGCTGTCAACTCGCTGACAGCTGGGAGATACAGCCAGCGTCCCCAGAATACTTCACGGAGAAATAGCAGATATTTTGCTGGACTGGGAAAGTGGCAACATGCCACAGGGGTGGCCCAGCACCAGCTCAGGGCTTTCTGGAAAAAGTGGGAGCAGAACTGAGGCCATTTCCGCACTACATTGTTATAAAGCTATTATTCCACTTTCCACATCCTATGGAATGCTGGGGTTTGTAGTTTAGGGAGGGGCCTTTAGAATTCTCAGCCAGAGAGCTCCCTGGCCTCAGGAAACTACAAACCCCAGAATTCCATACGATGTCGAAAGTGGAAAAATAGCACTATAACTGTGCAGCGCAGAAATGGCCTGAGTCAGGTACTAACAGAACAAGTGAAGGAGAAGGAGGAAGATGATTCCTGGCCAAGACATGCAGTTACCGTTGCCACTGGTGCCTCCTAGCAACAAAAGTTTTTATTGCCTTTAAAAAAAAAAAAGGCAGCAAGAAAGCCAGTAGCCCAATGGAGAAAATGGGAGGCTGGAAGACAGGAAATAATACTCCTTCGGGAAAAGAAAGTAGCTTCCCGGTAAAGACCTCTCTGCTTGAATCTAACAACTCTATGTCCGATCTCTCCACCATACTGAGATTGAGGGAGTATGCACTGGTATCCTTACAACCACCCTGCAAGGTAGATTCAGCCCAGAGATGGCAATGAAGGTAAGGTCCTCGAGTGTCACAGACTTAATTAGGATGTCCAAAACATCCCGATCAGGACACCAAAGCGGGTCTAAGAAGAACAGATCCGTCTGGCTTTCAGCATCGCGCCCAGACGCATTCTCCCTGCCGGGCGAGCTCTCTCTCAGGCCATTTCCGCACTCGCCTGTTACAGTGCTATTATTCCACTTTCAACATCCTATGGAATCCGTCCGGCCTCTTCCTAAACTGCAAGCCCCAGGATTCCATAGGATGCTGAAAGTGGAATAATAGCACTGTAACACTTTAGTGCGGAAATGGCCTCAGTTTTCCCAACCGGAAAATGGGAATAGTACAGCCTCTTACCAGTCAGGATCTCCAAACCGCCGTAAATACCCGAGACCCTTTGGAAACATTCAAACCTGCCTACCAAGCAGAGACGCGACCCCACCGTCCCGAAATCCTACCCCGGGGCTGACTATACCCTGCGAAGCGCAAAGCAGGGCGCCGCGGCTAAACTGAGGCGCAGAAAGGAGCCGAGAGAGAAAGAAAGTGGCCAAGAGGGAAAAGTCTCATCGGCGGCAACGACGGGGCGGCGGAGGGAGCCTCCGGGGCCTGGCACCGCCCCAGGGAGCCACTGGAGGGGGGAGGACGAAGGGCGGAAGGCTGAGCCCCCCGCCTTCGCCTTACCTTGCTGTAGAGCTCGGCCACCGACATCTCCTCCTCGCGGGCGACGCGCAGGCCGAGAGGGGCGCACGGGAGGGCGCAGCGGCTGGGCGACGCTGGAGGGGCGTCCCCAAAGCATCCAAAAACCCCCGATACAATCCGAAGCCCGGCGCGGGAGGAGCGGGGGCGCTGAGGGCCGGCGCCGAGGGAAGGAAGGAAAAGAAAAGTCCGGCGCTCAGAGTGCGGAGCGGGACCGCCACATGGCCCGGGAGAGGCGGAGCGGCGGGCTGGGGCCCGGCGGTGGGAAGCAGACGGCGGGGGCGACCTTTGGCCCGGCCCGGCCGCCTGGGGAAACTTGCTTGCGGAGGGAGAGGAAGAGAGCGAGAGAGGCGGGAGGTGGGAGAAATCGCGGCCGGCCGGCCGGCGGGGTGGGGCGGGGCGGGGCGGGGCTGGCCGGCCGCTCCCTTTCCAGGTAGGGGAAGTGCGGCGGGCAGGGCGGCGCAGGCGGGAGCTGCCTGCCGCGCGCTTCGCTCGCCTTCGCCGGCTGGCCTTGCAGGTGCCGCGGCTCCCTCCCTCGCTCGCTGGCTGGCTGGCTGGTTCGCGGGGAATCCTCTGGCGCACCGGCTCGCGGGCGACCGGCACGCAGGCAGGGCTCGCCCTCTGCTGGCCACATCCCTGCCCGCCCTTGGCTCTCCGCCCGCTCCCTTCTGGAAGGCGAAACCCGCCTTGAAGTTCAGGGCTTGGGGAACCTAGGCCGTTTCCGCAGCACGCTCTTAGAGCGCTGGCATTCCACTTTCAGCAGTCTACGGAATCCTGCTTGATCTCCGCACTAGACTGTTATAGCGCTATGATTCCACTTTCAACATCCTCTGGAATCCTGGGGTTTGCAGTTTAGCCAGGGGTATTTAGAATTCTCAGCCAGAGAGCTCTTTGGCCTCCCTAAACTGCAAACTCCGGAATTCCACAGGATGCTGAAAGTGGAAAAGTAGCCCTATAACAGGGTAGTGAGGAGATAGCCAAACACTCGGTTCCGATGGCCTAATCCAAAAGTAGCACTCCTTTGGACTACAGTTCCCAGCATAGGTCAACGAACTTGGTTGCCTCAACTGGACGATTTTCCTGACTTCAAGAAATGTGCATTGCACGACAATTGAGTGCACAAACCCCAATACTGTCTACTAATAACTGTCAGAGCTTGTGAGCTGTTTCTTTTTGGTTTGGCTGCAGCTTCCATGGTCTCCTAGCCAGCATGGCTGCTAGTTATACTGGTTGGGAGATTCTGAGAACTGTAGTCCAAAAGAGTAACTTTCCTCAAAATATAGACACTGATATACACCACCCAGTTACTGTTGCTGTTGCTTGTTGTGTGCTCTCAAGTGATCTCTGACGTACAGTAACCCTAAGGTGAACCTATCATGGGGGTTTCTTGGAAAGATTTGTTCCGAGGGGGTTTGCCATGGCTTCCCTCTGAGGCTGAGAGAGTATGACTTGCCTAAGGTCACTGAGTGGGTTTCCATGGTGAGCTGGGATTCAGACCCTGGTCTCCTGAATTGTGTAGTCCAATGCTCAAATTACTACACCATGTTGGCTTTTTCACTATCTATTATTGTGTTCTTATTTATTTAATATTTATATTCCAACCAGCATCACAAGGGCTCTCTGCAGTGTAAAGCTGAAATCATTTTAAAACAATCTAGCAATATTTGTTTTCAAACAATTCAAATGGCCTAAAACCCACTGAACATTTTCACAGTCCCAGCTATTTCCTGTGCTTTCGCAAAGTAGAGAGGCATTCAGGAGAAGTCTGTCCTTTTCCTCATTTCTCTGAGAAAAGAGCTGGAGAGGAAAAAAATGGAAAGCCCTTTTCCCCCAAAAAAAGTCTCCAAGGACCTTAAAGACTTAACATGTTTACCCCGTGTGATGTGTTGATATGTTATAGTGAGGTTGATTAAACTGGTTTTTAAAACCATATGTATGGAGAAAAGTAAAGAGGAATTCAAAGTGCCAATTATGGCCTACAAAGCCTTACATGGCTCTGGTCCAGGTTATCTGAAGGACTGTGTTCTCCCACAGGAGCCTGCCTGTGTCTTGAGCTCTTTGGAACCCCTGTTACCAGGCTGTACACCCCCATGCTTTGATATGGTTTAATTGGTGAAATACGATTTAATTGGTAAAATATATTAATTGGCATAAATATGAAATAACCCCTGCTATGGCTCTACAATCATGCTAGATAAGAGGAAAAGGCTGGCTGAACATGTGCTCTATGAATTAGGTCAGAAGAGACCTCCAGGAAGAGCCAGGTCATAGGAAACCAGCAGGAAAGTCCAGCAATAACAGGCTTGCAGTTAGCCTTAACCTCTTAGAGACAGTAGTGTCTGAAAGATTCCCACAAGATACCTGGTTGTCTCAACTCCACACCATCTGACCAAGCAAACTTCTCTTTCTGTCCTCATACCTGTCCAACAAGTATTGAGCTATCAGGACAGCCATTAGCCCTTTGTCATCTAACGCTAAAACCAATAGGCCATTTTAGACTTCATTGTCTACTCTGTAATTCTTTTGTTTACCCTGCTGGAGAGCCATTAACGCTCTTGCCCTCCAGGCAAAAACAGGGTATTTAAACCCCAGTTTTTGCCCTGCCAACTTGCAGTACATCAATTGCAGGTCGCCACTCTGATTCCCGATTGTGTACTGTCCTTAGACTCGCGTCTAAGCCACGTTGCTGTTTCTTCACTGTTCTCGATTGATAAGTATCACTCAAATTGCCCTGAAATCTTGCTATCCAAAACTTTCTTCTCTTGTTCTTCAGTTACCTTTGTATGCTTGACTGACTGCTTGGATCTTGTGTGTATGATTGCAGTTCCCTCAACAAAACACATTAACTTTACCTTTTGGATCTTTGGCTGGCTCTTCCTTGCAGAAGTTCTGGTAAACATTGGTGTAAAGATCTTGTTAGGTTATCAGCCCCTGTAGCAGGCCTCATTAGAGGAAGGAAGTGGCAAACCTCCTTTGAATAAATCTTTCCAAGAAGATGCTGTGATAGTATGGCCATTTCTGCACTAGACTGTTATAGTGCTGTTACTCCACTTTCAGCATCCTATGGAATCCTAGAATTTGCAGTTTAGGGAGGAGCCTAGTATAGAAGTGGCCTATGACTTGAAGGCATACCACTGCCGCCACCACAGTTAAAACCTACTTGATGCAAAAGTGTTTTCAAAACCATTAAATAAGTAGTTCTGTTAAAAACACTAAATTACAACAGTTTAAAACACATTAAGTAGTAGTAAAAAAAAGATATAAGGGTAAAAACAGTAAAAAGTAGTAAAAAGATAGAAAGGTAACATACCCCTTTAATAAAACATAGAAATATACCCCATTAATGAGGCCTTTGGCTTATAATAGGAAATGATGAGCCAAGGACATACCTAAGATAAAAAGATGTTTGCCTGCCAGAGGAAGACAGCCAGCATGGCATACAGGCTTCCCCCACTTCTGACCAGAGCACTGTCAGAAAAAGGAACTGGTTGAGAATTGGAAGCCATGGAGTATACTGCAGGGAGCGTGAAGGACTGATGGAGGCTTATTTGTCACTGACCATGTATACGCTCCTTGCATAGCCTCTCAGCTGGCTTAGTGCCTTTTCCCCACTCTCAGCTCCCTTTGCAAGCAGTACACATGTGTGAGTGGTTGCAGGTGAGCCTCTGTAGGCAAGAAGAACCGATGAAAGAATAGAACCACTGTTGAATTAATACAATTTGTCCTTAATTTGGAAGTATCAAAAGAATGAGTTGTCAGATACCAGGGCGTCAGAAGATATGAGCTTCCTGTAGTGGTTTGAGTGCTGAACTACAGTTCTGGAGACCAAGGTTCAAATCCCTGCTTATCCGTGGAAACCCATTGGGAAATCTTGGGCACATGCTCTTAACCTCAGAGAAAAGCAGAGGCAAGCCCCATTGAACAAATCTTTCCAAGAAAACCCCATGAACCTCAGGGTTGCCATAAGTTGGAGACAATCTGAAGACACACAACAGCAACAAGTATGTCAGAGGAAAGAGAGCAGAGAGGGGGCCAACTCAGCTTCCCATAGGAGGGAATTCCACAACATGGGAGCAGCCACTGAGAAGGCTCTCTCTCTTGTCCTCATCAAACACACCTGTGACAGTGGTATGACAGAAAAAAAGCTTCCATGTCACTGAGTTTCACCTTTGCCTGCCTGTTGCATAGCAATCCTAATAATTTTAATCATGTAAGTGACAGATAACAAGCCTGACCTGTCTGTTCCAGGCAAATCTGGAGGAATTTCAAGCTGGCCAGGTGCTGAGAGGCAGGGCCAAGTGGCCAAGCATAGGTGGGTTGGAGGAAAGAGCTACATGCACCACAGCACCTAGTTTGCTCTTATGGCATGGGTGGTTGGAGTAGTGAGTGCCAGCCTAGGGAAGGTGTTCCTTCAGTGGCAGATAATTCAGATGAATCAGCTCTTGACACACTTAATAACTGCTTGGCTTCCTCTCTCAAAGATTGCAAAATGAAGGGCCTAAAGGTCTAAGACAGTGGTTCTCAACCTGTGGGTCCCCAGATGTTTGTGGACTTCAGCTCCCAGAAGCCCCAGCCACTATGGTCAATGCTCAGGGCTTCTGGGAGCTGAAGTCCACAAACATCTGGGGACCCACAGGTTGAGAACCACTGGTCTAAGACTACAGAGGCAATGATAAGGGGGCTGCTGGCACAGATGTAATGGCACACCCTTCTTTGCTCCACATCCCTAAGAACCTTGATGCCTTCAGATGAAAGGATCTCAGTTTATTCAAAGGAAGACTTCTGTTTGGGGCATTGATAATATAGACAATACAGCCAGCCCTCCGCATTCGCTAGGTTTTAGGACACCCACAAAAGTGGGAAGAATGCAAACATCAAAATGTGTATATATGTCTGTGGGGAGGGGGCTGAGGCACGGTGGGGAGAATGGGCACCCAGGGTCCAGACCAGGTGAGGGAGAGGAGAAGGAAAGGGGGTGGGCTGACATGCTGGCCGTATACTACTGGAGGAAGTATAGGGCCTATCTCCTTCCTTGTGTGTGGGAGGGGCATCGGGAGAGGGTTTGTGATGCTGACAATTCGGGCTGTGGGTCATCCTTAGCTGGCAAGGCAGTGGCTGGTAGAGGAGGAGGAAGACAAGAGATGGGTTTTCAAAGGGCTGTGTGGCCTGACCAGAGCTGCTGAGAAGGAAGAGTCCCATGGAAAAAAGCCCCTGAGATGGGGGATGGGGATTGGAGAAATTCCCAAATAAATCCATGAAATCCAAACTCTCAAATCTGGAGGGCTGACTGTATTGAGCTGAACAGACAAATGACCTTGCTTGGTATAAGGAAGCTTCAAAATTTCATCTCTGGCCATCATCAGAGGCATAACCCATTGGACAGGGAAAGCCAGTGCTCCTGGGTCTCCAACCAACGGGAGGTTTCCTGCTGCCCCCGGATCCACCCCAAGTCTCTGTATGATAGATAAGATGGCAGAGACCACGACTACACTAAGGAGTCCACACTTCTTGTCCCTTGACTCCCAGGCATCAAATTTTGCCCCTGTTCATCATGATGCCTAAAGGCAACTTTCCCTAACCTGGCACCCACCAAGTATATTGGACTCCAACTCCAGCCACCCCTCACACAGTATAGCCATTGGCAAAACCAAGTGGAGATGGTTGTTGTTGTCGTCGTCCAACACTTCTACACAGTGTCAGGTTGGGAAAAGCTGCCTCAGGACACAGCCAAACTGGATCAAACCAAGCATTTTTTTTTCTTAAAAAAAAGTTCCATTTTTATTTAAACTTTACAGTAATACAAATGCACTGCATTAGGTACCTAAAACTACACAACTACACAATTACTAAAATATACACACACTACCCCACCTCACAATAACAAAAAGAAAACTACAAAAATATGATTAAAACCAAAGCAGTTACTATAAAATTGGTTTCCAACTCTTCCAATGTAGATTTTAAATCCTAAATATCAACCCAGTTTCTGTTAATCCAATTCCTTCTTTAAAAATAGTTTCCATTGTTAAACTTGAAAAATACTAATAATCAAAACCGACAGTTACTACGTTGTTCTTTTTGTCTTGTTAAAAAATGGAATAACAGATCCCAGTCTTTCACAAACATCACCAGTGTTTTTTCTATTATAAAAATGTTGATTTGTCCATTTCTACAAAGTCCATCAACTTCACCAACCAATCTTCTTTGATTGGAATTTTGTTATTCCCCATATCTATGTATACAAAAACCTTGCCATATTCCTCGTATATCACAGAATTCTGATTCTTCCATCAAAACCTAATAAATATAACTGATTCCTTTTGAAATTTTCATTTTAAAATCTGTTTCACCATAAATAGTCCTTGATTCCAGCTTTTTTTCGATCACACATCCACCACATATGGTAAAAGGTTCCCACCTGTTGTTCATATTTCCGACATTTATTTGACATCTTGTGCAACTTGGCCAGTTTTTCTGGTATCAAATACCATGTATACATAATATTATAAACATTCTCTTTAAGATCATAGCATAATATAAATTTTATCCCTTCTGGCCACATTTTTTTTCCCAGGGCTCCAATTGTGTCACATGTTTTGAGCCCAGTTTTATCATTCAGTCTTTTACCACTTCTTCTCCCATCTTATTTTTAACAAAGGGTTATATATTTTATTGATTAAATGCTGCTCATCTTCAGCATTCTGTGTCCAAATGTATTCAGCTAGAGGTCTCCAACAAGACTGCCTTTGGATCACAAAGAGAGCAGTGTTCCCACTGTTTGCCCTCAACACCTGCTATTGTGAGATATACTGCCTTTGAAAATTAAGGCTCCGTTCTAATAGGCATTAATAGAATTATCACCGTATCTGTTTAATTTATATGCTGAACATATCATAAGGAAAGCTAGATTAGACTTGGAGGAAGGAGCCATGAAAATTTGTGGAAGGAACATCAAAAACGTAAGACACACAGATGACAATGAAGGGATTAAATCCAATGCCACTTGCATAGGAAAAATAAGCGAATTGAATTGTGCCTCTGAGTAAATTGCAGATGTCTTTGTCTTATCTCAAATTTTAGGAATGGCCTTGCAACACTCAAAGGTCTAGGAACTAAATGGGAGTTAGGCATACTCCCTCATTTTGGCTACATGCATCATTTTGTATCATTTTCTAACTAACTCTTTGTTCACCTCTGTGCCAGTCAATGATGTAATGGAAAAGTTAACTAAAGATCTTTTTCTCCAGTGATGGGCGGGCTAAATGAATGATTGATTGCTGACATAGAAGGCAAAAGGTATATAGTGATGCTACCTCAATTAATTGGTATGACAGTTCTGGGATAACTGTTGTCCTTGTGCAAGAGATTGTTAAATAATAAAGGCTTTTTGATTTTTCCCTGGAAACCTGGTCTTCGTCTCTTTCCTGGCCACAACAACAACATACTACTAGCATTAAAACAGTAAAGGCTGTTTACTGTTTATTGAGGATGGTTACGGAAGAAAGCACAAAAGCAGATTTACATTGAACATTAAGAAAACAAAAATAATGACCACAGATGATTTATATAACTTCAAAGTAGATGGTGAAGATTTTGAAATAGTTAAAGATTTTCTGTGCTTTGGCTCAGTCATGTAATGGGGACTGTAGTCAAGAAATCTGAAGATTAGAACTTGGAAGGACAGCTGTGAAGGAATTAGACAAGGTTAAAAGACACATAACTGAAATCAGGATTTTCCATGCCACCGTATTCCAGTTTCTGTGTTTCATTGTAAAAGGCTGGCAGTAAAGAAAGCTGGTAGAAAGAGAGTCAACTCATTTGAAATATGGCGCTAGAGAAGAATTCTACAGATATCACATCCTGCTAAAAAGACAAGTGAGTGGGCAAATCAAGCTTGAATTCTTCCTAGAAACTAAAATGACTAAATGATTCTGTTGTACTTTGGACCTATGATGGAAAGACATAACTCATTAGAAAAGACAAGAACGCTTGGTAAGATAGAAGGCAATGGAAAAAGAGGAAGAGTACATTCCACGCTGGCTGACCTCAGTTTGCAAAGCCTGAGCTGGGCTGCTGATAACAGGGACGCTTGGAAGTGTCACATTCAATGGGGTCACCGTATGTCAAAGAACTTCGCAGCATTTAGCAGCATGCCTCCCTTGCTAGTTTTTAGCCCCCCACTCATCCAAAAAATCTAACGTAGTAGCCAAAAGCACATTTTGTGTCATTCTATAACATAGCCATCTTTTTAAAAAATGTATTTAAGAGATTTTTGAGGTTGACTTCCAGCACTGCATGATGGCACAGAGCTGATTCCAAAATTATAGCCCCTCCGTAGCTTTGAGTGCTATTACTTATGTAACCAAAATGATATTACCCGTCCATAAGAGGCGATTAAAAACAGGTTTGGGTGGCACCCCAAGGTTCTGCAGAACAACAAGAAATTGGGGAGGGGGGGCCAGAGCTGGGGAAAGCAACTTTTTTGTCTACAACCATGCTAGCTGCGAAATTCTGTGCATTACTGTATAGTCTAAGCTTGGGGAGAATTAAGAGGGGCAAACTGAGCATGCTCAGTGGCTGTGAAATACTTCACAGCTGCTGGAAAAGAAAATGGAAAACCAGAGGTGAGAAGAGGGAACAAAATCATGCAAGGTGAAATCCTGAATAGGTGATATATATATAACAAAAGGCTTGTGGGTTTGTTTGTTTGTTTTTTTGGATTTTAATGTGTGTGATATAAAGAAGTATTATTTTTCCCTTTGTTTCATTTCACTGTGTAATCCCAAATGTTAGTACTAGCAAAGCTTGGGAAAGTTATGGTTTTAGACTACAGATCCCCCAGGCAGTATGGGTAGTGGCCATATTGGCGGGGAAGCTATAGTCTAGAAAACTATCTATATTCTAAAGCAGAGTTTCTTAACCTCCAGTTGCTTTGTACTTCAGTTCCTAGAAGCTTCTACCAGCATGGCCAATGATGAAGGATTCTGGGAGCTGAAGTCCAAAAAACCTAGAGCAGAGATTGAGAACCACTGGTCTAAAAAATTACTTCCTAAGCTTTGAGGTTAAAGGCAGAAGACAAAAAGAGGTCCTCTGTTTGCTTCTTTAGAAAGTGAAAACAGTGGTCCCTCTACTTAATATATTACAAATGAAACCGCATGTTCTTGTATCCATTAAAAGCTCTCTGTGGATTTCTGAGCTACCATCATAGAATTGGAAGAGACCACAAGGGCCGTACGGCCACAATTTTAAATAGACAGTTGAACTGGCTTTATTAAATCAATATCCCCAGCTGGAAAACAAAAGTTAACTACAGATGGAGGAAGGAAAGGAATTTAATGCCAAAACCTGGATGGAGATCCTCATACCAGAGCACACTATTAACATGAAATATGAATTAATGGAAATACACTCTTATAAAAGCAATTTCTTATGCATCTCTACAACCTCTAAGGAGAGATGTTAAAATATTAACAATATTTTAAATATAAGTTTCTCAGGGGTGCTGACATGTAGGTTTTTGTCTTCTATGTTAACCAGAGTTATTATTTTGGTGATCCTGTCCCTTGATCACAGACAACCCTGTAATCCTTATTGTTATTGTTATTGTGTGCATTCGAGTCATTTCTAACCTATGGTGACCCTAAGATTAACCTATCATGGTTTTTTTCTTGGCAGAATTTGTTCAGAGTGAGTTTGCCTTTGCCTTCCTCTGAGGCTGAGAGAGTGTGACTCAGTGGGTTTCCATGGCCAAGTGGGGATTTGAACCCCGGTCTCTCAGTGTCTTAACCCAACACTCAAACTACTATATCATGCTGGCTCTCTCTGTAATCCTTACCTGACAACATTCCTTGATCTTTGCCCATCTGCACTTAATACAGGGGTCTGGATGTTGAACATAAACCAAGAAGATTTGAGTACATATCCACACTCAGCCCAAGAGCTCATCCTCAGCAGCTTGAGTTGCTTCATAGGGTTGTGATGATAAAATGGGAAAACTTTGTTGCTCTGAGGTTGCTGAAGGAAGAGGAGCAGGATGCAAATGTGGTGCTATTAAACACATGTCATTGGAGCAAAGACAGAAGGAAAATGTGGATAATACATAGAATGAGACAGCTTTTGCAGAGGACTTTTGTCAAATAAGATCAAACGTTACTGAATGCAAAGAACTGTTATCTCAAGCATAACAAATGGCACAGAGCTTAAGGGCAGAAACATATGTATTGGAAGTAGGTAAATGCTAATTTCTGATAACAAAGCAGTGACTTTGGCCATTTCTGCACTAGACTGTTACAGTGCTATTATTCTACTTTCAACATCTATGGAATCCTGGGGTTTGCAGTTTAGGGAGGGGCCTTTGCAAACCCCAGGATTCCATAGGATATAGAATAATAGCACTATAACAGTCCAGTGTGGAAATAGTCTCTGTATGAGATTCTGGGTCCAATCAGAGCCAAAGAGGGGCTCTTCCACATAGAAGCATGAATTCTCGTAATATAGATCCATAATATAGATTAGATAGCTTGGACTCAACTCATATAAGGCTTTACAGGTCAGAATCAGCACTTTGAATTATATCTGGAAATAGACTGGTTGCCAGTGAAACTGACATAACAAGGAGTTTCTGTTGTCCCCATAACCTGGCCACAGCATCTTGGATCTGTTGAAGTTCCATAGCGTGTATTAGAGTAATCTGAACAAGATACAACCAGGCTATGCATCAGCAATTAAAATGGAATCATTGTGCTGAAATTATACAGTGTGAAAGGGCCCAGTGAAGTGTAGATCTATAGGGGAAAAGTCTTTGGGGAGAGAGAGCAAGCAGCTGCAATTAAGCAAGGTCCCAGGCAGTATGCATTCTCTCTTGAATATGCACTCTTCCCTCTCGCCAGACTGGTAAGTAAGGGCCTTTCTGCGCTACACTGTTATAGTGCTACTATTCCACTTTCAACATCCTATGGAATCCTGGGGCTTGCGGTTTAGAGGGGGCATTCAGAATTCTCAGCCAGGAAGCTCTTTGGCTTCAGCAAACTATAAGCCCCAGCATTCCACAGTCCACTTTTCATTTAAAATTAACATTATGTGCATGTGAAATAAAACAATCAGGTCAGTGTAGCCAGGCATAAGGAAACAAGACCATTTTTAATTTTCTAAAGACCACTTGAAAGCTTCCTCCAAAATATATCCCAGGATGATTTTTTTTCCTTTCAGCAGCCTCTACTTTTCTTAATGATTTCCATATCGATGGCAAAACTTAATAAATCTATGCTTTTTCAACATGCAAGGTAGCTTGTGAGGCAGGTTCATCTGCTTTTCCCTTTTCTTTCTGATTTGCTCTTCACACTTGTACAGTAAGTTACTATGGAAGCATCTGTTTCCCTTACCTGTTGTATATAAGCACACACAACTACAGTAGGATCACTTAGAACTGAACCCCATTCTATTCCAGGTAAACCTTTATTGCCTTCTTTGCTGCAGGCATACTGCTGCAGTCCAAGACTGAAAGTCTGACTTTTTCCAGCCCTCCTTCACTCTCCTCTAAATGCCAATCCTGCAAAAATACTTCCAGCTAGACAGAATTAAAGAAAAGAGGAGGCTGTGCTGTGCTCCCATTAAAAGACTTTGCAAAAAGGAACTTCTTTATCAGAGGCTTTGTTTACTGAGGTATGCCTGTATTCCATTCTCCTAGGAAGTAGCCAAAAGTCAGGGTAAAGGACAGCAGATCAAAAAATCTACTGTTTTTATTTCACATGAAGTTGAGAGCTGTCTCAGCACATTTCAGATGAGTTCATTTCCTCCAAGATTTAAAAAATGTACAATAATTTATATATGTGTTTAGTTCTCTATTGATCTTGCTTTCTTATGCTTACTAATTGGTATTCTTCTCTAAAGTCCTAAAATGAGACAAAGCATTTTATCAATTGATTTCCAGGAACAAGAGTGCTACTTAGAGATCTCACTAACACCCTCAAAGCAAAGGTCAGTTTCAAACCCCACAGTGGCAGCATTTCCCCAGCTTTCCATTCAGTAAGAAACTAGGATGGCATCCTGACCAACTCAGTGTGCCCTTACCAGGAGGTAATAATACTGAATTACTTTAGTCTTCTGAATCTCCCCCCCTTAATTGATACAACAAGGCCAAACTGCTGTGAATTGACTCCTTGTGTGTAGTGATGGACCAGATGAAACACCAAGTCTTGAAAATACTAATAGACTTTAATAGGGTTAAAAGAAAACGTATCTTCAACATGGAGCAGATAATCTCTGCTCACAGAGGCACTGCTGGGCAGATAAAGATGCTGCTAGAAACTTACACAGAATGCAGACATAGGAATCAACTGCTTATTTTAAAAAGAAGTCTAAAACCATATGGATATAAAGATTTGGATGAAATAATTAGACCCCAAAGGTTTTAATAAACAGCCAAATTGTAATTTGGTCCTGGAATGAATCCAACATCCATGCCAGTGTGGAATGCCATAGCAGAGTTGGCTCTGTTTTGTAATATTTGCGTTAATTTATAGACATGAAGGATGACCATATTGTTAATTGCTGTCAAGCTGATGTCAACATATGGAAACTCTATGAATGAGATACTGCAGCCAGTTACTGATTCGTATTCACAACCACTCTTTAGTCATGATTTTGACACTATTGCCATGATCGCAACTCCCTTCCCGACCTTCTTTACCAGGCATCAGCTGAATGGGGAGAAGGAGGTCCATACTGCCAACAGAGCATTAGGTTTGGAGGGGTCGGGCCAGAAGTTAGTTAAGTACTTAGGCCATTTCCACACTAGCCTGTTATAGCGCTATGATTCCACTTTCAACATCCTATGGAATCCTGGGGTTTGCAGTTTTGGGAGGGGCCGCCTGGATTCCCTAGGATGTTGAAAGTGGAATCATAGCGTTATAACACTCCAGTGCGAAAATGGCCCAAGTTAATTAGAAGATGATACAGGAGTCTGGCCATGTTTTTAAACTGAAAGTATACTTCTGTAGTGAGTCAGCATCGTATGGTGATTTGGATGTTGGACTAGGAATGAGGGAGACTGTGGTTCGAATCCCCACTTGTCCATGGAAACTTTAAAAACTGACTGCGTGACTTTGGGCAACCCTCATTTTCTCAGAGGAAGGCAAACAAACCCCCTCTGAACAAATTTGCCAAGAAAACCCTGTGACAGGGTCACCTTAGGGCCTCTATAATTTGGTAATGATATACAGTCGTACAACAACAATACTTGCTGTATGTTCTGAAGGTGGGAAAAGAAGCCACCAGGTTGTGATGAAACACATGACTTTTCTGCAGAAGTACATGGATTCAGTTCCTATAACGTGTAATGAAAAGGATCAAAGTAGAGCAACTCCAAAGAATCTCTGACTGTGGACACAGAAGCGTAGACAACCAAGCAGACGAGAGGGAACTTGATGGACCAAAGATTAGATGTCATAAGGTGGCTTCAGATGTCTTCCTGCTCCAATCCAGCACTGGTAATTTATAGCAAGATGGCTAGACTTCAGGCTTGCAGGACTTATTTTATTCTCCACTAGAATCCCAAGATCTTTACTAGAGGCTGGTATAAAAAATACATGCTTAGAATCAAAGAATGCTGAGATCAGAAATTTCTTTTGAGTACCAAAACTGAATGGAATTTGAAGTCCTTCCACACAAAAATATGTCCATTAGGCCAAATATTCTTCTTTTTAGCAGGATAAATTGGAAGATGAGTTTGAAATGGTTGCTGCTGCTGTTAAACTGCTGGGACTGAGAACTTCTGGCTGTTCTACTCACAGATTACCCAGCGACCTGCTAGCAGAACCAGATCACCTTCTCCCCACCCCTGATTTACAGGCTTCATTGCTTAATTAGCAAGTATCAATTATGACAATTACAGGGTTTGTGAGTTCAGGACATGCTTGTTTATTTCCAGAGCAATTTTGGATCTGGTGTATTACGATAAAGGGGACTGAAACAGAAAGGGCAAGTGAGAGACTTTGCTTCCAATATTCCCAGCTGTATTTTTGGTTACAGCATTACATTATAAGTCATTTCAGTTATTAGATTCTAAGTCATTTTACACCTGTTTGTCAAATTTCCATATGTATTGTGAAGATGCAGATTATCTGCCAAGGGATTTTGCAATGTTGAATACATATCTTTAAGAGTGTGTCTGTGTGTGTGTGTATAATGATTAATGCCAATATGTTATGCTACTGGAAAACAGATTAATCACTGGTGTTTAGGATTTAGTAATCCCTCACTCAAGGCAACTTATAATGGAAGTATTGGATGAGATGAAAGTATGCGAGTGGGAAGGGGCATAACAGGATTAAGGAGGTGAAAATATTCAGTGTTGGTAGGAAAATGATGCACAAAAACAACCTGCTCAGCTGGGTACAAATTTAAAGGTCATCCAGGAATGCTTTGAAACGGAACACTGCGTTCCCCAGTTAGTTGCTTAGTGTTGTTGTGATCACAGGGTACCTTGCAAAATTTATTTATTTTTGGTGTGAGTTTCAATGCATGTGCCAGATTGTGACCCACCGAGATGGCCATCTTACAGGAGTGTTTTTGTTGTTATTCCTGTGTGGTGGGATATTGGACTAGATGGCCTTTGTGATTTCTTCCAGCTCAATGATTCTTTGTGATACAGAGAGTGGGGGGAATGTGTCATTCAAGCCTTGGGCCAATCCACATTTTTCAGTGTAGGAGTATTTCTTTCAGCCTCGTTCCAGTATTCAAAGTGAGTCAGGGAGAGAAGTCTCCAACACATGTAGGGGTGGGATTCATGTGGTATCTCTCCTCACCTGCATAGCCCTCTTGTAAAAGTAGATTGCTTGCATCAAAGCTATAGACTGTGTGGCAATCCAGTTGTTGATAGATTGCAAGTCCCATTAGCTCCAGACAGCATAGGCAATGTGCAGGAATGAACAGGAGTCATGATTAAACATCTGGAGGGCCAGACAGCCCTCCTTAATAACCTCCCTCATACACTAGGATGGACAAATTATTGCATTCCAGATATTATTCGACCACAGCTCCCAACAATCTTCACTACCACTGTCTGGTACTGATAGGAGATTCAGTCCAAAATTATCTGGAGGGCCAAATATACATTGTATCCAGTATACATTATCAGGGTAATTATGGCAGTAAAGATACACAGCTGCTTCTATCATATTTTAAGAATGCAATTCTCTACACAATTTGCTTGGAAGCAAGCAGCAGTGAACTCAGCAGGATTTAGGACGTTTCTGCATTAGACTGTTATAGTGCTATTATTCCACTTTCAACATCTTGTGGAATCCTGGGGTTTGCCTTTTAGGCCCCTCCCTAAACTGCAAACATCAGGATTCCATAGGATGTTGAAAGTGGAATAATAGCACTATAACAATCTAGTGCAGAAATGGCCTCGCTTTCACATACAGGACTGTACTGCCTGCAAAGTAATTTTTTCCCAGATGGGACAAACACATCTGGACAGATTTCTTTACCAGTCTTTCAGTAACTCACTTCTATCCCAGGGGCTGCTGGAATTTCAGGGCAACTGGAGTTTAAAATTGCCTCTCCCCCCACCCCTTAACCATTCCTGATTCTGCGCTGGATACTCAGAAATGAATTTAGTAAAATTTTATTCAAAACTTGTCTCTAAGCTCCACCCCTTTAGATTTCCATAGATCTACTTATTACTGTTAACACTCCCTGTCTTGGGGGAAAAACATTCATGCTGGGAATATGTGCACAGGATTGTAGGCTGATCCAGCAATGACACCAAATCCAGCAGTTCTGCAAACAGAGGTGGTTGATGAAGGGAGGAAGCATTTTAACAGATTATGACCTTGCAGTATTTTTTACAGTAAGCAAAATGGCATTATAAAAATGTAGCTTGAAATCCTGCTTCAGGGGATGTAGTTATGCCACCCTAGAAAACCCCCCTTTTCAGCAGTACAGCACCCCCTCAAAATGGCCATTTCAATGTTTCCAGAAGTGTCCACCTACAAGAAGAGAGTTGGATGGATCTCTGTTCACTCCCACCCCATTCTCCAGCAACATGGAAATGGCTGGTTTGAGGGGAGACTGCACTGCTAAAATTGTATGTTTTGTGGGGATTTTTGGTGGTATGCACAAGTGAATTCTGATGACATAAGGAAGACCTTGTTGTTGTTGTTGTTGTCAGCTGCTGTCAAGTTGACTTTGACTTATGGCAACCCTATAAATGAGAGACCACCAAGTAACCCTGTCCTCAACTGCCCTGCTCAGGTCTTGTGCGTTCAGGGAGATGTATCTTCTTTCATTGAGTCTATCCATCTGTAATACCGTCTTCCTCTTTTCCTCCTGCCTTCTACCTTGCCAAGCATTGTTATCCTTTCTCTTGAGCCATATCCTCTCATGATTCTGCCAAAGTACAACAGCCTCAGTTCAGTCATCTTGACTACTAATGAGAGTTGAGGCTTGATTTGCTCTACGACTTATTGTCTTTTCTCTCTCTCTCTCTCTTTTTTTAACACTTCAGGGTCTTCATGGAACTCTTCTCCAGCATCACATTTCAAATGAGTTGATTTTGTCACCATTCTTCAGCCTTCAACTTTCAAACTTCAACCTACAACCTTTAACTTACAACATAATTACTGAACAAGATGCCAACTGTAACAAACCTGGAATTGGTATTAAGGTTTTGTATTGTTTTTAATATTACTTCAAAAAAATCCTTAAGAGTTAATTACTTAATTATCAGTATTCTTTATTTAAACTTTAAAAGTCTTAACCACAGAAGAAACGAGGTGAAAAAAAAACTCACAGGTGACCTTTGAGGAAATCTTATTCCTTCCCATCAGTCACCAAACACAATCAGAATAGGTTTTATCAGCCATCTGACAGTTTTAAATGCAGTGAGCCATAAATACATATTACAGATTTAAACTGGTACTAAGACTGTGAATTATAGACAAGATGTCTCCGTAAAGGATGGAGATCTTTCATTTTCATGTAAGGTCTTGACAAGACATCTGCTATCTTTTGCTGGAAAAGTCTTTCTGCTTCCAGTGCCATTGCATACTCTCGGCGCTCCTCTTCCTTTTCAGAATCATGGATCTGCTTGATGTGATCAATCTGAGCTTGCAGTTCTTCCCGATATTCCTTTTCCTGCTGTAGACGTCTGTAGTGACATAATAAAATGTAATACATCTTAGCAACAACAAAATGCCTAGTACTTCAAGCATTCTTAAAATAGTCTAGGGCATGGTCTGAAGGCATACAATACAGGATTTCTGCTTGAAGCTAATCCAGTCTGGAACTGGTTAATTAGTATGTGGATGTAGGATTGCCAAATGTCCTGTTTCATAGAGGGTATCCCATGTTTAGGGGCTGAAAAGGCTGTCCCATATGGCTGTTATACAGGATGCCCCAAACCAAGTATTCTACTTGATCTGTGGTGTGATTGGGAAGAGCAGGTGACAACTGCACTCACAACAGATGGACATCTTGGCATTTGGAAGGCAGAAATGGCCTCACATGCATACCAAGTGCTGGAGAGTCCATCTGTTGTGAGTGCAACTAGTGTATTTGCAGTAGTAAAATTTCTTATCTCATGGTATTTGCTGGTCAGCCACCACAAGATTTCTGGGTTTGGGACTTCTCTGAGGTTTGAGATGCCATGACAGCATAGTATTCTCATGAGAGAGCCTTCTCTTGTGAGACTTAGAGTATGCATCTTGAATGTGCACCTTGGGGTTGTTGTTGTTATACAGTTAGTTGATTTTAATTAATTACAATTTGTATATAGTCTGTAGTATCACCTTCAGTCACTAGGTGGCAGAATTCCTTATCTTCTCTAGAGGCAGGGCTACAATACTGATTTCCCTAGAGGGCCCCTAGGAAGTTCTGTGTGATGTTTCCTTTTGAAGACTCCTAAACTCTTCACATAGTTAAGATGGGGGAGAGGGCTCCTGTAGCTTTAAAGGCTGTGTAGAAGAGGGTGTTTCAGCGGGTGTTGCTTGTTGTGCAACCAGGAAACAAGCAACACCTGTTGAAACCCCCCCTTCTGTACAACCATCAGAGCTACAGGAGCCCTGTCTAGTTCTCAGTCTGGCTAACTGGATAACATAGAGGGTATCAGCTCAGCAGGGTGTTTGACAGTGTGGAAGTAGCCTCTAAATGTCACAGGACCAAGAGAAATGCCTCCACTTAAGATCTGGAAACCCAGGGAGGCTCATACAATAGAATACAGTCTTTCAGATATTCTGACCTCAGGCTGTAAAGGGCTATACAGCTCTTAATCAGCACTGCCAGTTTCATCTGGAAATACACTGGTAGTTAATGAAACTCTTGTAACAAGGAGGCATAAATTCACCAGAACTAGGGTTGTCGGGTGAAGTTATAATCAGGGTTCCTCTCCCTATAACGGCTGTCTACAAAAGGGAATTTCAGCACGTGTTGCTTGTCAACTGCTGAAATTCCCTCTTCTATACAACCTTTAAAGGGACAAGAGTCCTGTCCATTATTTCACTTGCAATTCTACTTCTAATCAGCTCCAATCAACATGCTCACCACCAGATTCTGAACCAGCTGAAGTTTTTAGACATTTTTCAGAGGCAGCTTACAGTAGACTCTGGAGAAATTACCTCATGTATCCTTCCTCTTCTAGACGGTTATATTCTTGAATGGCTGCATTTAACAATTCTCTGTCCTGAGTAAGTTCCTCTTGTTCACGGGCATTTCTTTGCATTGGGACGTTAAAATAAATGGGACAAGTCATTAGCTAATACTGACAAGGAATTAAATACACATCCAAAGAGCCCGTTCAGGCCTATTTCAGCTGTTTAATTGTAACACTGATTTGATTACATTTCTTTCCTTATCCTTCCTTGAAAGGGTTCAAAACAGCACATAAAACACTTTCTTCAGTTTTAACCACATAACACTCCTGTGAGGTAGAACAGGTTCATCAAATGAGCAAATGGCTGAGGATTTTAATCCTGCAAATGGCCTTGTGTAGTGTTCTGCTTCCACTGTCACAACCCAATAATTCTGAATGGATTAAAATGGAGAACAATGAGACCTATACATAACCCTTCCCCAAGCTGGTGTCCTTTGACTGTGTCGATTTACAGCTGGCTGGGGGACAATGAGGGTCATAGTCCACCACAATCAGAAAGTACTGAATTAGACAAGATTACTCTAGGTTATGATGTGTCCCCACAAGGGTCTTACATTTCTCCTCAATTTGAAGCCGCCTTGTATCCAAAACCTCTCTCAGTAAAGCATCTCTAGCGTCTTTCATGGCCTTCTCCTTTGCAGCCCTCTTTGCCCACATCTTAGCTGTCTCTTCTGCCCGCAGCTTGTCCATTTCTTTTTCCCGTTGCTTCTCTTCCTCCCTCTGTTGAGCCAGGTATGCCTGATATATCTGCTGCTCTTTCAAGAGCTCTTTCTGCAAAATGCAAACAACAGAAAAATTGCCAGACAAAAAGGAAGGAAAAAAGAAAAGGCATTGTAACCACGTAGTTATGAATTGTTGACAATTCTAAACTTCACAGAGTTTTTGGTCATCTTCCTAGCCTTTGCCAAATTGAAATTAGCAAATCAACATCGCATTCCTTTGGGGTTGACATAACTTTTTTATCAGCCAAAGTACATTGGCTGTCTACTCATTTTTATTTCTGCAGTACAGTCCACATTGTTTGAGTTAATCAGGGCATAAGGAGAGTAGAGAGACTGATCTACTGACTCCCTCCCTCTTGCCAGGATTGGACTGGATCAACATTTGACCACTTTGGTGCAGAAATTCTTACTTAAAATATACACTGATGCGACCTGAAATACCTGCAACTAGCCAGAAAAAAAAATATTGGAGACAAAGTGGAAAACACAACTGCCAGAAAAACATCAACTCCATGTGCAGAGGTAGTACATAGGGACTGTCAGGCAAAAGAGCAGTCATTCAGTAAGCTAATGGCAAAAATGAAAGATGGTGACTCCCTAGATGTTATTCCAATGTAAGAAAGCCAGTGTGGTGTTGTGATCTGAACACTGGAGTAGAGGGGCCTCTGGAGAGGGTTCAAATCCCAGCTTGGCCGCCGAAGCCCACTGGCTGACTTAAGCAAGTCAACTCACTCAGCCTCAGAGGAAGGCAAAGGCAAACCCCCTCTGAACAAATCTTGCCAACCCCCCCACACTTGTGATAGGTTTGCTTTGGGATCACCGTAAGTCAGAAATGACTTGAAGAACACAAAATTACCAACATCAGTAAGCACTGGCTATGAGGTGAGTGTGAGGGCCATGTGTTCCCCATTCTTGTTTCATACAAATCTATGCTGCAGCCATACTGGCAATACCAAGTATAAGTTTGGTTGCTCCATCTCAGAAAGGATACAACAGAAAAAGAAAAAAAAAGTCAGAAAAAGGCAATTAAAGTATTTGAGGTATGGAAATCTCTTTGCCATAAGAAAAAAAAATCCTGTAATGTTGAGGAGGGGTCAATTTAGAAAAATATGACTTTGGGAGGAACTTGACACAAGTTTAAACAGTCATGCACAGTGTGATAGAAATAGGGAGAGGAATCTTTTGCTTGCTCTCCAAACTCACAAACTCCAGGTCAACTAGTGAAATTGATTAGCAGTAGATAGAAGAGAGAAACACTTTGTGATATGATGCACAACCATTTTTTTGAATTCACTGCCATGACATGATGACTAGTAGCTTAAATGGCTTTAGGACAGAATTAGAGAAGTCAGTGGGGGCTATGTTTTCAACTGTTGCTAGTCCTGGTACATAAAGGAACCTTCTAAGAATAGAGACCGTATTCTTTTGGAGAGGAGAGGTTGGAGGGGCAAAGCACGTGACGGCTAGTACCTTTCTGTGTGTTTCCCAGATGCATTGGTCTCTGGACTGGAAGAATTAAATATTGTCTGGGTTTTTGTGAGGGGACAGCTAAGGACCCTGATAAAATGACTGGCCAATATGACTGCTACAAGTTCTATTTTCAGAAACAAGCACAAGGGACTATATTGTCAGGACTGCAAATGAGTAATGTAACTCTTATTGCTATGAGTTGAAATACAAGATGTGCTACGTCGACAGTTAGGCAGAGTCAGGCAAGCCCCTCAGACAGCAAATCCTGGGGGACAACAGGGACATCTTCCTAGTGATTCCTTTGAAGCCCCCTGACCATTCCTTCTCTTGAAGGATGGACCTGTGTTGGCCCGCCTCGTGTTCTGACCTGTAACCCCAAAACTAGCCTGCTGTCCTAGGATGTCATGGTGGATATTATCTTACTGCTAAGTAAGAAGCAATGGCAATAAACGCCAACCTTTGTACCTGAAATAGGAGGAGTCAGTTTGTCCTTTGCTTAAGGCAGCAAAGTATCTCAAGCTGGCTCTGTCAGGCTGCAGGATATCACAGCCCCTGAGAAACTCCTTAGGATGTGGACAGGTGGAAGGTGTGCTATGGAGGCAGCACAAAAAAATGGACTATCTTGGAAAACTCTTTCCTTCATATGACATTTTCCATATTCGTGGAGTGTACTCATTGAGATGAGCAGTTAATTAAGGCTTTCCCTTTTAAGCAAGCTGTGAATTTTCAAGCATGATGGATTCTATCTGGGCTTGTTTTATTCTCCCTGCTGCTAAGACGCTGTTGCTGATTCAGATTTTGCTATCGAGTTGGATGCTTAATTTAAATTTCTTGCTTATTTTAAATATTATTCTCTGCTTTCAGAACATATGCAAGTCAGTGAAAAAGCATGCTCTTTTAAAATGTTCAAATACATACATAGAATTTACCAAATGCCTTTTGCTCATGAGCCTAGGCCTTGTTGGAAGCTTATTGAGGGCTTTTCAGTAAAAAAGGCTGGCAGTGGCACATAGGCTAGCCAAAAGCCAAACTGTCTATTCTTGCCCACAGACAGCAGGAATGGAGAGTGGCCCCTAATATGCGCCTCCAGTCTTGTGCAATGCAACGGATTCTATAGCCAACCCAGAGGATTCCAGCTAGGCAGACAAAAGTTAAGTGGGAATGCTCGTGGGGAGGGGGGGCTGCATGCAGCCCATGTCTACTTTCAACACATTGTTGATTTTTCAAGACATGTGAGAAGGACAGGGCCCTTTAGAACTACCACAATGGCAATTATGCCACTGAAGCGTTGATTATATTGCACATCCTTTCAATACTCTTGTGACTGTCTGCAATGGGTGTCTGACTGACAGAGAGCCTTATACGGCAGATGTACCTCCAGTTGTCTGGCTTAGGATGCTGCAGTAATTATGTCAAATCAAGTCCTTCTGCTAATTGCAGCTACATGGATGTGTAAGAGTGGGATATTTTGCTATTTACTTTCCTAGGATGTTAAACTATGACACATATGGTTTGGTAGCTATTGCAGGTAGCCCACAATCTCAACTACTGGTTGGCCTTACTTTCCTTTGTTTTTGACCCTCATTGTCCTCCAAGGATTCTTGAAGGACATGATCCAAGATCTTCATATCTAAAGCCAGCTCTTCTTCCTTTTCTTCATTGAGACGCTTCATCTTCTCCTTCATGGAATCCAGCAACATGTCTCTACATTCTCTCAGTTTCCTCCGTCTCTCTATCTCTGCACGTTCATCCTCTAGTTTCAACAGCTGCCGTTCCTCTTTCTACAACAATCATGAGAGGGGCTATTAATTCACAACTTTTGCCTTATACTTTGTATTTAACAGTGGGATGGACTTAGTTTACTGAAACAGTAAGGTAAAAAAGGTGAGATTGTTGCACAGGGTGAAGCCTTCTCAGCTTAGGATGATAAATAAGTTTACCCTTTGATACTTTGTGACCAGGAAAGCAGTTTTTACGACCTAACATCATGAAAATCTATCTTCCCATTTCTCCTTCTGGTGCATTAGGAACCATCACAGCTTTGAACAGGATACTGAGTTATACCGTCCCACATTCCATTCATCTTCCTGCACAATAACTCCCTGGTCAGAGTTTGCTCATACTCATACAATCTGGGTTGTTAGAGCTGAGGCCAGAAAGGAATTTGAATTCATTTCAGACTAGCTTTCTCAGCCTTAGGGGAGGGTACAGGAAGGATTTTCACGCATGGATTGGTACATTGCTGAAACCATGGGGGGACAAGCTTTAGGCTTTCTTACATTTTGTGTTGGGTGGTAGGGTCTCCTTTCAGGCACAGACCCGAACTGGATGGCTTTGTGGTCACTTCCAATGATCCCTTGATGCAGTGACCCACGTTGCACTAATAATGGTTTCCCAAAGCAATATAAGGTAGAAAAGCTTTCCAGCAGGTAAAAAAAATGTCTACTCATGTTTATGCAAAAGAATCCCTTTTGACAAGAGGAGCTAGGAAACTGACTTTACCATCAGCTTAGCTTCTTCTTCCTTCAATCGTCTCTCCTCCTGCCTCTGAGCCTCTGCTATAGCCCGCTGGGTATCAAGCACATTAGCCATATCCCTGTTCCGACTGGATCTTTTCTGGGCTTCCTCCATTTCCCGTTTCTCCTTGGCCAGCCTGTCCTCTTCCCAGAGGGCTGCAAAGGTTGCCTCCTCCTGCTCTTTTTGCTTCTTCAGTTCCTGTTTCAAGGCCAGCTGAGCCAGACGGTCTTCGCACACCTCCAACAGGTTTTTCTTGCTCCACTGTGCCCGCAACTCTTCACAAGTATCTCTGAGCCATGGGTAATGAGAAAGGAAAATAAATTTCTTTAGTAGCATAAGGATCTAGTTTATTTTAAATGCATTGCATGCATAAAAGATATACATACACAAGGACTAGAAAGTGCATGTCTAGACATAACCTAGAAAGTAGCCATTCTATAGATTAGCAGTTGTACATCCAAAAAAAAAAAAAAAAGCATGCAGGCGAAATGATATCATCATAGTCAGACCACTGAGTGCTATGCCTCAGTTTTCCCAGACTTTAAAATTAATAATTGTAATTGTAACTTTTTTCTCTCACTTTTTTTCTTTCTGTTTTTCTTTCATTGTACTAGTGTTGTTTGTTTTGGTTCTGTTATTTTTTTATTTTTGTTCAATAAAACTTAAACCTAGGTAGGGAACCTCAGATCCTTGGGTCAAATCCAGCTTTCCTGGGGCTCTCCAGATAGTCATGCCCACCTCCCCATGCCATCTTCATCTGGTGCTTTCCCAAGTTTTATAGATGTTTTTCCTCCATTCTGAAAGGTTGGAATGCCTCTCCTAGGGATTAGTTACTCATAGTAAGAGCTTCACTCTAAAATATGTGGATGTTTTTGGTCCCATTCTTTTGCCTTTGGGTGAAAAGAAGGGTGTGCACAATGCAGTCCCCTTTGGACATGACCCAGAAGCATAGTAAGAAGCACAAACCACTCACTCATCCTGTTTGCCATCTCTCAATAACATAAAGGAGTCCTAAATGACAGTACCTGAAACTAGTTGAAAGAGAGAAAACTGCCCAGACAAGAGGCCCATGAGCAACTAGTCTTCCCTGGCACCTGATTGGCAAGGAAGGGACAATGTGACAGGTCCTTTACCTTTTGGACTCACAGAGCAGAGATATTTGAACTTATGGATTCTCTTACAATCTAAGATCTCTCCCTGAACTGGGTAAACAGTGCCCCCAAAAGCTGTTCTTTTTAAATCTTGACTGAATGAGAGTGAACTGAAGCTCCTGAAAGCCTTCGGGAGAGGCAATTTACCTTTAAAACAGATTGCAGGCAGTCTCTCCCCCGTTTAATGTCATCAACAACACCCAAAACTGATCAGATTTCAAAATCAGAAAACTTCTATGTTTGGGGCTTGTATTGGTAACATTTTGGGATCCTTGGTGAGGGCCCTGGAGGATCCCAGGGAGGAAAATTGGCTCCTGGACCCAGTATAGTTGCCCTAATCGAGCTTTTCCCTTGTCTCTGGGCCTATTCTCTAGAATCTGTCAAATCTCCATTCAGTTTCTGTCTAGTCCGTTACTGTGTTTGCTTCTCTTCTGCTGTTCCATAATTCTTGCCTCATCTCTACTTCATTACTGCTTCATTGTGTCCACTTTATATTGCCTTGAGTGATATCACTGAAAAGACTGTTCATACATTTTTATGAAATAAATAAATTTCAATACAACAAGAAGGCATTGCCTGTGATATGTTGCTCACTTCTGAACAAGGCAAACTTAGGATTCTGGGGAAGCAAACAGCAAGATGCTTTCAGTTGGCCCTCCTCCCTGACATATCCTCTGGGCCCAATCCACACAGAGGAGGAGGGCAGGGTGACAGGAGGCTACCCCTACTTCTCCTCACTCTGGTTACTGCCGACTCATTTGAAGGGAGACAGTCAACAAAGCAAGACTGGGTGGCTTGCTTAAGGGGTTCCCTCTTAGGCCACATCTGTAGTTGGTGCCCAGTGATGCCAGCATCCTGCCTGTATTCCTTGTTCTGGGCTTGCTGGTATTTGATACCCCAGAGGACAGGATCAAATTTCAAAATGACCTTGACAGATTGGAGAGCTGGGCCAAAGCTAACAAAATGAATTTCAACAGAGAGAAATGTAAGGTCCTACACTTAGGCAGAAAAAATGGAATGCACAAATATAGGATGGGGGATGCATGGCTGGATAGAAGTACGCGTGAAAGGGATCTAGAAGTCTTGGTAGAACACAAGCTGAACATGAGTCAGTAGTGTGATGCAGCAGCTGAGAAAGCCAATGCGATTCTTGGTTGTATCAATAGGAGTATGGTGTCTAGATCGAGGGAAGTAATGGTACCACTCTATTCTGCATTGGTTAGGCCTCATTTGGAATACTGTGTCCAGTTCTGGGCACCTCAATTCAAGAAGGATATTAACAACCTGGAACTTGTCTAGAGGAGGGCGACCAAAATAGTGAAGGGTCTGGAAGCCATGAAGCCCTATGAAGAACGGCTTAGGGAGCTGGAGATGTTTAGTCTGTAAAAGAGAAGGTTAAGAGGGGACATGATAGCCATGTTTAAATATTTGAAGGGATATGTTGAGAAGGGAGCGGGCTTGTTTTCTGCTGCTCCAGAGACCAGGACAAGGAGCAGTGGATTCAAGCTGCAGGAAAGGGGATTCCACCTGAATCTCAGGAAGAACTTCCTGACGGTCAGGGCTTTCCGGCAGTGGAATATGCTGCCTCAGAGTGTAATGGAGTCTTCTTCCTTGGAGGTTTTTAAGCAGAGGCTGGATGGCCATCTGTCGGGAGTGTTCCTGCATGGCAGGGGGTTGGACTGGATGGCCCATGTGTTCTCTTCCAACTCTACATTTCTATGATTCTATCTGGAGGGCCAGACAGCCCTCTTTAATAACCTCCCTCATACACTAGGATGGACAAATTATTGCATTCCAGATATTATTTGACCACAGCTCCCAACAATCTTCACTACCACTGTCTGATACTGATAGGAGATTCAGTCCAAAATTATCTGGAGGGCCAAATATACATTATATCCAGTATACGTTATCAGAGTAAGTATGGCAGTAAAGATACACAGCTGCTTCTATCGTATTTTAAGAATGCAAGTCCTATACAATTTACTTGGAAGCAAGCAGCAGTGAACTCAGCAGGATTTAGGACGTTTCTGCATTAGACTGTTATAGTGCTATTATTCCACTTTCAACACTGTGGAATCCTGGGGTTTGCCTTTTAGGCTCCTCCCTAAACTGCAAACATCAGGATTCCATAGGATGTTGAAAGTGGAATAATAGCACTATAACAATCTAGTGCGGAAATGGCCTCGCTTTCACATACAGGACTGTACTGCCTGCAAAGTAATTTTTTCCCAGATGGGACAAACACATCTGGACAGATTTCTTTACCAGTCTTTCAGTAACTCACTTCTATCCCAGGGGCTGCTGGAATTTCAGGGCAACTGGAATTTAAAATTGCCTTCCCGCCCCCAACCATTGCTGATCCTGTGCTGGATACTCAAGATATGTGGTGGAGAGTGGTGGAGTCTCCTTCTTTGGAGGTTTTTAAGTAGAGGCTGGATGGCCATTAGTTGGGAGTGCTTTGATGTGTGTTCATGCACAGCAGGGGGTTGGACTGGATGGCCCTTGTGGTCTTTTCCAACTCTATGATTCCATGCTTTCTATGGTTACTATTGTCATACTGTAATGGGAATTCCAGTGTCACACTGGGGCTTATGCCAGCCTCCCAAGCTTGACTCTCATCCTTGAAAAAGGCTGGTAATTCCCTCAGCATTATTAATTCTTGCTGCCACCACCCACTGAATTCTGAAGTAACTGAACAGTACAGTGGGAGACTGTTCAGTGGATTATCAATCCCTGTGTTTAAGGACTTTCCTTCCCTCTCACCTCCCCCCTTCTGAGTGAGAGAAGTCCTATCTAGCGTGTGCCAAACACTGGCGTGGGAATGGAGAGAAACAGAGGTTTTACAGAAAGTATTTAATCAAGGCATGCAAATAAACAAGACAATAATACATACGAGAGGCTCCCCGCTCCCAGGCACGCTTAAGTTACAAGTAGTTACAAAAACAGATATAAAAGCACAGATACATTCTTAAGGTCAGCCAACTCCAAAATAATAAAAAGCCCTAACGCGGATAACTACTTTATTCTAGTACTCACAGATGTTCATGGCTTAGATGTTCTAAAAGACACGAGAAGGGCCAAGAGACGAGGCATGGGGCCTCCAGTCTACGACTGGCCCAGATTCCCTCCCTAGGATGCTCCTTTCTTCTTGGTTGTCCCTTTGTTCTCTCTCTCCGGCCACATGGCCTTTCAGAAGTTTTATCAGTTCTCCTTGAAGCATCTCAAAGCATCTCCAAGATGCCCACCTCTTCCCTTGTGGTTGGTCAGTTCTCACCCTGTGACCTGTGATGCTGACCCACACTAACATGTAATCTAATCCCAACACCTCATTAACCCTTGGTTTACCAGGAGAGGGAAGTATCCCCCTTTTACTAAGTCTACATAATGGGAAGCCCCATTATCACAACTATCAACAGACAGGCTGATCTATTAAGTATCTTCTGCTTTGGATGTGCTGGATTGTGTCTCAAAACCAGGTAAATTGTCAGGACTTAGATGTCGGATCTCCCTCTCCATCTGAGCAAATAAAGGGGAAACATAAAGCACAGGTGCCAATGTCCATTTTTTTAATGAGGCCTTTCATATAAACCAGCAACAGGAACTGGAATCTTCATTACCCAAATATGTGAAAAGCCAAAAGAGCGGCATTAACATAATTCACTGACCTTTTGAGGATAAACAGAAACAGTTTAAAGGAATAATTCTAAAAATTAACTGACTCTTGGCTCTCTTGCTTGAGCTAGTGAGATGCCTTGCTTGCTCATCAACAGCAAGCTACTCAGGGTAGGAGGCTGGAGAGCAATGTTTGTGGGGGTGACAGAAAGGTTCCAGAAACAGGATAGTTTCAGGTAAGCACTGCAGGATACTCAGGAAGAGGCCTTTGTTGTTGTGTGCTTTCAAATCATTTCCAACTTTAAAGCTGAAAGTTTTCCTGACTTTTTTTGCACCTACTACCTCTAGAACTTGGACACGCAGGCTGGAGGATTTTGGAAGTTGTAGCTCAAAAACTAACTTTGCAAGCTCAGAACCCCTTTATGGTTCAATTAAATATTCTGGCAAATCAAAGAATGTATCAGCTAATTCAGCTGGAGCAAATCTGGAGAACACTTTTACAAATCCCTGCACCGTTTTTGTGAGAGGTGTGAGTGAGATGAAGCTCTAGGGGTGTGGCTACCTGAAGTGCCAGTGCAGCCTGAAAGGAGGTTGCTAGACAACCAGAATACCTCTTTGGGAGAGAAACATAGCCCAGCTCTGCGTGGGAAGAGCTTATGGCTGAGATAAAAAGTTATATAACGCTAAGTACTTTGGTTCCTTCAGTGAGAGCCTAGCAAAGAGCTAGGGAGTAGAGTCCCTCAGTCAGCCAGAGACTGTGACCATTTTGGGAGGGTTGGTTTTCAGTGGAAGCCCAGTGAGAGACAGAAGAGTAACTGAACCTTAGTGGGATCTGGTCAGAGACTGTGATTTAGACTGGAGGTTAACCTTTTGGTAGGAGTTTGTGCCTTTCATGAAAGTCTAAAGATATAATTGACCTGTTTCTGAGCAGTGAGCTAACTGTTAGTACTATCTGAAGAGTGTACTGAACATACACATACTGAAGAGTGTACTGAACATATCAAAATTGAACTATATATGGACTCCGATATGCTATCTTATTCTTATTGCTATCTTAATTAATGTTATAGTTTGTCTTTGTAAGCACTTGCTGTCTACAGTGATAAGTAACACAAAAAGCACACTACCATAAAATGATTAAATGGTTTTAAATAAACATTGAAAACTCTCAACTTTTTACACAAAGGTGGTGTTACAAGGGGGGCGGCAGAACTGTGTAGTAAAGACAAGGAACTGCCACACCAATCTGAGAGAAGTAAGGGCCTATCACAGGGGGCACGGGGGCTACTGGAGCAAGGGAATGCTGTTAAGGATCTGTTCTCAGTTTAGATTCCACTTGCAGGTGCTGGAGTTTAATTGACTCTGCAAATAAAATCCAGCGCTTCACTGCTCATCAGTAGGATACAATTTTTAACAAAGACATAAGGAAGCAACATAAAACTGACAGTTTTGGCAAAAATGATTCTTATACTGTACAAAAAGTAATGGACACTGCAAACTGAGGATACAATAAATTTTAGGTTCTCCTCTGGATATTGCTTAAAATGAATGGCAGTAATACAAGGGTATTATTGAACAAGTAGAAAAAGTTGTGAATAACAGCACATGCAGTTTGGCTCTGAGTGTAAGGCAGTTTCCTGCATTCATCTGGTATTTCTACTACAAGATCTTTAATAACCTGCAATTTTTGTTTTGTCTAGTACAACTTGAATTCTGAAAATCTTAATTTTCCCCTACTTGCATTTCTTTTAGTCCAATATAATGAGCAGTTCTGTAGTTTGAAGGCATTAGAAATCATAGTATTCCAAGCCAGTACAAAGGGTTCTAAATCCCATTAACAGAAAGCAGACTAACATTAGAATCTTATGCACTGCTACTCAGAATTAAGATCCACTATGTTCAATGGAGCTTACTCCCAGGAAAATACACAGAGGATTGCACAAAACTTCATTATCTTGTTCCATTATCCTGTTCCACTTGACTATAATATAAACCAATAGAAACATATAAACTTATGCTGGTCCACAGAAAAATCTGTATAATCCACAGTTGTGCAGTATCTTCATCAGAACCAACCTAAATGTCACAAAATAGTGAGCAAGTATTCAAAACTTTCAGAACTCTTTCACAGACTCACAATGCAAATGATGCCATGCAGTTTTGGTGAAAAGGTCTTAGAGAACTCAAAGGCTTGCTCACTATCTTGTGATATCTTGATTGGTCCTAATAAGCGCACTGTCCATCTAACAAGAGGTATTATATTCCTGTGGGTTAAAAATATAATAGATGGCTAAAAGGGCAAAGAAAGAGTTAAATTTAAAAGCTGGCTAAAGCAGTGAATTTCTAATACAAAACATCTCAGTAATCGCTTCTTGATTCCATCAATGTAAGTTCTCCAAAACAGCTTTTACAGCCACCAATAAACATCTGCTCCCCCAGATGGTTGTTGGACTTTCTTACTTTACTGTCCTAAGCGCCTTTGCTACAGAGCGAGTGACAATTTTAATGGTGCTTCTAAAAGTCAGAAGCCAAATTTGTGCCCCTCACCAACATTTATCCATTTTTATGGACCACAGCAGAATCATTGGGACTCTCATCTCTTCTGCCAGAAGTGACAACTGTTATACTAAAAAAGAGAGAATGATATGCTGATATGCCTGTTTTAGGGGAATTCAATTTTTTTTAAATACAGGCATATAAAACAAGAAATGCTCCCAAATGGTAGAATGAAGAGGTTTTAAATGAACATTTCTGTAGCCCACGAAGAGCAAGCCATTTCTCCTGCCACCCATCTGGGGTAATAAATCTTGTTCAGAGCAGCAGAAATTAGAACTTCCACCTCTAAATACATCTGATAGGTCCAAAGAGAAAAACAAGCACTATGCAGAACATCTGGGATGGGGAACCTTTAGTCTTCCAGATGTCTGGGACAATCCTAATGCTGAAACTCCTTACCATTTCTTATGCCAGGCAGGGCTATCGGAAGATGATGTCTCTGACATCTGGAGGATCAAAGGTTCCCCTCCTCTACAGTGCACACAACAGAGAATTAAAAAGTTTAATTAAAAATTAAAAATACTCTTTAATCTTCTGAGTCTTCAGTGGAGGAGGCTGCTCAAACAATCTTTGTGCAGTTTACCTAGCCTCCTTTCACTTCAGTGAATGTATGGGATAAGGCAGGACAATTAAGATTGTGCCTACTGCCCCTCCCATGCTGCTGTACATGCTGGTCACACACTCTAATTAAGCCATACTACCCCATCTTGGGCTCCTCTGGAGCTTCAGTGAGCAACAGTACTATAGCTATGATTTTGTTGTTGTTGTGTGCCTTCAAGTCATTTTTAACATATTGTTACTGCAGTCTAGGCCTACCCGGAGGTAGCACCCGATATCATTTTTGATATCAAACAATTTGGCTTTCCCCTGCCACCCTGCTCCACATGTTTGCGAGGCCACCGGACAAGCACGCAAACAGGCATGGCCAATAATTGCTGGACATTCCATTCCCCACCCAGGCAGGCCAGACATAGCTGGTTCATCGCTTCAGGGACCTCTCCAGCAAACACCTCATCACATTAACGAGATACTAACAAAAGCTTCCTGCCCCGAGCAGGCTACTGGACAAAGGTTGCGCTGTCCACTGGTAAGCACTGTGCATCTGCGTACTGGCCACATTATTGTTGATTCGGCTCTGATTCCATCATGCAAAGTGGTGACCTTTCCGAGACATTGTCTTGCACCCAAAACTCATTGTTCTCCTCAAGTAAGGCATAGCCTGCAGTCCCAATTCACCCTATAAAAACCTCTGATTCTGAGACCTTCCTCGGATTGCTCTGAGTTTCAACCCGTCTTGCTGCTGCTTTGCTTGGCGAGCTCCCCTCAGCTAATCGAGCTGAGCTTCTTCTCTGCACCCCCTGCCTTCTCTCCCGAGGTCCAGGATGACGAGACAGGTGTCGTCTCACCCATTTTCCTCTGAAAGTCCCTATCCTTAATTCAACCTCTAATTTCTTAGTTAGGTGTGTGACTGTGGTGTTTCTGATATTTGCTTGTATTCAATAAAGCATCATTTTTATTACTTTAAACCCGTCTGGCTGCTTGACTGACCTGACCCTGTAGACGCTGGGTTGCAAGATCCCACTAAGTTACCCTGCTTCTCGCTAGCTTAAGTGAGTGCTCCAGCTGATTTTCCCCAAAATTGTGTTTTATAGTTTGGTTATTTAGGTGTCCCTCCCGGGACCCCCAGTAAACAGGGTAACAATATGGAGATCCTAAAGTGCATCTATCACAAGGTTTTCTGAGACTGAAAGTGTGTGACACACTCAAAGTCACCCAGTGGGTTTCCATAGCTGAGCAGGGAATCGAGTCTGTGGTCCAGATATCCAACCACTACACCACACTGGCTCAGGCTGCCATTTTAGGTGACCAGAAGTGATGTGGCATCATCATCACCACCACCATTACCTTATTCTTTTTCCTCTTCTTTATTTATACCAAGGGTGGGAAAGTGTGTGGGCGTCAGTCTACCCAGACCCCCTCAGGGCTGAATCCCCCATAAGGAAGCCCAGATATTTCCATTTCCCTCTGCACTCCATCTCAAAATCTCACTTCCTGTTGTGATTTTGAGGAGGACTGCAGAGGAAAATGGAGATATTTAGGGGTAGTTTAGGCTCTGGGGTGCTTGTGGAAGAAGAGTGGGGATATTTTCATGTGGTTTCATTGCCACAAAAAGGTGCTATTTTTTTTAAATTAGAGGGTTGTGCAGGTTCTGGAGCCATAAAGTAGGGTTGTATGTGACCCATGGACTGCATGATACCCATCCCTGATTTATTCCCTACTTTTCCTCCAAAACTGGAATTCCCTATCACTTTTCTGGGCCTTGAAGGATGCTACTGTTTACAACTGGACCCCCTGGGCAATATTTTAAAGTCAAGGGGAATGCCTTCTCAGTCAAAAAGGATGGGAGCAGTGCTGGAAACTTTGGGAGGTTGGTGGAGGTCTCAAGGACTGCATTAGACCCATCTTCCAAGGGCCACGTGCAGCCCGCAGGCCAAACAATTCCTGCCCCTGCACTAGTAGTTATGTACTGGCCATTAGTGATAAAGAGCTTTGTGCACATACAATTATACACCTGTGGACTTGACCTTGCTTCCCCTTCATGTACTGGTGTGAAGAATTCCTCCATGCCTCCCACCTGGCAACTCTCAACATTAGAAATCCAAGGGCTGAGAAAAGCAACTCTTCTAACTTCTGGCAGGGCCATTTGTGCTTATGATCAACATACCTGAACTGCTGCTCCCTTTTTTCTGCTACAAGTTTCCGCCTGGCTTCCTCCCTCTTCTCTCTTAGCTGTTGTGCTCTTACTTTCATATTCTTTTGTCGGTCCTCCATGGTTTCTTCTCGTAATTCTATTTCAGGAAGGTAACCTTTTTCCTCCGCTTCAAGTAGATTCCGTAGCCTGGACAGATTGTTAATTAAGAATCCAGTGACATTTGACACTTTTCAAACTGAACCAAGACATTTCAGAGAATTCTACAGAATCCTGTGCTTGTGTGCACAGAAGAAAAAATGCTCTACAAATCAGAAGAAAGAAATGTCTACTTTGAAAAAACAACCTGACAATGCAAAATACACCTGTAATGTTCGCTGGCCAGTGACTGAACATCTAAGAGCTGTCTGGAAGTGGTGTTATTTTACTTTCCCAGAGCCTCTGGCATCTGTCACTCGGAGCCAAAACTGCAAGAGTCAGCAGCACCAACGTGGATGCTGAAAACCTGCCCCGTGAAGAATTAACTTCTGGCTGCTCTGGCAACCATTTCTAGACTGAAGTTATTTCCTTTGAAATCTGCTATGTCCTAGAGTTTCAGAATAACAGACAGGTGAAACAGATGACAGGGCTCCTGCACCTTTCATAACTTTGCAGAAGTAGCCATTTCAGCAGAAATTTTCTGCTCAACTAGTAAATGTTCAGGACTCCAGTCTTTTTTGGCATCTGACTATCCTAATTCAGAAGCAGAGTGGCAGCTGGAACACCTGAAGTCAGGGAGTCCTTCCCTTATAGCTCTTATCTATGGCAAAGCGACCTCTGAATATTCTTTGTCTAAGAAAACCCTTTGAAATTCAAGAGGCCATCATAACCTGGCAGGTGACTTCAAGGCACATGCACACACAAAAGTTTTGATGTATTTTATGTGCCATATAAGCTTCCTGAAGAATATTGGTTATAGACAAGATATGAATACTCCAAATAGCTGTATTGATGAGTTTGAGCCAAAAAAGAATTTTAAAATATTTTAAAATTAAAGTTTTAATTCTGGGGTTCACATCTCACTTTTGGACTCATTTCGTGTGAATCATGCTTTAAACTCCTTCACTTTTAACACAGAAACGAAGTTGGAATGCCAAACAAAGTGAGGCTTACTTAATTAATAGAATCCTCTAAGTCATAAATGGCCAAACTCTGTAGGGGCAGCCTACTTTTCATTTACTGGACAACCAGGAACATTCAAATTAATCCTCAAAACCCACTTTTCCTTTGGCACAATCCTTATTTATTCATTTACATTTTCCCCCTAAATTATGTATGTATGGTTTGCGTCCATTTTATCCTCATAAATAATCTTTGAGGCAGGTGAAGCTGAGAGAGGGCAGCTGATCCACGATCATGTGGCAAACCTCATGGGTGAGTTAGAACTTTAACTGGACTCTCTTCATATCAGCCCAACAGTCTACTCATTCTCTCTCTTTCTCTCAATCCCTCTCATCCTTCTTTCTTTCCCCTTCCTCCTCTCTTTGTGGTCTCTGCTGAACCCCAACAAAAGAAGACCATAAAATAATGGTGAAACACAGTATAAAGTATATATCACTCTTCCCTATCAAAATGTAGAAACACAAGAAAAGTCAGACTGTTTTGTCCATCTGCCTCAGTATTATGTATAACAGGACAAAAAAGCCTTCAGTTCAAGGGTTTCATGCAACTTGGGAAGGTTCACCACTCCATGCACAAGCTTCTTCTGCTCTTATCTTTGACCAGTAATCAGAAGGCTCTTCCAAATGGCCAATAAATGCCAGTAAATGTTTCTCGATTGCATGCCTCATAGCAGTTGCTTTTGCTCCACATCTAGTCATGTCATAAATATACCAAGGTTTCATCTACTTTCTTGCCCTGCATGAGGTACAGTTAACTGTGGTGTGTATGTGGGTGGGTGAGTGAGTGTGCGTATGGACATCTGCCTCCCCCTCCTCAAAAGTTCATCGGTGGGAGTTATCAGACTGCTCAGAAGTACAGAGAAAACAGAAACAGAAATGAATGCAGGAGATTAACCCCTGTCTGTCTCAGTAACTCCTGGGATGGGGGGCGAAACTGCTACCTGCCCTTGATTTGAAATGTTGTGGCTGGAAATTCACAAGATATAAACTAGAACAGGAGGTACGCTGTTCCAAGATATAGATAAATAGAGAAAGAGAGAGAGCAATGGACACACACACACACCCCCTAATAGCAAGTACAATGTCTACCAAATCCAAAGTGTTCAACAGTTTGGATGAGCCCAGAGATAAGAAGTGGACCCACCATATCTGTGGAAAGTGGGTTCCAGGATCCCATGCAGATATCAAAAAATACACATGCTTAAGTCAGCCTCACAAGGCTTGCACAGAGGCTGCAAATACAAGGTGAGGCTTATAAGCCCCTATTAGAAGCAGTGTAGGGCAGCAGGGGAGGTGGCACCAAGCTCGGCCATCAGGCGCACTGCATTCTTCAGGGTCCCCTGCCTCTGGGGAGTACATAGCTGGGCTCCCTGGAAGCAGAAGAACCCAGAGAATGTGGTATGGCCGGGGCTTGTCACCACTGCTGCCCTATGCCAATTTTAAGAGGGGAATACTGTATAAGCCTAAAGCCCTATTATAAATGGTGCCAGCCCCCTGCTTCTGCCTCATGAAGGAACCCCACCATCTTGAAGGCAGAAGTGAGCGGCTACTTTGCTCCTCTTCATGGGTTCAAACACACAGTATTGTGTACATTTGAATCCACAGTGGGTTGAATTCATGGATCGTGAGCCCACGGATACAACAGGCCCACTGTATTTAAATACCTTGCACAGTTGCAGTCTGCAGATAGAAAAGCTATCACATGTAATCAAGGAGTTCAAAAAATTGTCTCATGGAGTAAATCAGGCAGGAAAGCTGTGGAAATCGGGTATCCCTCTGAGCAGACATAGAACTGAGCTATCCTTTGTATGTTTGCATGTTTATACAGCGTGTGTATAAATACACACTGTATAAACGCACACATTGACCCTGCCAATGCAGTTTTTGTCACTTGTGACCCCTACTGGTGCATTTAGCTCCACCCGCTGTTATAATGCAGTTCCCAAGACCTTTCCTTAATTGGAATTTGATCCTCAGCCCACAAAGATTCCTTACTGATCTGAGTGGCAGCAACTCTCTGGGGTCTCAGATACAGGTGTTCCCCTTCATTGAATTTCAGATGCTGGAAACTGAAATAGAGGCCTTCTGCATGCAAACCATTTGTTTTGCCACTAATTAGAAGTCTATCTCATTTTAGAACTATGAGCGCCTCAAGGCAACAACCTGTCTTTTAAAGTGCATCTACTCTGATGATATTGCCAGAAACATAATAATACACATTTTTCACCTTTTGAAAATTAGTTGGTAGCACTTAAGTATATTGCTGTAGCTCTCCTAATGCGGATGAACTACTATTCCCAACACCTTGCACATCTGACCAAGACAAAACGGGTGATAGGCACTGAAGTCTAAGGACACCTGGTGATCCAGCCCTAGGCTAAAAGTCATGTAAAACTATTCTGTCCCCCTCTAAACATGGGCAGGAAGTTGAAGTGGAATGATCAGTTGCTTGGCTTACCTCTCTCTCCTCTCCTCTTCTCCTGTCAGGTAAGCCTGCATTTCCTCATCAACCCTCTTCTGGATAAGACGGTGGAGCTGTTTGCGTTCATCCAGTTCCTCCCTTTCATTGATCTGAAGGCCTTTGAGATGGGCCTTTGCCAGCATTGCAGCTTCATGGCGCATTCTTTCTTGGTCCCTCCAAACAAGAAGTTGCTTTCCAATGACACTGGGCTTGGGATGTTTGGCCCGCTGTAATAGATGGACACATGCCTTCAGTCACAGGAAACAAATTCAGGTTCTGCACCATATATCATTTTCTAGGGAAGGAGAGCTTATGTAGAATAATAAAGGGGGAGGGGGAAGGAGAACAGGAACTTATGGCCACTGAACAGGAAATTCAGGCTGTAGCCAAATTCAATGGTGTAGCCATCCAGAAATTGTTGAACTGCCATTCCCAGTAGCACTAATACAACCACGGGTGAGGAATTCTCCAAGTTGTGGTTTAACAACATCCAGAGGCCTGCATGATTCCCTGGTTTTAATATAATCATTTGTCCCACCAAGAGTAGACTCACTGAATCAATGGGAACTTGGGTAAGACTGCAGTTATTTGACTTCCACTGTTTCAATTAGTCTTGTTTATTTACAATCAACAATAGGATTTAGACCTATATTTTGCAGTCTATATGGAAGGCTGCTTGCATGCTTTTAATGTGCACAAGAAGAGGGTAAAAAACTATATACACATTATGATATCATCCATAAAATGTAGGTGCCAGAGCATCAAAGCACTGGAGAAGTCCATGGTGGACATCTAGTCCAAAGGTGGGAATCAGGTAGTCCACTAGATCTTGTTGGACTGTGACTCCCAGCAGCTCTAGCCAGCATAGCCAATGGCAGGAATACTAGGAGTTGCAGTTCAGCAACATTGGGAGGGTGGCATGCTCCTTCTGTTCCTGAGGGACACACAATACTACTCTTGGTCTCATTTAACTTTCTGCTGTGACTCAGTATAAGGCACTTTTCTAAGTTTTATATTTGATAATAATTATAATAGTTTACAAATATAAAATATATTAAAATATGCTATATAAAATGTAAGTTTTCAAATATAAAACTTGGAAAGGTGCCTTACATTTAGTCACAGCAGGGTCAGCCCTAGTACTTGAATGGGAGACCACCAATGAATACTAGGTGCTATAGGCTATATTTCAGAGGAAGAAACTGGCAAAATACCTCTGAGTATTCCTTGCGTAAGAAAACCCTATGAAATTCTCCCATCCAAGTTGCAACCAGAGCTGACCTTGTTTAGCATCCAATATCAGGATCTGGTGCCTTTCAGGGTATTTATGCAGGCACTTTTAAGAATAACTGATAAGTTGTAGCATGAGTTTTAGTGAATTTCAACTCACTGTCTTGGATGCACTGAAGAGGTCCCACTGATTTCAGCAGTCTGTTCTTAGAATGATTAAGCCTAGATCTAACCTGTAGGCTGCAGTGCTACACATATTTCCCTGGAATAAGGATTCAAACAGTGTTTGGGCTTTCCAAACACTGTGCCACGATACGTTAATGTATCGCCTGAAATGTGTAGGTGTGTCACCTACAATCTTGCAAATGTATGTCATTATTTATAAATCATGCATTGTTAAAAACATATGAAAAGTTTTCATGAGATATGTTGTGTTCCTATACGTTTTGTTATTACAATTTATGTATGTGTCAGTATCTCTTATAAGGGGTTAATTTAATCTCTGGTTTGCCAATAAAACTGAATTACTGTGTGACGAAATGATGCATGTCTAAAATGTGCGTCACCAACATGAAATGTTTGGAAAGCTCTGTTTTAGGGTAAAGGAACTTTAAAGTAAAGGAGGATGCTGATGGGATGCTCTTGAGGACACATTGTGACCCAAAACAAAATGGAGAAACAACCAGGGATGTAACTGGAGGAGACAATAGCAGGAGAGAATTGCCTTTCCCCAGTAAGACTCCTGCCCCCTCCATGACATTTTCTTTCAGTTCCCAAATTTCTATAGCTTAAAACTTCAATGGAGCAATTTAGAAATACAGTTTAGGTAGCCAAAGAAAGGGGGCAGACAGTGTTACCAAGGGAATGCAAGATAGAAAAGGTAATAGTTTTTAAAAAAGTAGCTGTGTTAGCCTCTTGAAGCATAAAAAAAGAGAAAGGGAGGTACAGGAAAAAGACTCTAACAGCACCTTTAGATAAAAGGATTTATATTTTAGCTTGAGCTTATGGGGATATCAATCCACTTCCACAGATACAATACAGAATATTAAAGCTTATTAAGCACATTTATATAGTTGTGGGAGTAGGATAGAATGCAATAGGATCCCGTAAACTCTAAATATCTAGATCAGCTGAGAGAAGAGAACTGGTCCAGGAAGTTGCAGAAACTGATTGAGTTTGTAAAGGAGAGAGAGGGCTATGAGAATGTGGATGATAGAGTTAAAATGATATACCACATAAAAGGAAAAATAAATTAATTAAGAAATACTGTTCCAGGGTTGGGTGGGGGGAGGGATGAAATATAAATGTAATATATATGTAATATATAAATGTATGTATAATGAATAATTCAATTAAATAAATAAATAAATAAATAAATAAATAAGACAAAAAATCTAACAGTGCCCTTAGATGAAGGGATTTATATTTTAGCATGAGCTTATGTGGATAGCCACCTCTTCAGATACAATACAGAACGATCCTAAAGCTTATTAAGCATATTTATACCGTTATGGGGGTGGGGCAGAATGCAACAGGCTCCAGAAAAATGCAAATTGTGGCATATAGAAGATCTAGGTGTGAATGATTTTCAACTATTTGCAATGCTAGAAATGTGAGGACTGGAGGAAAATTGCGTTGTGCCCCTGGTATACGTATAATTGTAATGTCTCCAAGTGTGCATCGTGTCCATGCATAGCGTAATATTTGTTTCTTATTTTTCCCTCTTTGTCACGTTTCTTTCTTACTTTGTCAACCTCGACTCTCCTTTTATTATGGAAACTATAATAAAGGTGTATTTTTAAAAACTGCATTGGGGGACTGAACTCTCATCCTGGGGGGAGCAATGCCTCCCTTGGGGCCACCCTCCCCACAGCTACACCCCCTGGGAATGACTTCTACCCCACGTATATTTCCCAAACGTCGCCTGGCTGCCGCCCACTCCTTCCCCTCGGCCCCCAAACACTCACGATGGCGAATGAAAACGGCTTGGGCCCCTTCACTTCCCGCAGCCCCCGGCTCCACTCCTTCGCCATCTCGGAGGCCTCTTCTTCGTTTTCGAGACGCCTCAGGGAGCCTCGGCCGGGCGCCGGCCCCGTCGCCACAGCAACCGCGCGCCAAGGGGGTGGGAGGGCGGGGAAGCCCCGCCCCTTCTCTCCCGGGAAAGGTATTCCTTTCCCCGCCCCGTTCGTGCTCGTCTGGGGGAAAGCATGTAGAGCGCATGCGCGTGGCGCGAAAAGTAGAAATGAATGAATGAAAGAAAGACGGACGGGAGTGGGAGGGCCGTATTTCTGTGTGATTGAATGGGGAAGGCTGATAGACAGGAAGGCTGTGTAAATCATCGTGAAACCAATCCGTTCTAATGAGCCTCTGCCCATGTTAACTGTCAGGAAATTATGTCTTTACATTTCCAAGGTATTTGTATTAATAGTAACAAAATAAGAATGTGAGAAAGCGTGGAAGAAATCGAGGTGCTTTTCATTACGACACTATGCATGCCTATTCAGAATTAAGAGCCGAAGAGTTCAATAGGAATTGTTCTTGCATGTCTTCAAGTTGTTTCCCAGCTGTGGCGACCCTAATACGAATCCATCGCGGGATTCTTCTGAGGCTGAGAGTGTGTGACACGCCGAAGATCGCTCGGTGTGTTTCCGTGGCCGAGTGGGGGAACTGAACCCTGGTGTCTAGGGTAGCAGTTCACTGCTCAAACCAGGGCTCTCATTCAGTATGAAGTGCAGTACTTCCAGGGAACAGACATCTCTAATCAGAAGTAAGTTCCATGTAGTTCAGTGGGACCCACCAGTGGCCCTTACCTCTCCCAGGTGGTGGGCTTGCTGACGGCAGCGGTCCGACTGGTAGGGCCTCCCCTGTCTGACAAGTGTTTGCTGAGGAGCCAAACAGCTATGGGGCAGCAGCAGAGGGCGAAATGGGACATTTTGAGCCAGATAATTTACACAGTGGCCATTTCCACACTAGGCTGTTATAGTGCTACTATTCCACTTTCAACATCCTATGGAATCCTGGGCTTTGCAGTTTAGGGAGGGGCATTTAGAACTCTCAGCCAGAGAGCTCTTTGGCCTCAGGAAACTACAAACCCCAGAATTCTACAGGATCTTGAAAGTGGAATAATAGCACTAGAACAGTGTGATGCAGAAATGACCTTCAAGTCCCGTGGAGCTTATTTCTAAGCAAATGTATTTAGAATTAAGCTGTATGAGATCTCTGCAGGTCCTCCTGCCATTACACACCAGACAAATGGAAATGTGCAGAGGAATTTTGGGACTGTCGCAGCCCATGACTGGAAGGCTTTTTCCACAGCAGTTTGCCTTGCACCTATCTTGTCGTCCTTTTTTTCTTTTTTGGCACCAGATAAACTTTAATGTTCCTTAGCCATTTTATTGTTTTACTTTTGAGTACGACCCTGGGGACCAGGGCATGTCACACACTCTCAGCCCCAGAAAATCCTGTGATAGGTTCACCTTAGGGTCACTGTAAGTCAGAAACAATTTGAAGGCACACAACAACAACATTTTTTAAAAAAACTTGCTTTTTTAATGTTGATTTTATTTATTGTGTCATTTTAAATTTTTTGTGGATTTCATTTTGTCTTAATTTTTAAGCCACCTAGGAGTAAATTTGTTTGAAGGATAAAGTATCAATGTAATAATAAATAAACATTCCCATATTATTTTATTTTGGCTTCCCGACTTGACCTTTTGGAAATCTTAATTTCCCTAGAGACAGCATCTAAACACAAGATTCTACTGTGAACTACTTATAATATATATACTTTCTGATTTTCAGCCTGTTTTTTCTACGTGTTGCTGTAAAATGATGGAAAAACATTATTTCTCAAATATTATTTTTTCTGGTCCTTCAAAAATATACAGCAGTCTCATGAGTTAATTCCTCTTTGTAGAGCATTATTGCCATCTAGTGGCTTGAATATTACATTGCGAGGGGCTAATTTTGTTTCTTTTTTCTTTGAGATATTTTATTACTGCTTTTTCTTGAAAGGATTTCTGGATAGTATACAAAAGTGTGAATGAAATTACTCTTTCCCTCTCCTCACAAATCAAGGATTATAAAAATGTCTTAGCTTGTATTGATAATATGCCTTGAAGTATACCTAAAAATTTAAAACATATCTCTATACTATCCCTCAGAAATACTTCTTTCCCCCCTTACTTATTAACCTCAGGCCATTTCTGCACTACACTGTTCATAGAATCATAGAGCTGTAGGAGACCACAGAGGCCATCCTGTCCAACCCCCTGCTATGCAGGAACACACATCAAAGCATTCCCAACAGATGGCCGTTCGGACTCTGCTTGAAAACCTCAAAAGAAGGAGACTCCACCACACTCCAAGGCAGCATATTCCACTGCTGAACAGCTGTAACCGTCAGGTTCAGGTGGAATCTCCTTTCCTGCAACTTGAATCCATTGCTCCTTGTCTTTGTCTGTGGAGCAGCAGAAAACAAGCCCACTCCCTCCTTGACATGATATCCCTTCAAATATTTAAACATGGCTATCATATCCCCTCTTAACCTTCTCTTCTGCAGACTAAACATACCCAGCTCCCTAAGCTGCTCCTCATAGGGCATGGCTTCCAGACCCTTCACCAATTTGGTCACCTTCCTCTGGACACGCTCCAGCTTGTCAATATCCTTCTTGAATTGAGGAGCCCAGAACTGGACACAGTATTCCAAATGAGGTCTAACCAATGAAGAATAGAGTGGTACCATTACCTCCCTTAATCTAGACACCACACTCCTGTTGATGCAACCAAGAATCATAATGGCTTTCTTGATTGCCGCATCACACTGCTGACTCATGTTCAGCTTGTGATCTACCAAGACTCTTAGATCCCTTTCACGTGTACTGTTATTCAGTCGTGTGTCCCCCATCCTATATTTGTGCATTCCATTTTTTTCTGTCTAAATTTAAGACCTTACATTTCTCTCTGTTAAAATTCATTTTGTTAGCTTTGGCCCAGCTCTCCAATCCATCAGGATCATTTTGAATTTTGATCCTGTCCTCTGGCATATTAAGCACCCTCTCCCAATTTGGTGTTATCTGCAGATTTGATCAGCATGCCCTCTACTCCTTCATCCAAGTCATTGACGAAGATGTTGAATAGCATTGGGTCCAGGACAGAACCCTGTGGCACCCCACTAGTCACTTGTCTCCAGAATGAAAAGCAGCCATTGGTGAACACCCTTTGGGTTTGGTCCATCAACCAATTAAAAATCCACCTAACAGGAGCCCTGGCCAGCCCACATTTTACTAGCTTCTTTGCAAGAATGTCATGGGAAACTCTGTCAAAGGCTTTACTGAAATCGAGATATGCTACATCCACAGCATTCCCTTCATCTATCAAGCGTAAAAAGAGAAAAGATTAACCTGGCACAACTTATTTCTGAGAAATCCATGTTGACTTTTAGTGATTACGGCATTGGTTTCTACTGACTGTTTAAAAATCTGCTCTAGGATCTTTCCTGCTATTGATGTCAGGCTGACTGGGTGATAGTTATTTGGGTCCTCTCCCCCCCCTTTTTGAAGATAGGGCCCACATTTGCCCTCTTCCAGTCTTCTGAGACTTCTCCTGTTCTCCAAGAGTTCTCAAAGATTATTGCGAGTGGTTCAGAAATGACTTCTGCCAGTTCTTTTAATATCCTTGGGTGTAATTCATCTGGCCCTGGAGACTTGAATTCATCTAGTTTAGCCAGATATTCCTGTACTATTCTATGCTGCATTTCCCCCCTTCCTCACCTGCTCCCCACCCTGCAGGTTGAGTACTTCTATCCTTTTGGGAGAAAACTGAGGCAAAGAAGGTGCTGAGTAGTTCTGCCTTCTCTCTTTTCTCTGTTAGTAATTGGCCATCTTCCCCGCATAGTGACCCTATTATTTCCTTGTTTTTCCTTTTGATGTAGACATATCTAAACATATCTGTTATAGGGGTATTATTCCACTTTCAACATCCTGTGGAATTCTGGGGGTTTGTAGTTTACTGAGGCCAAAGAGCTCTCTGGCTGACAATTCTAAATGCTCCTCCCTAAGCTGCAAACCCCAGGATTCCATAGGATGTTGAAAGTGGAATAATAGCATTATAACAGTGTAGTGCAGAAATGGCCTTAGTTTAAGAAATAATTAGGAACTGAGAATGGCTTAGTGCAGTGGTTCTCAACCTGTGGGTCCCCAGATGTTTGTGGACTTCAGCTCCCAGAAGCCCCAGCCACTATGGTCAATGCTCAGGGCTTCTGAGAGCTGAAGTCCACAAACATCCGGGGACCCACAGGTTGAGAACCACTGGCTTAGTGGGTTGAATGTTGGATTAGGACTCTGGGAGACCAGGATTCAAATCCTTATTTGGCCACAGAAACCTACCTTGGGTAAAGTGATGGCAAACGTCCTCTGACTAAATCTTGCCAATGAAACTCCATGACAGGGTCACCTCAGGGTTGCCAGAAGGCCCATGACTTGAAGGCACACAACAACAAGGAATAGTTCAGTCCAGCTCTCAAACCAGTGTCATATGCAAGCTTTTGAACCACGGAGCTCCCTAGCTACAGTCCTATACATCATAGCAAAAGAATCTCTCCTCTTCCAGATACTCCAGAACTCCTCTTACCATCAGCCCCTGGTCACTAGTGAGGGATGATAGTTGTAATAGTTCACCAGCATCTGAGGGAGTACAGATTCCCCAACCTTTCTACACATACTTACCCATGAGTGAACCATCTAATTAAATTAGACTAGGCATGTACTTGGCATGGGGTAACATGAATGCATGGCCAATGTTGTATAAGTGTTATCCTGTTTACTGGGGGTCCCGGGAGGGACACCTAAATAACCTTGCAATTACGCAAATTTGGGGAAATTAGTCAAGAGCACTGGTTGGCAAAACGAGAGGCAAGGTAACGCAGCAGAATCTTGTAACCCAGTGTTTACGAGGTCAGGCCAAGTCAAGAAGCAGACCGGTTTGAAAGCAATGAATGATCTTTATTAAATACAGGGACACAATGTAAGCAACACATGCCCACAGATAACTAAGGAAAATAAAGGTGTGGGTAAGCTAGCGGGATTTTCAGAGGGATAGTTGATTCGGGTGATACGAAACCTGTTCCTGAAGCCCGGAAGAAGATACGGAGCTATGCTGGGGTTCGATGTATCTCAGCACGTGGAGCTGAGGGGAACCTCGCCGAGCGATGAGGCAGCAAGGCGGTCTGGAGCTCGGGAGCGATCCGAGGAAGGTCTCAGAATCCGGGGTTTTTATAGGGAGAAGTGTGACTGCAGGCTATGCCTTACTCGGGGACAACAATGGGTTTTGGGTGCGAGACAATGTCTCCGAAAGGTCACAATTTAGCATGATGGAATCAGAGCCGAATTAACAATGGTGTAGCCAGTATGTAAATGCACAACGCTTGACAGTGGATGGTTCAGCCTTTGTCAAGTTGGCTGCTTGGAACAGGGAGCCTTTTGTAGGTAGCACGCATACATAATGTGGTATGTGCTGGGGAGGTCCCTGAAGCAGCAATCTGGCTATGTCTGGCTTGCCTGTATTGTTTGAGAATATTTCAACAGTTAAGTGCCGAGCCTAGTTTCATGCTTGTCCGGGGGCCTCACAAACACATGAAGAAGGATGGTAGAATAAGGTCAAATTATGATATCAAAGTGATATCGGGTGCTATCTCCAAATAGGCCTAAACTGCAGTAACATAAGAAAACAAGAATCTTGGTAGTCAAGAGTGGAAGAGTGAAGGAAGTTTGAGTTTGAGTTACCATAGAGTTGAACATCTTACTCCATTCCATTCACTAACGCTCAAATTTAATGCAGGAAATCCAAAGCTAAAGCAAACCATAACAATAGGCTATATAAACTTTGTTCGAAGAGAGAAGGAGAGCCCTCCTCAGATTTAGGTAATTGGTCTGATTATTAAACTGTTACTCTCCACTCAAGAAGAATCTATCCTTCTGTAAATTAAGTGCATTAGATCAAATACTGCTCTCTTGAGCAGCAGAAGTCTTCTACCTGTAACAACCCTACAAGGATTTTCAAGTATGAAGAATATTCTTGGGTCTCTCACCCACCTCAGTCTTCTATTTCGCAGTCTAAACATATCCATCTCCTTCAACCATTCCTGAAAGTATTAGTTTCAATATGCCAAACATCTTCACTGCCCTCCTCAAACCTGCTCAGATTTGTTCTTAATAAAAGAGAATGTGTGCCATATTTCTAAGGCCAGAAAAGCTAAACACTCAAAACTCAGCATAGATCTTAAGAGAACTTTCAGAATGTGTACTTCAGGATTATTTTTAACTGATTAATTTGTTTAATTCAAATCTGATTATGGCTTGCCATATCAACTTCAAGCACTAGGTGTCAGACCATCACTAACCAGGAAAAACATAGTTGAACCCAGACCTGGAAATCCATAGAACGTCTAGACTGCTTCACCTGGTGCCAACCTATGCAGCCTCTGCCCTCCAATTTGTTAAATAATGCAGACAGGATGTGCTATCTGGAAGACAGGAGACAGAATGAACAGGATGAAAATCTTAGTGGTTTGGACATTTTCCCACCAAGCAGAAAAAGCACAACTCAGTTCTCTGCATGTCTGCTCAAGGGTAAATCCCATTGTAACAAATATCTGGGCTGCCAAGCTGGCTCAGTTCCATGCAACATCTTAACAGACTTAAGGTATATATTTTTGGATATCAAACAAAGCTTGCAACTTGATGGGGACCCTTCCACACACCCCTCCCTGCTCTAGAGCAAAACCGGAGCCATGCTTCTGAAGTACATTTACCTGGGAGTAAGTCTTTCTGATCACACAGTGGACATTGATGGCTGCTGACTGCCATGTCAGTGAGGCCTTTAATCTGCCCTAGGTTTTAGTCTGAACTTTACAGGAGCTAGCTGAATCAGTTTATCACCATAAGCAGGTCTTTTAAAGTTCAGACTATAAACTAGAGGAGATTCCCCACCCCACTACTATGGAAACCACCAGCCTCCATTGATAGCAGTTTTTTCTTGTGAGAAAGCAGGCATAAGATCATATCTAATACTCATATGTGCAAGTTTACTGTTGCCTCCACCATAGGATAATCAGGAGTTCTGAGCCTTTGGGTTCAGGAATAAGATTGCTAGTCAACAGCAACTCACAAAAAGGACAACCCTGACCCTCTCTCTTTTTTTTTTTTATCTGTGATAGAACTTAATCAGCAATCAGCAGGAACCAGCATTTTAAAAATAGCATGGTAATCATGATAACCAACGTCTGCTGATAAAAGTACAGCTTCAGAAATGTCATCCCAAACAAAACAAAACACAACTCTAGGAGGACCACGCAGCTTCTTGCAACTTAAGATAGAGGAGAACGCCGTTCAGAGAAACATCACTTTTCTGGACTACAGTTCCCAATATCCCCTAGCATGCTGGAAGAGCCTGCCTTAAAAGTCTCCTCCAGGTGGAGCTGCTATTAGGAATACTGTGGTACTTCCCTTTTGCAGATGCGGCTCTTTCAGAAGGATTACGGTAGCCCTATTAGTCACAATAAATGATGTTATGGGGAGCAATAAGAGGCTACAGTGAGGTGTTGTTTCCCACTGTGCATAAAAGAGCATGTGACTAGGCAGGGCAAGGAGTGGATCATGTGATAATAACTGGGAAAGCTCAGCCAAGAGTCCCAGTGGTGTGGGAGAGCCAAAAGGGTGAACGCAAGGCTGCTCTGCATTGGTTGCTTTGCTTTGCTTTGCTTTGGTGGGCATCATCGATTAACTTTTTAATTCCTTGCCCTTTGATTTGTATACCGGGGTGTATACAGGACAGTATGGATTTTGGAGTGATTGCTTCCAAAACCGTGTTGCTATTGATTAGCCTCATCTTTTGGGTAAGTAGAAGGAACTTTTCTTCCTCTTGCAAGACTTTGTCATTTTTTGAGCTCGGAAAAGTTACTTGTTTGAACCAAAACTCTCAAGTTAATGGTGGCCATGCCGGTCAGGAGATTTTGGGAGCTGTAGCCCGTAAAACGATCATTCCAAAACATTGCCATAATCCACAACAGGTGGATAGAAATTTGGATTTATAGCACTGTGTAAGCGTAGCTGAGAAGAAACGTCGCTGGGCTAAAGAGAGCCTAGTCATGAGTAAACGTACTTAAGACTCTAGTCTTAGAGGTCGTGAAAATCTGGTTTTGTTTGGCTGGGAAACTGCCTGTTCTTAAACCCGCTGTGACTTTCCCAGGCTGAACTTCCTTTCCGGACAGGTTGCCACATTTACTATGAGCCCCTGCTTCTGTGCACTTTATTTCTGCTGTCCTGAAATTCAACTACACTCCTACAGTCGCTTGAGGCTGAGCTCCATTTTGTTCAGTAGCCACTGGCCATGCTAGGATTCTGGGATGTGAAGTTGAAAAAAATGCCAAACTCTGGAGGAGCTTAGAACTGTTGATGGGTCACCACCCTTCTCTCTGTCCCCTCTTGGCTCAGATCCTCTCCCATTAGAGGGGCATGGTATCCTTTATCATAAAGGATATCCCTTATTTAAGGGACAGAAAGTTTGTCCCTTGTAGGACTGGTAGATGTCCCTAATATTATAAGGGATGTATCCTATTTGGACATTGGAAAGTTTTTCCTTTTATATAGCCAACCAATCCCATATTTGAGGGTGTGGGCCCTTTGTGCATCATGTACTTCACGTATGTGAACAATATGTTCATTTTACAGAGAAACACATGGCTAGGTTAATTGAAATCAGTCCTTTCATATTTTTTTTTTAGGTAGAATACAAACTTGTTAATAACTATTTCCTGATTGTCAGCCCTGCATGTCATAAATGCTAATTGTCCTTTATAGCTGTTGGAAAAACCTGGCAACACCAGCTTTCCAGCCTCACTGCTGTGTGTGTGGACAGGGGGTTTAATTTAAGGGAGTATAATGGAATAGATACAAAGAATTTAACTCTTAACTCTTGCCTCATTAGTTAGAATCCCTGGAAAAAACCCTCCCAGTTAAGTTTGGGAAAGGAACTTCTACTCATGTGCAAGGGAGTTTTTTCTTTTCTAAACTTCCCTTCCCAAAGAGGTCAGACTGGCACCCTCCCTCCCTCCCTTCCTTCCATAGACAAGCAACATTTTTATTTCAACAGGCATTCAATATATGGACCATTGTTTGGCTGGCTGTTCATAATTTATGTAGTATTTGCAATTTGTTTGTGTTTTTAAATATGTATTTTAACTCTATTAATTACTATTTGATTGATTAATCTGCATTTTAACTTTTGTATGCTATGAATTTTTTAACCATGTTTTTGTTTTTATTGTAAGCTGCTTTGAGTCCTTCCAAGGAAAACAGTGGGATACAAATAAAGATAAAGATAATGATAATAATAAAGCCTACTTGTCAGTGAAAAACAGGACAATCCCAAGCAACACTTGCTGAAATTCTCTCTTCTGCACTACTATTAATGATACAGGTTCCTTGTTGTGTTTTTTTTTTACTTGACAGTCTTGGGATAAAGGCTAGAGACTATACTGAAAGACACCAGAAGCATCTAAACTTTTAATACTGCTTCATGCACATAACTATATGCAGAAGTTCAAGGTTTGGCAAGTGCTGAAACTCTGAAAATAACTACAGATGAGTTACTTAAGCACTGATGGGGAATCTATGATCTTCTAAATCAGAGCTTCTTAAGCCCCCTGATGTGAGTCTTAAGGTGGTTTTCCCCCAATACATCAGGGACAGTCACCATATTTTGTGCCATGGAATACAGTTGTTTCTTTCTTTCCTGGAAACTTGACATGGACCAATAGCCAAGGGCTTGCAGAATGGCATCAGCCCAGTTTAAGTGCCACTGCTCCAGTTAATCCCTTCCATCATCCCTTTCTCTTGACTGTGCAGGCTGGGGCTTGACTTGCCAGGTGAAGTAAGGGACAGAGCGCCTGTACCTTAAATAGTTGTACGGAAGAGACAGTTTCAGTTCGCCATACAACCTACTGAGTTTTCTGCTTCTGTACAACCATTAAAGGTTAAGGAGCCCTGTCCCTTATTTTACTTGGCAACCTTACCTGGAGCTAATGAGATCTGGAGTTATCTGTTAGTTTTTGTTGAACACCTGGGAGACCCAATGGCCCCTGCCCCTGTATTTAAGGAACAAGAGCATCAGCCAGCTTTGCATCTGTTCGTCTCCATTTGTTCAAATATTTATGACAGGATTAGGAATTATACGTCCTTCCAGATGTTATCTGACTGCAATTCCAAGCAGCCTTAGCCAGCATGACCATTTGTGGGAGGAGCTGAAGGGCCCAGCCATGCCAGCTCCTGAAAGTATCCTCCTGCTTTACAAACTAGATGGTTCCAGCAGAATATTCAGTCTTAAAGTTCTGTGCACATGTACATGTGTGTGTGTGTGAAAGGGAGGGAAGGAGGGAGGGAGTCTGTAAGCAATGAACTGTAAAGGAGGCATATGCGAGGTGACCTTGATTGTACAGATGTGCCTTAAGCAAAACCCCAAAAAGGAAGCAAAACTGTACAGTCACTGCACCCACTTCTCTTTTTCACATTTTCTTTAAACAACATCAATTGTGAAAAACTGGAGGTACAGAGAACCTCATCTGTGCTGGCAGCTTCTCAGAGAATTAGGAAAATGAAAGTAGTTCAAATGTACTGATTTAGGCTGCATGTAGAGGAAGTTAAATGCTTGATGTGCTTCCCCTATTCACCTGCCTTCACATTCCTCCCAGGCAACACCTCCAATCTGGTAACTAGCTGTTCTGCCAGGCACACTGGATTGAAAATTTTATGTATCTATATCTACATCTACAAACGCACAAAAACATAACATAAATCTTCCCGAAACTTTCTCCACACATTACTGGAAACACATTGGGGCTTGCTGTCTATGTTATCTTCCTATAACTCACTAATTTTAACACATCATAATCTGCTTTGCAGAGGAGTTGTGAGTATAAATTTTGATGGATGCTGTGTATACTTAGTGATTTGGAGGAAGGGTGGGATTAGAATCTAATTAGCTGAGAACAGTCTGGGAACAAAAACAACAGCAAAGAGGTCTGTCAGATCTTAATTAGTCATGCTTGCATAGTTGTATAAGCAGTTATATGGCACAGTTTGCTTGGTCAGTTGTAAAAATTAGCCTTCTTAGTTGGCAAGTATATAAGTACATCCAGGGATGGGAATCATGTCCCCTCTGGGTTGTTGGAATGCTGGGAGTTATAGTCCCAAAACATCTAAAGGTCCATATGATTCTCATTCCTTTCTTGGAGGAAGGTAATCTATGCTTCTTGGCTGGTTGGTCTGTTACATTGTGGAATGCAGAGCTTTGAAAATATATCCTTTGGACTACAACTCCCAGAATCCCATAGGCAGCACACAGGATTCTGGGAGCTGTAGTCCAAAAAAAACTTTTCCAAGCTCCCAGGTTGGGATGAGCAGCTGTTGCCTGGCAAAGACACCATATGGTGCTCCAGCTACCACCAGCCAGATGTAAGAGTGTTGGATGTTTTCTGCTCCATTACAGCTCAAGCAACTGACAGCACCAGTTTTCTTGGTGTTCTGGCACCCTGAAGTACTTGGTAGAACTTCCTTTCCTTATCAAAACCATCAAGCATTTCTGTGATTCATACTGGTTGAATTTTCTGTTCTTGGTTCAGCCCTTAGCATTGGCTTTTAAAATCCACAGAATAAATCGTGTATGTGTCTATGTGCCTTCAAGCTGCCTGTTGACTTATGGCGACTGCATGAATTTCATAAGGTTTTCTTAGGTCAAACATTTATTTGGCAAGAGCAACTCAGAAGGAAAGACACAGTAAAATTATGCAGGAGCAATGAGAAAATGATGTCCCCTGCCCCGCTATGTATGTGTGTGTGGACACCAAAGTAAATATTTCAAGTGTGGATCTTCACACAGGTAAAACAACACCATTCAGTCACAGATGTGGGGGAACTCCAACGATGAAAAAGGATCCTCCCTCTCCCATAAAGGAGCAGAAAAGGGGTGTGTATGTGTGTGTTGGGGGAATAGCTTGAGGAGGACTGAGCATGTTCACTGCTCATGGAAAGCTGATAAGTCTATGGGAGGGGGTGGGAAAATATTAGAGGAGGAATGGAATGCCATGAAAGAGGGTATGGCCATCTTACTGGCTGGGTGGATGGCTTTCTGAATGAGAACTCTCAACATTGCAAAATTTTGTTGCAGAACCTGTCTGGGCCATGTGTCATAAATAGACACGTACCTGTTTATACTGTACATCAACCTTCCTTGCTTTGGTGCCCCCCAGAATGGCAATGTTCAAGAATGCTGGGAGCTGTAGTCTAAAGCATATGGAGGACATCAAACTGATGAAGGCTGCAATGTGTGTTATAGAGGATTTTAACTATGAGCAGAAAAATATGAAGCAATCAATAACTGAGTAGGGAAAAATGGGAAGGGAGAGAGTTTTTGCAGGTGGAGCTAAAAAGTCCAGGAGAACACCAGGGACCATTTGAGTGACAATCATTATGCAGAGTTGGAAAAAGTTCCTTTTTGCCACAACAAATTCCAGGATCTCCCAGTCAGCATGACTGGAGAGACTGTGGGAGTTGGCCTGCAAAAAGTCAGTAGCCAAAAATCTATTGTCATAATTTTCCCTCAAAAAAAGTCAAAGTCCAGAGTTATCTTTTTGGAGTAGAATTCCCAGGATTTCACCAGCCGGCAGGCTGGTTGAAGGATTCTGAGAGTTGTACTCCAAAAAGCAACACACAGGCAGATGGAAGCTCTAAAATTATCTGATGCTTGTCTTCCTTAGGGGAACCTAACCTAAGGGAGAAAGACTTTGCTGGTTGTCTTGCTGAAAATGTTTGAAGTGTGCTTGGCATTAGTCATTTTGGAACTTTCCAGTCATGTGGAGTGGTGAGTTCCGTTAAGCCTCTCAGAAGGGCTAATGCATTGTGTTAAAAAGAAAATTAGAGCCCTGCTGGATCACATCCAAAAGCCTACCCAGTCCAACATTGTGTTTTTGCAGCGATGCCTATCGGAAACCCACAAGCAGCACAGAAAGCCATTATACCTCTCTTGCTGTTGTCCTACCCCCCACCCCTTGATATTTAGGAAGTGAGACTGAAGATTATCACCCTAAATTTTCCTCACCCATTTGAATTGACCAGGTTGGTAGCTATCACCATACCTTGTAGCTATGGAGCCTTATCTGCAGTAGGAAAGAGTATCATTTAATAAGATGGTTCGGGTTTCTAATGTTATAATGGATGGGAGATACTACCTTGATATCTTTCTCCATACCATATGTGGTTTTTACAGTCTTTGACCTACTCTAGTTTCCTCTGTTAGTTCTCTTTTGTTGGTGATCAGAGACAAGAGGCTATTTAACCTTCAAATAACCCTATAGACCAGTGGTTCTCAACCTGTGGGTCCCCAGATGTTTTTGGACTTCAGCTCCCAGAAGCCCTGAGCATTGACCATAGTGGCTGGGGCTTCTGGGAGCTGAAGTCCACAAACATCTGGGGACCCACAGGTTGAGAACCACTGCTATAGACAAACCGAGCAGTGCATACTGCATCCTTCTGAATAGAATTCATCTCTGGATTTTTGCTAGTCATGCAGTTCTTATGCTTGTTGGGAACATTTCCAAACTGGTATGAATTACCACTTTGACCATACCCTGCTCCATTTTGGTCCTACTCACTGCTGGAATGGGCACATGCACACTAAAAAGCCTTCCCCATATGGGAAGGGGGCACTGGGCCAAAAAAGGTTCCTAACCTCTTCTCAGCCATAATGCTACCCCTTATTTATTCCCTCCTTCCCACACACTAAGGTCTCCTTCACAGTATGTAATTCTAGTGCTTTGATACTACTTTAATTGACATGGCTGCATCCTATGGAATCCTGGGATTTGTAGTTTGGTGAGCCTCTCTCTGGGAAAGAATTCTACAGTGAATGCCACACCAAACTACAGATCCCAGAATTCTGTAGGATAGAGCCATGCCAGTAGAAGCAGTGTTATAATTATATAATGGAAAAGAGACTTAATGTTATAATCTTTCTCTAGGAGAATTGTTCAGTCCCTTTAAGTATTTTTAGTAAGCATTAAATCTATATTGTTGCAGAGTGTTTGTTAAGCAGACAAAAAAAGGGGGGCAGAAAAATCTCTGTGTACGAGTTTGAAACCATAGTGTTTGTCACCATGTTAAGGTGTTTTAAAAAGGAAAGGGGAGAATGGCAACCATACAGCCATGTAGTCTGCATTTTGCTTTGTAGTCATATAGTCTCGGGTTTATTAAATTAGATTCATCAGCTTACCACCTCATTTTCCCCATACGTTATGAGAACAGTAAGATAATAAAACAAAAGCAGTAAAAATGATCCTCCCTTTTGAAAATACCATTTAATACCATTTTTTAAAAAAAACTTCAGAAAACCCATACTTGTCTCTAGTCAGTAACAAAGATCACAAAACCCTTTATAGGTGGAGAACAGAGAATTTCTTAGGCAGGAGCAAAAGGGCACCTGTGAGTTGTGTCACATTCAAAGGATTTGGGAATGCTAGACTATGGGTTTTGGGGAAAATTGACATGGAGGCCCCTCACACTACACAATTATAGCACTATGGTTCCATGGTAGCTTCCAGGGCTGCATCTTCTCAAATCCTGGAGTTTGTAGTTTGTGGAGGCAGTCGAGCTCTCTGGCAGAAAATTCTAAATCCTCTTCTCTAAATTGCAAATCCCAGGATTCCATAGGATTTTGCCATGATGGATGGAAGTGGTGGAATCACAATGCTGTAATCGTGCAGTGTGAAAGTGCCCTAAGTCTCAGTCTCCACTGAGTGGATTTTGGAAAGTCCCGCAGTGTCTCTCATCCTCCTCCCTTCTCAGGGAAGAGACTGATACTGAGCAATGGGCCAGCTAAGTACAATTGGCCCTCCACATTTCCAGGTTTGACTCATGGGTTTGATTATTTGCCAGTTTCTTCAACCTCTGCTCCCCCTGCCACCTCAGGTACTTCTTTTCCAGAGGAGCCTTCCCTCTTGGTGGCTCCAGATCAGGCCATGCAGCCCTTTAAAAACCCTCCTCTGGTCCTCTTCCTCCTCCACCAGCCACTGTCTGGCTAGCCAAGGATGGCTCACAGCCTGATTTTTCAGCACCACAGACTCTCTGCCGATGCCCCCCACACCCAAGAAAGGAGACAGGCAAGAGAGGTAAAGTACAGGGTCATCACACCAGTTTCACTACCTTTCCCTGAGCTGGTTTGGACCCAGAGTAGCCACTCCCCACCATGCCTCAGCCCCCTTCCCACAGGCACACGTACACATTTTGCTATTTGTATTTTTTTTTCCACTTTTGTGGGGGTCCTGCACCTCTAACGCTAGTGAATGTGTAGAGCCAACTGTACTATGACCATCATGTTGATACCATCAACGTTGGTACTTACAGGCCTGATGTGAAGAGATGCCTATGTTGTGTTAGCAATCCCTCACCCTTCAGGATGTGATAAATAGACCAGATGATGAAATCAGGTGGGGCTCTCCCTCCAAACTTCTCTCTCCTTCTCCCATATACCATCGTTCCAAACAAACAGAAAGGTATGGGGTCCGTCAGAGATTCTTCTCTGGCCTGCTCATTCTCTTCCATTGGAAGGGCGGATTCTAGTACGGCCTGTGTTCAGTCTGGACAGTAAGTGAATAAACAGGGAGGTGCAAATTCCCAACAAGAATGGATGTCCTGAGGACCATGAGCAAGTGGATTCTGGTGGTTGGCCAGTCAGAATTTCCCCTTTGCTATTCTAAACTCTGTTAAGAGGATGGTGGAACCCACTTATTAAGTATCTGAAAGATACTTAATAACAGAAGCAAATGGTTGGGGTCAAAGCACATTTATTCCTATCAATCCATTAATAACACGTAGCCAGCCTAACCCATTTGGATTTATTGAGGCAAGATGTGTGACTCCTAGGCAAGATGAAACCTACCATCAGAACAAATCAGTGGATGATACTAAATGTTGTTTGTTGGACCTTTTAATTATTAGTAAATAATTATTATTATTATTTAATAATTATTACTTAATTTATTGAGAAGTACGAAGGCAGTTTGTTCTACCTTGTTTCAGTTATTAAACAATTAGATGAAAGGTACAACAACAGTTGAAATATGCTGAAAGTAATTATTCATATTAAAGCAGCTTTGGATAGTCATTGCATTACAAACATCTTACATATTGTAATGACCTATTTTTGCTTAGTTCCCAGATGATGTCAGTAGTTATCATCCAGTCTTGAAAACAGTTTTCCAAACTTCTGGCACAATTGGGAAATTCTCAAAACACTTAAGGAAAGAAAATCCTGTTAACTTTGCTTCCAGTTGTATTGAAAGGTTGCTTGTTTGACTTTTATTTTTCTGTGTGTTTGCATATTTGCAAACATACAGCTAGACAGAAGCTTCTTACTCTTTGTTATGTAAACTGAATAACTCAGAAGTGGTTTTGCCATTTCCTTCTTCTGAAATGTAGACAACAGCAGCAGGTATTCATTGGCAGTCTCCCATCCAAGTAGTAACCAGGGCCACCAACATTTCACTGATGAAAACTGGGATATTTGTGGCCAAAAAACCCCCATCAGTGGGGTCAAGATGACAAATGTTATTAATGAGGAAGAACACACAAACTGGGTGAGGCTACAGCAGTTTCCTTGTTCCTGAGACGGAAGGGCAAGATTCTGCCTCCTCCTTTGCTCTCCTCCCTGCTGAATTAATAGAATGCAAACTACTTTTACACTTTGAAGTCAGTTTGCACCAGCAGAAGTAAGCTGAGGACAAAATGGAAGGTGGGAAGAGGAGAGAGAAACTGAGACATTTTAAAAGCAGCTGGGAAAGTGAGATGACAGAGGATTAATCAGGACTATTGCTCCCAAATTGGGACAGTTGGAGGGTATGTCACTGTACCTGTCTACTGAATATGCAGGACTGAACTGAATGTACTCATTTTCCCAGGGCAAGCTCTGTCCTGGAAATGCAGCTAGGGCTGGAAAATAATTTGTTCATTGGCTTCCATGTGTTTGTGCGAAAAAAGGAAGCATATATAATGCTAATGGGTAAAATGAATATTGCTTATAGGCCCTGGGCCTTGTGGCCTAGACAAAGTTACAAGAATTGTTTAGATTTGGGTGCTTGATAAAAATTCTCGTATGACAGGTTTCCAATGAGACAGTGTGCTCTGGAATTCTCTCCAGTTACCCAGAGGCTTTGGGGTCATACCCTTTGCTTGAACAGCAATGTCCTTCTTGTCTAATTTTCCTCTGGGGAACAATTCCAAACGGGGCCTGGTCATTTGGTGACTACAGTGGGCAAAAACAATCTGCATCCATAACCAGAACCAAAGATAACATAAAGCCTCAACTTCATCAGCAGGTCATTCACATCTAGTATCTGAGATTTTATCCTGTTATTTTCATACAGAATGAATTATTTCTCTCCTCCTACTACGATTTTCCAGGAAAGCCAGAAGTACTGGTTTTAGCTGTAGGGAAGAAGGCTGAAGATGAATAATTTTTACTGCTCATAGTCAGGGACGGGCACATATTCCTATACTTATATATGGAGGAGAGCCAGCATCTTGCAAATTCAGGGTAATGGCTTGCAGCACCATCCGTCATAAAGCTGCAGGTGCCTTGAGTTTTTCAGAGGTCAGATTAGGTGGCTGATGAAAATAGAGGGAAAGCATGGTGTAGTGGTCTGAGCACTGGAATGTGACCCTGGACACCAGAGCTCAAATCCCCTCTCAGCTACGGAAACCCACCTGGTGACCATGGGCATGGCACAAACTCTTAACCCCCAGAAAACATCATGATGGGTTCACCTTATGGGCGCCCTAAGTCAGAAATGGCTTGAAGTCACACAACAACAATATGCATGGAGAGGTTTTTTTCATGGGAGATTCATTTCTTATGCTTCCATTTCAAACCAATTTTTGTACTGATGCTACACATCGCCTTTTATGCAGATGACAGCTGAAATCGTTTGCAGACTTGTTCAAGTCAAGCAAGATTTACAAGTTAACGTTCTTGGAGTTGCATTTTCCCCCATTCTACCTCCCACGTTGCATTTTTACATACAAACCAACTCCAGAGAGGCTGCTGGCACTCCCTGTGTTATCTGTTTAATGTAATCAAGTGAGCCCTAGCTCCAACTATATAATATTAATAATTTAATTGGTTTATTAGGAGTGTTAAATGCAGTGCCTGCCCTCACCCCAAAAAACCTGTTAACACAGGCCTGCAGCAGCGATTCTCATAGGCCAGGCTTCCTTGGCCTGATACCCTTCAGAACATCTTTGATTATCCTAGCTAGGGGATTCTGGGAGCTGTAGTTCAACAAAAATGGGGCAGGTATGGAGAAATCAGAAGAGTGTGCCATTAATCCCATGCTCAACAAACAACATGCTCAAAGGCATGCTAAAATAATCACTTTAAAAAAGCAGTGTCTTGAATATTAAAAATCAAAAACACCATAGTTTATATGTTGCTGACAGACATCTTACATGAGAGATTTTTTTCCCCCAATCAAAATCAGTAATATGATGTTTGTGCACAAAAAACACAGTAGCAGGTTGTCAAACAGGTGCAGTGGGCAGCCTGCATACATTTTTCTAAAAAGGGATATTGCAGAAACATATCAAACACCACTGGGAGATAGTCTGGTTTCTGACTGGCTAATATTTAATTAATGTATTTTTATTGTGTGTCTTCAAGTGGTTTCTGACCCTAAGGTGAACCTATCATGCAGTTCGCTTGGCAAGATTTGTTTAGAGGGGGTTAGTCTTTGCCTTCCTCTGAGGCTGAGAGAGTGTGACTGGCCCAAGGTCAACCAGTGGGTTTCCCTGGCTGAGCAGGGATTTGAAACCTGGTCTCCAGAGTTGTAGTCAAAATGCTCAAACCACTTTGGCTCTTTTTATGTATGTATATCCTACCTTTTTCCCAATATGGGACCCATAGTGGCTTATAATATAAATTAAAACAAAATAGCTAAAACAATATGTAGTTGTTGTTGTGTGCCTTCAAGTTGTTTCCAGTTTGTGGCAACCCTGAGTAAAACCATCAGGGTTTTTTCTGGCAAGATCTCTTTGCAAGGCGGTTGTTGCTTTTGACTCTCTCTGAAGCTGAGAGAGTGTGACTTGCCTAAGGTCACCTAGTGGGTTTCCATATAGTACAGAAGTTTAAAAAGCATTAAACAACCAATGCAATTAAAACACTGATTTAAAATAATTGGAAACGTGTTCCACACATATGCACATACTTTATGAAATTTGTCCCAACCAAAGACTGAAGTCGTGTCTAAATAAGGAGGTCTTTGCCTGCTTTTGAAAAGACAGCAGAGATGAGTCCTTCACCAGAAAGCCTGTGAGGGACAGAGAGAAAGTTCTCCCTCAAAGGCCATGGGACTTGGACAGGCTCATATGGGAGATAAAGGCTTTCAGATAGTCTGGAGCTAAACGATACAACGTGGTTCCAATCTCCAGAAATTGTGGTATTGTAGTAACAGGTGCCGTGGGCTATATTTCAGGTGAAGAAATCAGGTGAACCCTATGAAAATCCCAGGATCTCCATAAGTCAACAGGCAACTTGAAGGCACATAACACAAAGTTGCGTTGGAACATTTGATCCCATGCAGTCTGAATTATCATCACTCCCTTGAATAATGAACTCACTTTTTGACTGCCAACAGGATTGTAACCAAAATTGGGAGAATAAAAAACAAAGAGAGATTTGCAGAATGAATTTTTTGAGGGGAGGACAGGGAAGGGCAGCCCGCTTCCTAAAATCCAGCGAAAAGGAGAACTGATTGTGGTCAGTTACCCGAGTGCTGGGTGGTGATGGAAAAACAGGGCACAGAGGTGATGGTATGGAGTGCCCTGAAAGAGGGCATGGCTGGTTGGAAGACTGAAGAGGAGGAACTGACAGTACCACAGGTGCCATTTCGAAGGCGTTTCCTTTCTTTTTCTCTGCCAGTGTCCTATCAGAAGCTAGGCAGGCAGAGTCAGCCAGATGTGGCTACATATCTGCATAGCTGTGGCTTTGATTACCAATTACGTTACTGGAAGTGTCATCAAAAGAATATGAGGTGGTCCCTCCCAAATCAGACTGAATGTTTTTGTCTGTATCTTCCCACAGTTGACAATTGAATGACCACTTGGGAAGCAATAGCCTTCTTTTTAGCAACAAGTATTAGGAACTGTCTTGGAACACGGAGGTTTTATTTAGTCAGATTTCCTCACCTGGTACCCTCCAGATGTGTTGGACTACAATGCCCATCATTCCTTAATTTTTTAAAAAATTGTCAACTGAGTCCTGCGAGAAAGGTAGAATATAAATAAATATCATAATAATAATTCCTAGCCTAGCCTGGTTGGGGCAAACTGCATTGTACTACAGTGGCTATTAGCCACCAGTATATCCAGGTCTGCGACGTCTAATAGCTTTTGAAACTTGTCCAAGCTGGTGGCCATCCTGTAGCAGACAACTCCATGCATTGTATGAAGAACTACTTCCTTGTTTTTTTCTTTCGGTCTTTTCTCGGGCCATTTCCGCAGTACACGGTTACAGAGCTATTATTCCACTTTCAACATCCTATGGAATCCTGGGGCTTGCAGTTTAGGGAGGGGCCAACGGGAAAGTGGAATAATAGTGCTATAACCATCTAGTGCAGAAATGGCCTCAGTCTACTGCCAACCCTTCTGCATAGATGACTCCAAGATCTAACATTTTATGTGAGAAAGAAACTTGTTTTTATCAGAATGTGCTAACTGACTTTTTTAAAAATAGTTTCTTCTAGTTACTTTGATATTTACAAAGTAACTTGTTATATTACTTGTTGAATTGTCCTTAAATTTGTCCTTAATTTTCTTTCCTGATTTTTTTTAAAAAAACCCTTAGAACTGATAAAAGTATGACATAAAATGGAAAAAAATCTGCTAAAATGAATCTAAAAATGCTTAAGAATTCATTTTGAAAAGGAACATTACACATATTTGATTTCAGCCAAAAGGGAAACAATATGTTTTTTGTTACACCAACAAAATAACTTTGTTCCCAGAAACATCCCACTCCTTATGTTATTTCTGAAATGTGATTATATTCTGCTCGTTGTTAACAATACGTTGCAAGAAAAGTATTTACTTGTTGCTTGTTACTTCCAAGTTGAATTTTGTATTCATCAGGCTGGGTTAGTGGAATTCAAATAGCCACTCAAATAGATGCACCATAAGAAACTGAGAAGCAGAATCTTAGTCGTTGGCTATGGTGGCCAGTTGAATGTTTGGAATCAAAATCTCAGCTTGTCCACCTGAGCCAGAATAAAACTACACGAGGTGGGAAAACCAGCTTAGCTCCTGCTCTAAACTTGGTGAGGCCCATGATATTCATTACTTTCTGGAGCAGTAAGTTCATGGAAGTCAACTACTGATGCACTTCTTGGTTTTTTCCCCAGGGAGCTGAAAAAATATGGTAAAATTGCCCCTATCCTCTAAGGGTGCTTGATGCCATTTATAGGAACATATTCCAAAAAATTACAGGGGTGTTGCCTAGCCCTGACATATCCTCCAACTGTCCCAATTTGGCAGGGACAGTCCCAGTATGGTAGGGAAAGTCCCAATTAATCATCTGTCATCCCACTTTTTCTGCTGCTTTTAAAAGGTCCCGTTTTCTCTTTCCTCCTTTGTCATCAGCTTACTTCAATTGCTGCAAACTGCATTCAGATTGCAAAAGTAGTTTGTACTCAGTTCACTCAGCTGAATTTTGCTTCCAGCTGAATCTAGACTCAAGCTGATGTCTTTCGTAGCTCTGTGTTCTTTATTATGAATAACTTATGCCATCTTTACCACATATTGATGGTGCTTGTCCATGCATGTTTTGGTTTTCATCTGAGAAATGTTGGAGGTTATGCATGTGCCTTTGCAACACAGAACTGGTTCAGAATATTCTAGCTCAAGGACAAAGGTCTGGTGTAGACTGTGCCTCAGAAAATAAATTTTATATATCCCCAGGCTATATGGTGAGCATACCTGACACATCCTGCAAGGGAGAAAGATTTGGAACAGGCACTCCTGAAGTCCTGGCAAGGAGGTGCAGCGTGTTAAGATTTCCTAACATTTGCCTAACACTTGAAGTTAACATTCTTCTGTTTGTTTTTCACTTTAAGTTATTTGCTGGTAAACTTATTGCCATAGGAGATCACAGCAAATTAGTTTTCATTTTCTTTCTTCATACCAGGGTGTACTGTTACTTGCTACTAGGAATTTATTTCTCAGATGAGTGCTTCTGGGAATTATATTAGAAACCTCAAAGCACTTCCAACATATCTACTTGGACGGGTTTCTACCTGAGGCTGGGAAAATACTGTCCGTATCACATAGACTAATCCCAATATATTTCTGCATGGGTGCAGCTACATCACGAGGTTTCGCTTAGAGTTAATACCAGGTCTTTGTGATATGTTCTCTGAGTACTTCTTATTTCTGATAAATTTTATCTGGTTAGGTAGAGTAAAGTGGCTGTCTCAGGTGGCAGGTGATAGATAAGAATGGTAGCAAGGTTTCCAGGGCCAGAGCTATATGTGCTATGAAGCCTGTCATGTACCCAGCAAGCCAGCCTGCTGTCTTCAGGTGTGATGAATGATGCTGTTGCATCATCAGCTTTGAAGTAAGATTCAGTTGTCAGTCATCTTGAGTTTTGTGCATGGAAAGGTACTATCTAGTTCTTTTCCCCGCTCAACAAAATATCTTGAAGTGATCTTGGAGTCAGAACCGATTGGATTTGTACCTAATTACTATAGCCCTTGTTGGAATTCAGGGAAATTTCATTTTATGGATGCCTTTTGATGTGCCTCTGTGTTTCACCTGTCTGTGACTATGTAAAGGTAAGAGAGTGGTTGGCATTATAGGCGGAATATTAAATACATTTCATAGAATCACATGGTAAAACCACTCCTAGACTAGGAGAAGAGAAAGCAATGATTCTGCTCGGCACATCCTGCTCTGCACATGCTTAATTTTACTGATTGCATCAACTAACTGATATCATGTGGTATAAAGCTGAGTTAATACTCATGAGTTTAGTGCTATTTGACTTCAGTGAAAAGTGGAAAGTACCTGCAGTGGCTCTGCTTGAGTGGTAACCCCACCCCCCGGATTTCTTGCTCATGAAAATAAATAAGAGTGAATTTACATTATTTTTGTAGAGAAATGAATTCCTTAAAATGGAATTTCCCTAAAGGGCCACCAAAATTATAAGAACAGCTTATTGTAGAAGATGTATTAGAACAGGTTGTTTTGGGAAACATCAGGAAAAAAGAGCCATTAAAAGCACAGCTTTTAACCACTTTTGCTGTTGTCCTGTGGTCCTAATGCTAGCGAATGTGGAGGACCAACTGTACATCAGGTTCCCCACAAACTTCCTCACAGCTTTATTTTCCAAATCTGTTGTTGGCTAGGTATGATAGGAATTGTAGTCCAACACATCTTAAAGGTACCAGGTACCAGAGGCAAACTGCATGGAATGGTCATGCCTTTTGATTTTAACATACAAGGACATTTGCAAATAACCTAACTGTGGAAGGGCTCTGTTGGAGCCATCCTGCTGTCAAGCAAGTGGTTTCTGACTTTTAGCCAGAATGGTTGAACAAATGACTGTGAGAGTTGACTAAGAGAGCAGCTCTTATTTCTGTCCCAAGTCTGAGCTAAATGGGCCTCTGGTTTGAGAACGCTTGGATGATTAGGGCCACATGCTTGCCTGGCTTTGGTGCTTGTTTTTAATGGAACTCTTGATGTGAAGATGCCATTCTCTAGGTACTGGAACTGTGGAGTGCGCTTGACTGCAGAGCCGCAAAAGAACAATGACAGTATTGTAGTTTATGGTCTGAGTTAAGAGCCAGCAGAAGAATGAGGACACTTTCAACATCCTGTGGAATTCTGGAGTCTGTAGTTTACCGAGGCCAAAGAGCTGTCTGGCTAAGAATTCTAAATGCCCTTCCCTAAATTGCAAATCCCAGAATTCCACAGGATGTTGAAAGTGAAATAATAGCACTATAACAATAGTGTATTGAGAAAAGGCCCTGGATCAAGCTGTGAATGAGGAAAATAATACTTTGTAAATCTCTGGTTGAATGTAACACTAACCGTGCCTGATAAATGTTAAATATTCCTGCATTTAAAGTGATGTGCATACACATCCGAAGTAGTTTGAAACTATTCCTGCGCTCTTGGGTAATTTTTAGCACATTTTTCTTAGTGCAATGAAAGTGACAGTTTAATTCTGTTCTGATCGTAGTCGCCTTTTTTTACAAGCATGTGTTTCACTTTAGGGGGAGCTCATATTGCTCTTGATCTCCTACGATTCTGGTGATACTCTGATCTCTTTAGCAAAGTTCTGCCTGCCCTTATTTGCCCGGCCACATTCTCTGGCTGACTTCTTCCAGTTTTAGCCAGGGGAGAAGGTGGAAGTTGTGCTACTCTGCTAGATAAGACTGGCAGGATCCACCGAGTAGCTGAATGGCTGCTGCCAAGTTATGTCAAAGGCTGCTGGGGAGGGCCACCACTGCCTGGGGTGCCTTGTGTGTCAGGGTTGGCTATTAATGGGCTGTGGAGGCTGCTGGCTCAGCTTGGATAAGCAAGGGTGAGGGTAGACAGTCTCCCAGGGCTAGAGCCTGATGGAGGCCCATGTACTGGGGCTGATGAGCCTTCTCTTCCAGATCACAAATGTTTATGGAATCACTCTGCTAAAACACAGCTACTAAAAGCTCTTCCAGACAAGAAAAAAATCTGTGAAGGTCCTGGTGTGAAGGGAGGAGCTGGGCAAGGCTGGCTGAAAGCAGCCAATCACAGTTCACGGAATGCTGTGAAGGGGGTCCTGTTGGGTGGAAATGTTAAAAAACTGAGGCTTGTCTCTGTCAGAGGGCAGATAAGGAAAAACTGACACAGATAGGGAACAGATTTCAGAGAGATAGGAAAAGATGGAATAGAGACAGGAGAATGAGACAGAGGAAAGGACTGACTATGGATTAAGGGAGTGGTACATGACTTAGTAGTTCAAGTGTTTGTGTATTATTTATTTGTGCCTTAGTAAACTTCCTTTTGTTTGGTTTTTTACCACTGTTTCTATCTGTTCATATTACGTTTGGTGGATGGCTTGGTCAAGCTTACTACAGAGAACCCACCAAAACACTGGTCCACAATAGGGGTTCACCTTGTGGCCAAAGTACCCAGTCCAGTAAAGGATAAAGGTGGGGGAGAGCAAGGTAGGTGACAGGAACCCAGGGTTGGATTGCGGAGCAAGTCTGGCATGGGGATCTGTCATACCCAGATTTTGTCCCTGTACAAACCAATTATATTTTGGAAATCTATATGATGTTTTTGTCATCCCAAAGTATTCCCAGGGAACTCTAGGCATTACCAAGGATTTTTTTGTTCCTGTTTTCCAGGTCAGTTTAAATTAAACCAGTATTTCCTGAAATGAAACGGACCTCTCCATAGCTGTCTATTTGTCTAGGTGCTATCAGAACTAGCTAAGATGTCCACCACCAAGAAACATAGCTATTGTTTCCAGGACCCAGATTCAACAGAGATCAAGAGAGTGGAATAGGAATGCTAGCAGTAAAAGAAAATGATCCTCATGCTTAAATAGTGCAATATTGCTGAAGCACTTTAACACTTTGACTGTAAGTCCTGAATAATAATTAAAAAGGGCTCAGCAGAAATTGGGGAAAGGCACTTTCTGAAACGTTGCCAGAATCTAGATGTGACATGAGATCTGTGGGAGGGGGAAGAGGAAGAACACAAGGGAGTGGGGAGTGAGGGAAACCCAAGATATTTACAAAAATAATTTGAATGCAAAACCATAAATATGCCAGTAAATTCAAAAACAAAAAGAAATAGAAAATCTCAGTACTTACAGAGACTTTTCCCATTTCTGGATAAGCCCCAAACTGACATTTTGGGCTACTCAAAGTTAGCTGTGCTCCTGCCCATTTCATTTTACATTCTGTTGTTTTGTCTGCAGTTTGTCATCTCCTCATGCTGTCACATTGTCCCAAACCTAATGAGGTTTCACTAGATTATCTCCCGTATACTATTTCCCGAGATTGTCCATAGTACACAACAAATACGGTATCATTTGTGCCAAAAAACTTTGTGTAGTGTCTTTAGCAAGAATCTCAGTTGAGCAAGAATCTCTGGAACCAGGGAAGAGGGTGTGTGTGAGGGGAGGGTATGCATGTTAGGAGAGGTACGTTTACTACAGTGTGAAAAAGTTTGCTCTCTCGCTGATCATTTTTTGTCTCTCTAGGAGAAATATTGCTCCTGCCCTCCTTGGAATCTTTTGTGGAAATTATTGTTTGAGCTTGCAACCTTTGCGTGCCTATGCTAGATTGCCTGTTGCTCTCTGGGACTGTAGGCACAGCATGTTTATGGTTGTTTCCTGTTTGTGTGTTTATTTATACCCATTCTCTCCTGCATCACGTAGGCATTCCCTTTGTTTTTGGGGGTGTCATCTGCTCAAACTTCTCTCTCTTCCTCACCTGGCCTCTATAAAGCATGTGTTTGAGCATTCATTCTAGGTGTGATGCTCCAGTGCTCCCAATGCAATATAGTACTTTTCTCTTTCTTTCTTTTCTTTCTTTCTTTCTTCAAGAAGATGAACCTGTGTCGATTATGCCCAAGTGTCTGCGAGTAAAATTACTTTTATGTACTTTATGAAGAAGACTAAGTTTGATTTCCTTCTCTGCTAGATTTTGCATGTGGGGTAGAATGGGCTACTGAATTGTTCAACTTCTGCCCAGTGCATTTACAAGTGCTGCCTGAGAGATCCACTATAATATCTCACATTTCCCAATAATCATCCTTTGAGAATGTGGCTGAGGGCTTTGGTTGTCTTACAGAAAAAAGAACAGGAAGTGTGGGTGTGGGTGTGTACCTGCACACATTTTGTTCCTTCTTTTGCAGAAGACAGAATGTGAGTTGCTATTTTAGAGGAAGGGAAGGGAGAAGTGGGTTTCTCAACAACAAATTTGGAGCTGCAAGGAGGAAAAGTCCATCTTTTCGTTTCTTAGGGTAGAAGAACATCTAGAGAAAGAAAGGAGCTCTTAGGTCCTACCAACACACTCCTTGTACCTTCTCCCACCCTTTTGTTTGTGGGAAAGAGGATGATGACTAAGCTGAAGCAAACTTGCTTTTCCATCCCTTCTTACTGGAGGAAGGTGCACCCTGTACAGTCAAGTAGTCAAAGCATCAGTGAAGTCTAACAGAGAGGTATGCAAAAGATTTTTTTAAAAATTCTAAATAAGAAGGATTACACCAGGCTAGTAAGACATCATACAGCATGCACTCTCCAACATTTCACATATGAGAACTGGAACATGTGTGGCTAAGCAAGATGAGAGTGTGGTCCAGGTGGCAAAAAGTTATTAATGAGGAAGAGCACACAAGCTAGGAGAGGCAGCAGTTTGTTTTTGCCTGCCTCTGTGGGAACAGGCAAGATTCTGCCTCCTCTTCTCCCCCTTGCTGAATTGAATGCAAGGTATTTTTTGCACTTTGAACCACAGAAACTGAAGTAAGTTGGGGGACAAAAGGGGAACATGGGAAGAGGAGATTAAAAATGGGACATTTTAAAAGCAGCTGAAAAAGTGGGACAGTGAAGGATTAATCAAGACTGCCCCTGCCAATTCAGGACAGTTGGGGTACGCTTACATCATGGACATAATGAAAACTGTTGAATGGAAAGGGGCAAACCCACATGGTTGTCATAAAGGATTATTCATGCTGCTAGCCACAACCACTTTTTAGAGCACTTTCAGAGAACTGCAACAATCGAGACTATGTGAAAAATTAGAGACCATATGTTGTGGGAACAAAGTGAACTCTTCTGAGAAGTAATGTGACTATCCATATTGATTTAACTTGAAACAGATGTAAAGAAAATTGCTGGAGTATTCACGACAACAGGAAGTACATATTGTACAGTTAGTCCTTCACTTTCACAATGGTTAGGGGTGCAAGACCCAGTGATGTAGACTCAAGTCGACTGACTTGGACTCAAGTCACACTTAAGTCGCTTCAGTGACTTGACTTGGATTCAACTCGGTAATAAATGATGCACTGACTCGACTCGACTCAAGGCTTGTATATTTTTAGTGACTGACTTGCTGCCCTTGGTTCAGTAACAGAATGCATTCATCCAGAAATCTTGCGACTTTGAACAAGACTTCCATCTCTGTCTACTGGCCACATGACAATCTGACTCAAGCCCAAAGTCCGGGTGCATTTCTCAGAGGAGAACAGCAAGCAGGTTAGGCAGTGGGCTTGAGGCAGGCTTGAAGACTGCTCAGCAGCCTGTCCCTGCTGCATATCGGGGGAGCCTTCTAAAACTTTTCGTAAGAGCAGAAGACAAGACTCACCCTCAGAGTGTGGGGCGTTTTTCTCAGAGGGGAACAGCAAATGTGTTAGGCAACAGGCTTGAGAAGGAAAGATCGTTCATTCTAAAGCTTTTGAAGCTTCAGTAATGGCGAGTAAGAAGGATCCTATTCCTCACTTCTGAAAAATCCTCCAGTTTCAGAAATAGGAAGTAAGATAGGATCCTATTCCCCACTTCCAAAGCTGCAGATGGCAAAATTGTAGATGTGGAGAGTCAACTCTGCTTAAATTGTTAAAACTGAATTTATTTCACTCTATCCGCTAATTCTGGAATTTTGGTTGGGGTATAAAGTTGGCTTCCAGACTTGAATTTGAGATTACTTGAAAGTATCTTCAAGGACTTGAGACCTGACTTGGGACTTGAAGGTAGAGACTTGAGACTTGATGTGAGACTTGAAGTAAAAGACTTAAATACATCACTGGCAAGACCCTTGTGAAAGTGGGAAAAAAATTAATCTCTCCCTCCTCTCAGTGAGTGAGCAAGGAAACGCACACATGTGCCTTCCCTCCTCCCATTCCCCCTGCCCCATCCTCTTGTACTCTGCCCACCACTCGAATGTGAGGGAACATACATTTGCACCTTCTGTCCTCCTGTTCTTCCATCCATCACCTCATCCTCTATCCACTTGGCCAAGTGTGATGGAATGCACATACATGCCTTCCTCCCTCCCTCCTGCTTCCCTTTCCCTTCCTCTTGTCCCCTACACACACACACACCCATGCAAGTGAGCAAACGAGGGAACACATGTGTGTGCTTTCTTTCTTCCTGCTCCCCCATCTGCCTGTGCATGGGAGAATATATGATGTGTGATTATATTTTTTTGGAAAAAAAGAGAGATTTATATGGGGCAATTGAAGGAAGAGTCTTGGTTTAGAAATGGGAGAATATCGATTGAGAAGGTAAAAGAGAGAGAGGGAAATGAAGATGTAAATAAGACAAAGCGATAATCCACATGAAAGGCAAAGAAGAATTATAATAAATAATTATACTGTATTCAAAAAAAGGAAATATTTGAGGATTTACAGCTTAATTAATCAATTACACTATGGAATATGTTAAATATATCAGTGGATATGTTAATATTATTGTAATACTATTGTAAAAGTTGTAACAGTTAATAGAAGGATAAAAATTTATTTTTTGAAAAAGTGAGTGCGTGTGCAAGGGAAGCAGAGGCAGCAGCAAATGATCTGTGAATAATCAAATTTGCGAAGGTCAAACTCGCAAACGTGGAGGGACAATTGTACACGGATTCACCCTATATCTGGTGCATGCATGTTTTTAGTAATCACAGGGAATCCAGATTAGAACTGCAGAGAGTGTGTGTGTGTGTTAAGCTCCCTGCCCCCCCCATACCTGCAAAGCTGCTGTTTACTTCAGAGTGGTGAGTTGCTATGTTAATAAATGGCAGGTTCTTTTCTAAGGACTAATAACAATTTGGAGAGCCTTTGTTGAAACCATGTTGGCTTGGTTCCAACAAAACTTACTTTCACCCCTGATAGTACTGATTGGAATTAACTGCACCTGGAACTTCTAATTAAAAATAAAAGAAATCCATGCAGACAGAAACACAAAAATGTAACTAGTTTCATATGGAAATACTCTGAAGCCTTGAGGAGGAGCCCAGTTTTTGATGCAAAAGACTACATCAAATCTGAGCAGCTGCCATTTTGGGTAATGGGTGGTGACAACATCTAATTTCTGACTGCCTTTTGGGTTGCTGCCAGATTGCCATTTCAGGACGTGGAGCCCATTGAAACAGCTTCAGCAAGCCTCACAAGGAAGGTTTTAACATTATTAGATTTTTCCCCACCCTAAAAATTACTTTTTTTCACCCCCAAATAATGTTTTTGACCTAAAAATTTGGGGATTGCTGAAGCCTTTTTGGCTCAATGGAGGTTTAATATCTACACCGAAAGTGTAGATATTAAGTGTTGACTGTGCCACACAATTCCCAGCCCTTGGCTAAACCATAATTAGAAAAAAAAACCCCATGTGCCCTCTGACTTGAGAACTCCCTTCTGTCACAGTACACAACATTGTCGCTCGCCCACTCTGGGCAGTATCAAGTCTTTTGATTGGCCTGGCTTGGTATAAAAATTGGGAAGAGCCTGGCCCTGGCCTGGTGCATTAAGCAGTGACTTCCACCAGCCTCCCGTGTGCCAGGCTCTAGAGCAGGCATGGCAAATATATCATTTTGGATGGTAACTCTCATAATCCCTCACTCTTAATTTGCTAACTAGAGCTGTTGAGAACTGTAGGTCAGAAATGTCTGGAGGACCATGGCTGCCCACCTTGTGTTTAGAGTTTCCAGGCTGAACAACTGACTTTTTTGTTAACATTATTGATTCATTAGATTAGTGATCTATTTTATCAGTTTTGTTTATATCCTACTGTTGTGGCCAGAAAAGAGACGAAGACCAGGTTTCCAGGGAAAAATCAAAAAGCCTTTTTATTGTTAACAATTTACTTGCGCAAGGACGACAGCTATCCCAGAACTGTCGTGCCAATTGATTAAAACACCTAAACTTTATACCTTTGGTCAACAACGTCAGCAATCAATCATTCATTTAGCCAGCCCATCACAGAAGAAAAAGATTTTTGGTCAACTTTCCATTACATCATTAACTTAGCACACACGTGTACAGAAGAGAACAAAGAGTTAGTTAGAAAATGATACAAAATGATGCATATGGCCAAAATGAGGTAGCAGGGAGTACGCTTGACTCCCTTAGTTCCCAGACGCCTGAGTGAGTGTTGCAAGGCCATTCCTAAAATTTGAGATAAGACAAAGACATCTGCTGTTTCACTCAGAGACTCAATTCAATTCGCTTATTTTCCTATTCAAGTAGCAATTCCTTGGATTTAACCCCTTCACTACCTTTCTCCTAATGAGCTCAGGGCAGCATGTGGGGCTCCCCAACCATGTTTTTCTCACAACAACTCTGTGAGGCAGGTCAGTCTCAGAGAAGGTGATTGGTCCAATGTTCTCCAGGTTCATTGTGTGCTAGAACTTGAACAGCCCACTACTCTGACCATTAGCTCACAGGGGCTTCCTTTTTAAACTGTTCTCAGATTGATCTCAAATTGTTATAACTAGATTGAGGTTATGTATTCTTGCATTGCTCTTGTGGATATAGAAGTCTTCAGGTACTCAAGTACATCATCGTCATCATCATCATCATCAGGAAAGCAAACACTAGCAAGTCTGTCCCATCCTCCTGTAGTGCTTCCAGCATTTTGTGAACAAGATTGCCAGGCTAGAAACTGGGAAGTTGCCCCATGCCCTTTAAAATATGCCAGATCAAGTGGACAATGAGGTCGCCATAGCTTTTTCCACCACCAGTTTTTCCTGTGACCTTCTGGTATCTCTCACTCTCTTCCCTTTTCTGTGTTCCACAGTCAGAGTGCTGCATGATATAAATATAATATCTTTGGGTGGGGAAAAGGGAAGGAAATAGGATGATAGTGGAACTTTCTGGTCCCTGAATATAGACATTTTAAAGTTATAGTGCTCTGGGTTGTGTTCTGGCAAATGTGTTCATGCTGTTTGTGAACTTTTTGGGTGGGGCTGTTTATTTCCTCTACAGTGACTGTTCATTGTGGCCTCTCATTATTTTCAAGCAACACAAAGGGAATATGAGCATTCCTTTTTTTCCCATCCTCCCTGTCTAACCCTCGCAAATGCTATTTAATATATATCCAAAGTACAGAATTTGTTTGAACACAGTTTTATTTCTTCTCATTCAAAATGCTGGAGAGTTATGGCAAGATTTATAGACAAGTTGCGCAATAAAAGACCTCTGGGAAGTTTGTTTTTATGAAATGGTAGAAGAATAATTGGTCTTTTAACAGGGCAATAATCCTGTATATACTAATTAAGTCATACAGTAAGTCCTGCTGAATTCAGTGGGACTTCCTACCTGAATATAGGATTGCAGCTTGAGTTTCTTATGAACGCTGTGATTTTCAAGACAGTTAGACAGAAGAGGAAGTCTTAAAGCCATAATATGAAAAATTGATGTCATGAACTACATCACATGAGTCTGCCTCACTTCCCCCATGTTGTTTGTAAAAGGGATTTCTTCTTAAAATATTTGAATAAGGACATTTGCATGCAACATTTTTCAGGTTTGCTAGTTTATATTTGTGCATTCCGGTGTTTGTACTTCCGTGGTGATGGCCTGCCTATTATAGGGAAAATTAGCCAGAACATGTTTGCTTGGTTGGGTGCATTGATTGAATTATAGACTTTAAAAATTATATCCAAGAGTTTGTGGGTTCAAATCCTACCCTCTTGAGTATAGTTGAAAGTTTACAAGATTAAAAGTTAATTGCTTTTTTAACAAACTAATGGCCAATAAAATAAGTCATCTGATAACTGAGAAACTTTCTCAAGAGCTTTTCTCCCTGACCGGATGGATGACATTCCTCCACCTGGCTAGTGTTAGTTGTTTGCGTTAGTTAAGCAAAATGTTTGTGCCATCAGAACAAGCTGTAATACATGGTTGCTGCATGGTCTGTGTGTCTCAGCCTTATTAGAGATCAGATGTGAGCCATATGAGCCTGTCCAGGCCCTGAGATCCTCAAGAGAGACTCTTCTCTCAATCCCACGACCTTAGAATCATAGAGCTAGAAGGGGCCCCTTGAGCCATCAGGTCTAACCCCTTGCTCAGCGGAGGAGCTCCAGCTAGCGCATCGCCAGCAGGTACCCGTGCAGCCTCTTTTTAAACACATCCAAAGAAGGAGACCCTACCGCCTCTCTAAACCATTGGTTCTCTTGCTGAACCACTCTCTCTCTCAAGAAGTTCCTTTTAATGTTCAGTCAAAATCCACCCTTCTGGAACTTCAAACCATTATATCTAATTCTACCCTTTGAGACAGCGAGGAACAAATAGATCTGCACCTCCCTCTTTGTGGCAGCCTGAGAGGCATTTAAAGAGTGCGATTGTGTCACCCCTTTCTCTTCACCAAACTGAACAGGCCTAGATCCTTCAACCTCTCCTCATGTGTTTTGTTCTCCGTGTCTTTTATCATCTTTGCTGCCCTTCTTTGAGCCTGCTCTAACCTGTCCCTATCCTTCTTAAAATGAGGTACTCCAGATGAGGCCTGACCAGTGCAGAATATAATAGGACCATTATTTCCTTCAGCTTGGAAACTGTGCTTATATTAATGCAGGCTAAAACAGCACTTATCTTCTTTGCTGCAGCATCACACTGTTGGCTGATGTTCAACTTATGATCAACAATAATCCCAAGGTCCTTTTTCCGTGTAATACTGCTGAGCAAAATATTCCCCACTGTATACCTGTGGATTTTTTTTTGGCCCAGATGTAGAATTTTGCATTGTCTCTGTTGGATTTTATTTTGATAATGTTACCCCAGTTTCTCTAGGTCCTTTTGAATTCAATTCGTGTCTTCCAATGCTAGCTGCCCCTTCCAGTTGTCTATCATCCTCAAATTTGATAAAGATTTCCTTCACAGGCATGTCTGGTGGGCAGGTGAGATAGAAGTTTCTCAGTGTCTGCCCCAAGGCTCTGGAACTCCCTTCCTAAGGAGTCTAGAATGGCTCTCTCCTTGCTATCGTCAGGCAAATACTTTTGTTCTGACAGCGTTTTCCAAGATTTTTTGAAAAGAGCTTTTAAGAGGGTGTTGTATTGTTTAAACTGTTTAATTGTTTTTAACTGCTTTTTATTCTTTTTAATTGTATATTTTATTTTATTTTATTGTTAATGGTTTAATTCTATTTTAATGTTGATATTTTATATGTTTTAGCTGTATTGTTCATGTTTGAACTTGTAAACCACTTTGAGTCCTAGTTTTTAGGGAAAAAGTGGAATATAAATGGAGTTAATAGCAGTAAGAGAGAGCCAGCATGGTGTAGTGGTTTGAGTGTTGAACACGGACCCTGGAAACCAGGGTTTGCTTTCCCTCTTGGCCATGGAAACCCACTAGGTGACCTTGGGTGTGTCATATACTCTCAGTTTCAGAATATCCCATGATAGGTTCACCTTCAGTCAGAAATGCTTTGAAGGTACAGAACAATAATAACAGTAATAGTAACAACAACAGTGTGGGAGCAATGGAATATGACTTTCTGTTGATGGTATTTCTGCCATGTGCCTATGTTCAGACTTAATTTCTATGAAGAAATGTAAGTGTAACAAAACAGTACCACCTGTGCTTTGGCATTCCAGTATACCCTCCAACATTTTCCAGTTGAAGACCAGGACACGTGTTGGCCAAGCAACATCAGAGAGTGGTCAAGATAGCAAGAGTTATTATTGAGGAAGAATACATACAAAATAAGATCAGTGTTAAAACAATAAGAAATAAAATGATAAAACAATAGAACACTTAAACTGAAAAGGAGAAAAAGCAATTAAAAACAGTACAAAAATGAACAGCTTTGTATCAGTACTCTGAGCATCAGAGCAAAGTATTTCTTCTCTACTGTAATTGAGCATTGCCAGGCTTTCCAAATAGCAGTAAGGGACAGCTGAAATTCATGACATGCAGGGTTAACATCTAGGAAACAGCTTGTGTTCTGCCTAAATACCAAATCAATGTATTGATTTCTGTTAGTTTAGCCATGTGTTCCTCTGTAAAATTAACATATCCACATTTATGCGTTATGTTTATGCACACACTTATGTCTGTTTGAACGGTCCAAAGTTCAAAATATTGAATTTTTGTTGGCATCTTGGTTCAGTCTATACAAAAGGAAGGGCTTTCTAACCCTTAGAAGACATCCCTTATAATAAGGGACACCTGCCAATCCTGTAAGGGACGAGCTTTCCAGCCCTTAAATAAGGGACATCCCTGACAATCAAGGATGCCTAGCAATTGTACCACAATTGAAACTAAAAACTGATCAGCCAGATTTTGCTTTCTTCAGCCCCATCAGGTCTTTTGTAAACAAACAGGTTTTGATTGTCCGTTTGGGGTCATGCAAAAGCAGAGGTAGTTGTTGTATGGCCCTTCCAGACTGCAGCTCCCATCAGCACTAGCCAGCATAATCACTTGTGAGGCACACTGAGAGCTGCAGCCTGTCAACACCTGAAAAGCCATCTTTTATCCAGGCCTACTCTAGAGACACTTTACATTTCAACATGAATGGCTGGCAGTGTGGTGTAATGATTTGAGTGCTGGACTACAGCTCTGTGAGACCAGGGTTTAGATTCTTGTTTGGCGGTGGAAACCCATTGGGAAGCCATGGACAAGTCACGCTCTCTCAGCCTTGGAGGAAAGCAACGACAAACATCCTCTGACCAACTTTTACCAAGAAACCCCCATGATAGGGGTAAGTCTTCCAAACATAGCAACAGATGGGTGCTGTGATTAAAAGAAATAATCTGTTAACCTGGTTTATTTGAGCTCATTGTTGAAATGAACTGTAATTTATTTTTAAGGCTGCTGCAGCTGGACTCACTTACGTTGGAGGATATGTTCTGAACACCTACAAGGTGTACGACCCCTTTCTTCAAGACAAATATGCTGTCCTACCAGCGGTCATCATTATTTGCGTTGCAGTGGTGATGTTCATAATTGGGCTGGTTGGTTGCTGTGCCACCATCCGTGAGTCCAAGGTTGGATTAGGAGTGGTAAGTGTGTGTATCCATCATTGGGAAAGGCCTCATGTAATAATTGGATTGTCCTGGAAGGGCAACCTCCCTTGTTCCCAGACAAGGGAACAAGGGCACCTCTCATTCCTAGACACTTGTGGTTGATGGAAGGAAAGGCAAACAAATTACCACAGGGAATTCAGACAGAGATTGAAATTTCTTAAGCAACCATGCTGCCTTGAAAAGTTGAGTCCTTCAAAATCAATAGGACTTCAGATAACATTGTTTAGAATAAAGCATGAATGACAAATGAACCGTTTTTCTTCTTTCTTTCTGGACTAGGGTTCCTAGGTCTAATAACCTAGGTCTAATTCATACTACACAATTCCTTTGGGCAGAAGCATGTCAATTAATGTGGAGTAACAGCGATATAACCGACATGCTTCTACCCAGAGGAGTCCTGGAGTTTGGTGAGGCACTAGAGCTGACTGGCTGAGAACTCTAATTGCTCAACCCTGAACTGCAAATCCCAGGATGACATAGGAGAGAACCATGGCAGTTAGAGTGGAATGATGGTGCTAAAATTCTGTAGCGTAAATGGCTGAGAGCCTGGCCCCTCTTCTCCAGTCCTCAGGATGAGTGGAAGGAATCTCAGGGTAAGAATACTACTTTGAAAAGTGTGTGCGTGCATATATATACACACACACACCAGCTTATTTACCTGGCATTGCCTGGGATTTTATTTTCCTCTTAGGAACTCAGCAAACTGTCTTCTCCAGTACCTGTAACTTTTCACCATATTCCCCAATCCAATCTGTATTAAGAGTTATTTACATACACAATTTGGGTTCCTGAGGGAATATACTGTCCTCCTCGTTGCTGCTATGCTTTGTCACCATTGGAACCGGCCTATTCCAGTACCTGTAACTTATCCCCATATTCCTCAGTCCAGTCTGTATTCTGAATTGTTAACATACAGAAGCTGGGTTTCTGAGGGAATGCACTGTCCTCCTCTTCACTGCTAGGCTTCATCTCCATACCAACCGGCCTATTCCAGTACCTGTAATTTATCCCCATATTCTCCAATCCAATCTGTCTTCAGAGTTGTTAACATACAGAGGGTTTGGTCTCTGAGGGAATACACTGCCCTTCTTTTTGCTGGTAGGCCTGGTCTCCATAGCAACCAGCCTGAGGCCCAAGAGCTCTCTGGCTGAGAATTCTAAAGGCCCCTCCCTAAACTGCCAACCCCAGGGTTCCATGGAATCTTCACAGCCAGCCAACCATATGAGGTCTTCTCTCCTGACATAGCCAATCGTATGAGATCTTCACCTGCCTGACGCAGACAAACTCACAAACTTTGACTTTTATATAGAAGATACACACACACACACACACACACACACACACACACACACACACTCTCATTCTCATTTGTTAGAGTGGGTGTTTTTCTATTTGAATGGGATACTCCATGCAGCTGTAGACTGTGCTTAATGTTTTATGCTTAATGAATTTACCAAGGTCTCTCCTTTGTAACATCACAAGGAGTTAGCCTTAGATCTCAGCTTCTGACCCTGAAATCTGATGATCTGGCATAGTCCTGACTTGGCAACCCTATTCAGGGCTCTAACATGTAGGACTTTACTTTCCCACACCCAAATTGTACTTTGCTTTTTTTATTATTTCTCTCCACAATCTAGTTTTTTCTGGTACCGCATGCAAATAACAGGCTGATAATGTCATTTTCATTGAAAAAATTCCCCATGTTTGTAGCTGAGTTTAACTAGCAAGTAATATTGGAAGTAAAACTGAAAACTGCTCTCAAGGGGGCTATTGCAAAAATAACCATATGGTTCAGTAAGGAAACACTGACAAATTCTCAAATGCCCACCATAGGTTTTCTCCACGATGGAACTTCAAGACGAGTTTTGGAGCTCATCTTGTTGCTACAGCTAGAGAAAAAGACATGGATTTTATTTTAGTGCTTGTGAATTTATGTAACTTTTAGTGTAGGTTGTTCTACAGATTTTCTAAGTCCAGCCTACCCTCACTTTCTGAAGAGAGGGAGCCAATAATTAAGGGCCACCAGGCCTACCTGCCCTTGTTTGTACAACTGTCTCTGCATTTGGCCTTCTCTGGAAAAAGAATATGATAAAGTTTTCAGTCATAGGATGTCTGCAACAGGAACAAGTCCTTTCATCTTCTGGAGATGACACAAACAGATCATGACTGGATGCCATAAGGTTACCGATTCAGGTTGCATATCTCAGGGAACTTTACTGACATCCCCAAACCCACCCTGGGCCATGCCTCAAAATACCAAAGCCAAATTTGTGGCAGGGACAAATTGTCTAATTTTTCCTGTAAATCAAGGCCTGGGTTTCCAGCACTCAGTTGTTTGCAAGTACAATTACACTTCTGTGAGGTTTACAAGACCATGGCCATTTCTGCACTAGACTTTTATAGCTCTATGATTCCACTTGAAACATCCTATGGAATCCTGGGGTTTGCAGTTTCGGGAGGGGCTGGCTGGCCCCTCCCGAAACTGCAAACCCCAGGATTCCATAGGATGTTTCAAGTGGAATCATAGCGCTATAAAAGTCTAGTGCCGAAAGGGCTCATGAAAATGAGGTCCAAAGGGAGTGTATGCCTGATTTGTAAAGCTATAGTGGATTTTCTTCCTCCTAAAATGTCAGCAGAACCAAGTGCTGTAGTGATTTGAGCACTGGACTAGGGCTCTGAAGAACAGGGTTGAAATCCCTGCTCAGCCATGGAAACCTGCTGGGTGACCTTGGGCAAGTCACACTCTCTTAGCTTTAGAGGAAGACAAAAGCACCCCCTCTGAACAAATTCTGCCAAGAAAATCCTGTGATGGGTTTGCTTTTGGGTCACCTAAGTCGGAAACAACTTGAAGGAACACACCAACAAAGTGTCATTGGCAGCAGCGGTGATGACTCAAGCAAGAACAGCTGGGATGTCTACAAATGGTTCTTACTGATCTCTGCTGTAGGTCAGCTGGAGGAACAGTTCTGTACAAAAGAAATGCAGACTGCCTACAATGATGTAGTCTGAGAACAAACAGCCATATGTACAAATGCAGCTTTTAGATAGTACCTGACTGGCTCAAAGACAGCTAGATCCTTGACAAAGCAAGGCAGTACCTAGAGGAGATGAGCTTGCTGAGGCTGGGTCTCCTGTGATGCTTGGCAATGATGGGGAAAAAGACATGTCCCTCCCCACTGACTTCATTCTTTCTTTATATATGTGTACAACACCAATCCAAAAGAGGATGCAGCCTTCTACATTTATCTCCTTCTCCCTCTTTTAATCACTTCTCATTTCAGTTCCTGGTCATTATCCTGATGATCTTCATTGCAGAAGTGGCAGCCTTTGTCCTTGGATTTATTTACAGAGGAAAGGTGGGTGAAAATATTTGTGAGCATTTGTGAGCAATGATCCAGTAGGGTGGAGGATCCAGCACTGAATTCTTGTTCACGCTAGGCTGGGGTCACATATAGTCATACCATATCTGGGACCTTTTCCGTCTATGTGGTTATAGTGCTGTGACTCCACATTTAACTGCTGTGGCTACATCCTGTGGAATCTTGGACTTTGTAGTTTGGTGAGGCATTAAAGGAGCTCTCTGACTGAGAATTCTGAATATCCCTTCCTAAACTGCAAATCCCAGGATTTAATTGTGGCTGTTAAAGGGGAATCATAGTGCTGTGTTTGTGCAGTGTGAAAGGACCCCGGAGAACATGTGCACTTCCAGGAAAGTGTGTATACTGCATGCACAAGTAAGAGCCTAGCAAGCAAGAGGCAGAATATCTTGGTATGGTGACAACCAGAAAGACATAAAAAACCCCCTTGCTCTTCTTTTTTGTCAGTCCAGAAACCTCACACTGCCTGATGGTAAAGTTGCTCACCTATATTAACTTCTGGGATGTGAACACATAGGATAAGAATTTGGCTCAGAACATGAGCTTAATTATTTTTATATTCCCCTTTTCAGTCTGGGTTGTTTACAGAAAGTCAGTAACAACCAAAACAGTCTCTTCCTATAGTCTTATAGTCTAGAAAGCATGATACACCCAGGAATGAAGACAGACAACTTTTTTTTCCCCTTATTCAGTTCTCCGAGCATTGCTTAACTCTATTTTCACATCAAGTGGCCCTGTTTCCCAAGTGAGTGGCAGTTGGGCTGCTAAGTGCTTTGTTGATGAGCTTTAGCTTTGTTTCAGAATTCAACAAGGAAAAGCTCACTTTGTCTTAGACTTTGTAAATAGTTTCACATATCCTTATTTGTAAGTCAGAGGCTGTTCACCCATACCTGAATTTCTCTGTATACTAGGCCTGCCTTTTCAGGTAGCACACAGGTCAGATACTTTGTGTGCTTCGCTTCAGGCAGCAAAATATGTTGAGCCATGCCTTGTTGTAGGTGTGTTTTAAATTCCCTTAATTTTGCCATGGGAGTATACTTATTTAAACTGCAGAGTGGCTGATATTCTGATACAAAATATGCACTGTTCTTCCTTACTGCAGATAAAAACAGATTTGCATGATCCGATGTTACAAGCATTCAGGGCCTATGATGGGAAAACAGAAGAGTCCCACGTCATAGATTACTTACAAAAGGAGGTAAGACAACTGTACATTCTGTTTAGCGTTCCTGTTGCAAGCTTTCTCATCTGGTAGAATAACCTGTTATGTTAATTTTGGAATTATAGGTTTGTTGGTTCATCTTACAGAGACTATACATATTGCAGTGGCTTTTATTTTAATGATAGGCAAAGAGTAATGTACTAGACTTTGGGAAAAGCAGGTGTGTAGGAATTGGAAAACTATATAAAAATGGGGAGGGGCATCATACTCTTGGCAGAGCATAGGTCTTGCATGCATCTAATCCCATCTCCATTTTTAAAGGAAAGCAGATGATAGGAATGAACTCTGCTTGAGACACTGATTTAATGGATCAGGCCATATAAGAGCCATCACACCAAAACATATTCAAGAGTGATCACAATGAAATATGGTATAAAATATCTTGAGACACTGATTTAATGGATCAGGTCATATAAGAGCCATCACACCAAAACAGATTCAAGAGTGATCACAATGAAATATGGTATAAAGTATCTTGGTGATTAATGGTGTTCTGTGGTAAGAATAGCTGTCAGAAATCAGAATTCCTTGCAAAAAGTGGTAAGCTGGGTCCTTAGGCAACATCAGGGTCTTCCCCAGGCTGGTACCATGCTTTCTCTCCACCCTTTCCAAACCAGGGCAATATCAAAGGTATGATTCCATCATCAAGCTTCTTTCCTTCTTAGAAGCTTTGAATATAAAAAAGCTTAACAACTATGGTAAAATCACTCTGCCACACTACTCACAGCCAGGATAAAAGGTAGGGGCAGCTGATATTCTCTCAGAAAAGTAGATGATGCCAGGTTTTTATCTACTGGATTCCTCTACCAAGATGAATAGTAAGATCTAACCATATTGAATGTAAAATAAAGCATTCCATGCCAACTTGGAGCTGTCTAATAGTGTCTTGTTATGGCTCCCATGTAGGACTGCCAGGATGACTATGGAGTAGGGCTCTTATGTCTTTAACTGTTAACAGAACCTGGAACTGGAAGATGTAGCATAAAGTTCTTCAAGACAGAACTCCCTCACTGCCCAGACCCACCTTTTAGCCCCTGCCAACATGACTGGTGGAGAGCTGACTGGGGCAGCAGAGAAGCATCCAGCTGAGCAAGAACCTAGCACTAAAGGGTCATGTTAGAGCGGGAAATACAGCAGCTAAAAGTTGGGTTCCAGGGTTGAGGGAGGAGATGTTGCATAGTTCTGTCTAGCAAAACTATATGCTATGTCTTTTTGCTCCTGTCTACAGATCCAGGCTATAGAAGCCTTGTCTCCTATTCAATCTGGAAACTCTATTTACATGGCTAATGCTACACTCACCACAACTCATTCCACTCAAAGTGGAGAAAGAAATAATGAATTAGATAGACAGACTCACTTGGTGGAACTCAGTTTACTGGATTCATAATATTACTGGTGTTAAATATGATTATTGAATTAAATTGATTGAGGTATTGGATTGATTAGTAAATTATTTTTTCCAAACAGAAAAAATTCCTAGGAAAGTTTTAATATATTTTTTTTAGAATTTGTTCATAGAATTTTTTTTAGAATTTGTTCATTTGTTCATTATAATTTATATCCCATTATTATGGAAGAATGTGTCTGTTTATAACAGATGAGGAACGATTCATTCAACTTGTACCTCACCTTTCTTTTGGCATAGGACTCCTTCTGATTCCTGCACTGTGTGTGCTATGAGTATGTTCTACGTGCTGTAATGTGTATTATAGCATGATACTTGTAAGCATAAGGACTAGTTCCTTGTTCACTTTGGAATAAAGTATTTATCAAGATTTTGAAAAATCACTACACTACTTTTCCTAGGGCCATGATGTATACAGTGTCTGATTGTGTGTTTCAAAAACATAACAGTGATGTTTGCAGTTTCTGATGACCTGCAGTATTTATCAAGAGGAGCTATAAGATGTTGTTGCCCCAACCAGTACAACATGCCTGAAGTGTGATTTCATCTCATCATGTTGTTCTTGCAGCTTCAGTGCTGTGGCATCCACAATTACACAGATTGGATTAGTACCCAGTGGTACAATTCCACTTCGAGGAACAATAGTGTACCCTTGAGTTGCTGCAAGCAAGATGTTAGTAAGAACTGCACTGGACGGTTGAATGAGCCGAAATTTCTCAATACTCAGGTAAGAGCAACGTTCAGGACTTGTATGAGAGGAACAGTATTCCTAGAGACCTGAAGACAAACAGAAGTGTGAACTTGTCCCTAATTAGGCTTTGCTTCCCAGGTACCTCTTTGGTCATCTTCACAAGAGCAGTATATCTTTTCTATTCTTAGACAATAGCCTCTTTATTTCAGTTGCACACCTATTTGCCGTACCACATGCTTCTGTAACAGAACTGGGTTTAGTTCCAGGCCTACCCAAGAGTCGAGATGCTTAGCCCCTGCTGTGAAAATGTATTGGTCTGCAGGATTTGTGCTGAGATAGTATATTGTAACCAGTGTAGAAGTAGCTGTTGTAGAACGCCGTTAAGCCTAGCTGTATCGTTACAAAATATCCAGTGTTGATTGATAATTGCAACAGTGTATCTGTTCTTTGTGCCTGCCTGGTTTGTTACAAAATATCAATACAATTGCTTTATTGCTTGTTGGTGCAATTTATCTGGTGAGCAGGAAAAGATCAGAGCTGGGCAAAATTGAAATTAGAAGAGGCTTGCGTTTTGGGAACCTGGTATCTATACGATAAGAGGCAGGGAATATGTGCTTGGGTCAAAGAAGATGGGAAATAGGATCCAAGCACAGGTCTGAGAACCATCTGAAAAGGGGATGCCTGGATTTACAATCCTCTCTAATTACAGCTTTGCACACCAAAAAGTTGGAAATGTACCTCTAAAAGGTGTGAGCTCTATGGATGCTTTAGCCTCAGCAGCTTTGGAAGAAGTATGCTGTGTTGCTTGCATTATCTATGAATAAAATTAATGTCTACTTCAGAGTGAAGTTTTTGGAGTGTGGGTTATCCAGTGTATGACCATAACCTTTACTAGTGGCAAATGATGGAGCAGGAAGTACACAGCAGAGGAGCATTCCAGTCCTTTTGCTGGTGGAGTCCAGCATCCCCTCATATGCTATGGTACAACTGATCCCTTAAACTAATTCTACTCAGAATATCCCCCAGCTGACACTCAAAATCCCCATCACTGGCTATATGGGACACCTGCATTGGAGTGCCCTACCTAAGCTAAGGACAATGGAAGATGGACTACCAAAGGCTATAGTGCAGAAGCAAACAAAGAAAACCCAAATGTGCAAGCAGGATCCATCCCCCCTCTCATAGCTATAAGAACTATACAAGCAGGGTAGCAACAGGGGAAAATTCACTCTCCCGGTCTGTTCTCAGCCTTACTATCTTTACCCAGCCTCAGACTGCCAAGTGAATGCAAAAAGTATCAAACAAGATCACTAACAGAAGTGGATGCTTTCTCTGGATAGCTGTTAATGTTTGGTCATATACTTCAAAACTCATCTGCCTAGTGGCAGAGACCCAACTGACTACACTGTCTAAACTACTTTGCTTGAGAAAATGATAATAAAAAAGCAAATACACAAAGGCACAAAGTATAATTAACTTTTTCAACCCCCTGCAAGAAGATACGGTGACATCCATGAGACCAGAGATACCTTTTGAAGGGTATTAGCGAAATCTGCAGAGAGTCAGTGGCTATGACCTCCACAAGGGCTACATGGAATCTTCATATTTGGAGGCAGCATGCCACAAACACCATTTTCTGCAGAGCAATAGCACATGATGTGTCTTGTTATGCCTAGCTTGTGCACTTCACAGACACATCTGATTGGCTCCTGTGGGAAACAGATTGCTGAAGAGATAGGCTGTGGTCTAATCTTCTTTGCTTATGAGTTCCTATAGGTTGAGTTCATAGAATCATAGAGTAGGAAGAGATCACAAGGTCCATTGAGTCCAACCCCCTGCCATGCAGAAACATACCATCAAAGCATTCCTGACAGATGGCCATTTAGCCTCTGTCTAAAAACCTTCAAAAAAGGAGACTCCACCACACTATAAGGCAGTGTGTTTCACTGTTGAACTGCTCTTACCATGAGGAGGTTCTTTCTAATGTTTAGATGGAATCTCTTTTCCTGAAATTTGAAGCCATTGCTCTCTCTGGAGCAGTGGAAAACAGGCTTGCTCCGTCATGACATGACCTTCAAATAAACATAGCTATCACATTACCTCTTAACTATCTCTTCTCTAGGCTAAACATCCCTAGCTCCCTAAGCTTCTCTTCATAGGGCATAGTTTCCAGCTCTTCTACCAGATTGTCAGAAACCAGGAGCAATGACAGAATTGAAGAAAATGTGACCTTTTGGATGTTGTTGCATCGTAACTCCCATGAGCTCTGCCGAACATAGCCAATTGTGAGGGATGGCACAACTTGGTTCCCAGTTATTTAAGGGCTGAATTGGAGAGACTGGGGGTTTGAGATCTTCAGGAGATTGCCTAAAGACCCTAAGACTTTAAAGCTCTTGTAAGGGCTTTCTTGAGGGTTAAGTCCCATGCTCTGGAACTCCCTATGCAGGGAGACTAGACTGACTCCACTCCTATTATCTATCCACTGACACACACAGACTCTGTTACTCAGGTGTGTTTTGACATAGACCTTGCATCTGAGAAGGTTTTTTAAAAAACAGAGTTGGTGCTATATTTTCTTTCATTGGTGTTTTTAAATTATGTTTTAATTTTTGGATGCTTTTGTTTTTTGTTTGTATTTCTGCTACTCATTTGTAAGCTGCTTTGAGTTCAATTTGTGGCAGAAAAACAGGATATAAATTAAGTAAAATGAATGATGGGAGTTGTAGTCCAGCAAGATTTGGAGGGCCACCCTGGCCCTGTTACAGTCCTGCCTCTTCAGTCTACTCCTTTGTTTTAGTTGCCATTGTTTCCATGGGGCGCCGACTTCCCATTCACCTTCTCACGTATGTCCTATCATTCCTTCCCACCAGCTGTGAATTTCTTTTCCTGTCCCTACATGATGAGTTTCTCAACAGAAGCCCCTTTTAAGGATTGTGAGCATCAGTTAAACGGGAACTGAGAAATTAAGCTGTTTAGGAAATTAAGCTGTTTTGTTAGTCAGCTCTAGACCATGTACTTGATGACTGTACAACCTGCCTCAGGTTCTTTCCTGTTCTATTCTGGAGGAAATGGTATGAAGTATTGTGAGCTGTTTGTTTCCTCCCTTCTGTGTCCCTGCAGGGCTGTGAAGACAAAGTGGAATCTGTTCTACAGAGTGTCCTCAGCTATGCTATGGTCGTCGTCCTCAGCTTTGCCATTGTGAAGGTATTCCCAAAGTTTGGAGACACCTTTAAACAGTGCTATTGGTCAGACATTCAGCTGGGATGGAAAGGAAACCTAAAAGATGCTGGCACACAGCACAGGGCCAGATTTAACCACACAGCTGTGTAACATTCAAGTGGTTACCCATGGGATTAAGAGCGACTTATAAAATGATGCAGGGTGTTCATGGAGAAGAAATCTTCTCTTTCTTTCATATACTCCAGGATCATCCAATAGAGCTGACATGCAGATTCAGGAAAGAGTAAAGAAAATAAATATACACAATGCAAAGCTTATTAATAGACCTCATTTCCAGTGGATATGATGATAGCTGTGCCTTCAGTTGTCTTTAAAAAAATGAATTGGACAAATTAATGGAGTAACAATGTCTGCGTGCCGTGATAGCTACATGGAACTTCCAAATTCAGAGTCCATATGCCTCTAAAAGTTATTTACTAGGCAGCAATAGTGGGAAAGGGATACTACCCAGAATTCCTGCTTCTGGGTTTGCTGGAAGCATCCAGTGGGCTGCTGTAGGAAAGATGATGCTGGAGCAGATGGACATTTGGTTCGGATTGGGGCTGGCCTCCCATCAGAAAGAATGAAACAAATGTCTGGGGTTCAAGGAGCAGTGTCATCTCCTAAGGTAAGCTTTGGGAGCAGTGAAGGACGAAATCCTGTTGGCAGTTTGAACTAAAATTCAACTGCCCTTCTTGTTGGCTTCTGCATGTGGCATGGGGTGCCATTTTGTCCTTTACTTTAGGCAGAAAAATGTGTTTGGTATGGTGAAATTCAAGGGTGGGTATGGTTGGGCACTTGCTTGCCCAAGCAGAGGAGTGGGACTCATTTTGGTCTCCAGATGTTGTTGAATTGGTGCTCCCAGGATTCCTCAACATTGGATATGATGTCTAGGACAGCTGCTGTAGTCCAACAACCTCTCAGGGCAGGGCAGCTGATGAATCTGTTGCTCTGTACAGTTTTTCATTTTACAGCTGCTCTGAGTTGTACAGGAGCTCTCTTGATGCTGGATTCTGCTCTTTCAGAAGATTGGCCCTGGGAATGCTGCTGTACAACTCAGGTTGGTTGCAGGAGGATCTCTACCCCTGCAGAAGATCCACCAGCTTCCCCTCTGGAGGGCTGCATGATTCCCACCCCTGTCCTAGCAGGAGTCCACTGAGAAGAGCTCCCTGGACTTGCTTCTCCTGTTTGTTGCTGCAACAGGAGAAGCAGTAGAAGTCTACTTGCTCATTGGCTTTCTGACTACCAAGCAAAGAAGTGGTAGCAATTATAAGAAAGAGGAGGAGAAGATGGAGGAGCCACATAGATTCCATGTAGAGAGGACCTGTTGAGGTTATTTTGCCTGGAACCAGTTTACCTCTCCTGGGTTCTCTGTGGCCAAATCATAACTGAATATTGCAAACACAATTACAATTTCAGTGCTACATACACGTGCTCACATATCCACACAACAATAATACAACAATACAAACCCTAGAACCAGTTTACTTCATCTGAGTTTTGTGTGGCTAATCATAACTGAATATTGCAAACATAATCACAATTTAAATGCTACACACACACACACACACACACACACGCACAACAGTACAACAGATTATTTATTAAATTGAACACATATCCAGTGTCCCAAAAGTTCAGAGCATCCAGGACAGCGCCAATGTAAAATTTGATTTTTGGAAATGTTCTGTATGTGTTTGTTCCTTAGTACAGCAAACAACCTTGAAGACAAATCTTAAACCCCCAAAATTAAAACTACAACATAGGTGCAAATACATAACAAATTTCCCTGTAAAGAATGTACCGTTTTGTCCCTTCTTAAATGCACAATTGAAAATCCTGCTACCTTATACAAAGTGAAAAGAGCCTAATTGTTATCTACAGCAACTACAACTTCTCTCTTGTCTAGCGCTCCTGCTCTTTCTGAATTCGGTTAATAAGAATAGCCCTTCTTTTACGGTTTTCCCACCCACTGAACCAAACCAATCATTGACAGGAGTTACACCAGCACCATTTATCCTACAGGGTTTTGAGATCTTATCCATTCTGTGCCCTCCGTACTTTCATGCTTGTTACATCTAACATTTTGGAGGCAGTGCACAATTGTGCTGCTTTTATGCATACTGAGCAACTTGACTTCAGCAGTGGTAGTGCTGTACTGATCAAAAGCAACATAGGAGAAACTTGCAGTCTTTTAGTCCCCTTCCTTGTTCTAAATAGGAGGATACCCTTTGGAAGCTGACCAATCTTTCATTACATTTCTACAGAGGCAGTCCTCTGGCTTTGCTGTTAATGAGAATGTGCTATAAAGCAAAATAAAGCAATATTGCCATCTGAGACAAAGATATAAGTGCACAGTGTCCTTCAGTGATAGCTTAGGGCTTCTCAGTTAATTCTAAAGATGCTTTAAGGTAGTTAGATGCAGAGAGGTAAACTGTTTTAAATCTTTGAAAGTTTGCATAGTTTAAAAAAAATTAAAGTTTAAATTTTTGAATTGTGCCTTTTTCTGAATTGTGAACTAAGTACCTTGAACATTGCTAACACTTGCTTAAAATGCTAATTGTTTTCCAATTTCAGTTCTTTGGAATGCTTAGTGTCTGTGTGCTGGCCTGCAAGAGAGAAAGTAATGGTTACCAGCCTTTAAATTCAGGAGTATTTGCGTGACAGAAGAATGGAGAATGACTTTCCTTTTGCTATTACATGAATAAAATGGACACGGAGAAGATGTCTTGAAAAGAAACTGTTGTCCTGCTTTTCTAAAAATGCCAAAGGAGATTATGGTAGTTTCAAAAGCTGTATTAAATGTGAAATAGCTTGGCTTTAAGATATTGATTCAGCCTGATGTAATTGAACTAAGGGGAACACTTTTCCTTAGAACAGTCTTTCCCAAGTTGGCATCCTCTAGATGCACTGGACTGGACCATAGCATGGGGATAAGGGGAGTAGCAGTTCAGCATATCTGAAGGGTACCAGTTTGGGAAAGACTACTTTGGAAGAATAACACACGAAGCCATAAATCAGGAAAGATAATCCTCTGTATAAAATTCATATGTTTCATATGTCTGTGTTTATTTTTTAAAAAGTTCTTAAATTGTTTTTTCAAAATCCAGTTATTTTGTTTCAAATAACTAATGTGTTTCCCCTGCTCTGTTGGGTGGACTGAATATTCACAGAGGATGCCTGAAGTCAAATTGGTGTCATCAGCACCTGTAAATATCAGGCTAAGATAAATATATTATCATCTTTGGAATATAAAATGGTGTTGGCAGTTGCTTGCCAGTGAGTCTTGACATATTCTGATGTGCCTTGTAGTTTGTAGACTTCTGCCAATTTCATCTGGGATCATCTTTATTCAAATCTGAATATTGACATTCATCAGATGTCTGACAGTCATAGTACCATATGCAGAACTTGGAAAAGGTTTAGGGCTATAGCTCTCCCAGTCAACATGATGGCTGTCCTGGCTGGAGGGGTCTTGGAGTTATAATCCAAACAAGGAACATTTTCCAGCTTTGATCATATGCATTCTACAGAGATTTCGAAAACTTATACTTTTGCACTGTGTGTGGGCTTATAAACAGCTGGCACAATCTACTTAGTTCAGTTGGTCATCTAATTCCACATACTTTCAGTTAGTTTTAAGTGACCAGCTCTATAAAGCATAATAGTATCAAGAATCTCTAAATTAAGATCTCCTTGTTCTCAGAGGTCTAAGTAGAACCAACTGCTTTGTCTGAATTTACACTCAGAATATCCTTTGCCGTATATTAAACTCTCAGAGTGTGTAAACAGAAATGAAAATAAAAGCTCCTTTTTGGGTTGGGTTCTCTGCAACTGTTAACTTTTTTCGAGGGGGTGCATGTCACAGATCCACTGAAAAGCTCATGGAAGGTATGCATCCCCCTTTACAGAAGCAAAAAGCTGCTTAAATACTAAAGTTAAAGTAATGGAGGAAATGGAAGATAAGAACAACTTTTTAAGTGCAAAAGGCAATTAATTATTCACAGTAATTCAGTTTAATATGCTTGTGCTGGGCTCAGTCTGAAAGTGTATTAAGAATGTGAGATAGTTTTTAATTTCTGTAGCAACTGACTCTTGCTTATACTCATGTTCTTAGACTGCACTGAGAAATGACTGAATGGCTGCATGCAAGGTAGGCATCTCACTGCAGGGAGGCTTTATTTATACTGTGCCCTGTTTTGCTTGTTTCTGGTATGGTTACCTTTATTTTATATAATGGTATTAAATGCTTTTGTGAGCAAAGGAACTATTTACATTACATACATGCTTGCAGAAAAATATTACCTTGCAAACAATTTTGGTTTAATTTATGGAAGGCTGCAAGAACATAGCTATTGAAAAGAAGCAAGTTTTTTCTTGATGTTAAATAAAACCTCTTAAAAAATTAATTCTGCAGTCTTTTGTTTAGTGCAAAACTGGGGTGACATAGTTGGAGGAAAGTGAAGCTTTCTTATATAAGAGACCATGCCACAAGACTCTCTTAGATATACTGATGCTTGCTTGTTCTTCTTTTCTATCCATGATCAGGGAGAAATCCTGAAACAGTGCTGCTAAGTTTATAGCTTCCTTCAGAGGAAAAGAAGTGGATATTTAGGCCATTTTTGTAACAGTTACTTAAATTTAAACATAATGTTTAAGCAGCTATCAGATGCTGAATGTGTGAGAGAAACAGATCTTGTATTCAGAAGGTGCCTTAGATCACTTTCTGACTGTATCTTATACTAAAATGGATAGCGTCCTCTCTCCCTTCCAAGCACCAAATTAAAAGTTGTGTTAAACATACTTCCTTTTAAAAGTGCCAGTTGCTTGACAGGTTTTTGTCATTTTACACAGCCATTTAAAAGTTTATGGCCAATGTCACAGTTTGCATCTCTATGCATCCTGTTGATTTCGCTTCCACAGCTGTGTAACTGTGCTTACAAACCTATTGCTTGAATACTGTACTTCCAAGGAAGTTCACTAAAATCCACAAAACCTTGTTGAAATAAATTAGACTGAATGGTGTGACTAGATTCATTCTGTCTTCATTCCTTCATTTTGAAAGGTATGCCAGTTTCATTTTTGAAGAAAATCCACTTTCAGGCTTCCAAATTGATATTGCAATTTCTGAACTGGACAGTAGATAGAAACAAGGTTCTGCAGACTCCCATCCTTTTGATACCCACCTTAAAATTGCACTTTGGGGACATATAACCAGGGCGGGGGGAATGGAAGGTGGTGTCATGTCCTGATCCCAGAACACAGGCGCAAACACAGACAGGATTCTCCCCAACAGCCAAAACACACAGACATAAACAGGGCAATACTTACTGCATCCCAGCACAAATAAGAAGGGGAGAGCCCATGAGGCTCAGAGCACTTACATAGGGAAGTCTTATTAATCAGGCTAACAGCTGGGGGAGGCCACTGGTCAATAAATACCAGAGGCAGGATAGGGAGAAGTCTGTTCCAGACAACTGCCAATTCTGGTGGAAGCAACATGTCCCTCTTTGGATCCTTGGCTTGTGTTCTTGAAAAACCTTGACTTTTGCTTTGTGTGCTAACTATGTGGCTGGATATTCTCTTGAACTGACACTCTGAACTGATTGCTGACTTGAACTTCTGAAACAAGAATGGTAATTGACTGGTAAATTTCTGTAAATCTTGACTAGGGCTGCTACTATAGACTCTGCTTAAGGACTGGCTTTGTAAGTAGGACAAGGAGACAACTGGCCTGGTACTGTTATTTGGCTTGGTACTGCAGCACTGGAGTTAAGTGTCTGTTTTCCCTTCAAAATGCAGGTATGGGTGTTAAACATTTAAAAAAGTTTCACCATAAAATGTCATTTTTGCCCTCACATGAACACCTGCCCTTTCTTTTAGCTTAAGAGGAAGGATGAAATAATAACAGCGATTTTATTAAATACAGGCAAACAGTGTATGCAACACACTCACACAAGTAACTATAGAAAATAAAGGTAGTAGTGGTATAGAGGGATTTTTTTTAATAATAATTTTATTAAATTTCCAAATATAAAAACACAATTTCAAATCGAATTTTAACATGAATTGATTATGCTCTTCCATTCCTGTCTCGGTCCCCACCCCCCGAAGCCCACACAGTATCGTTCCCGTACCACATTACATTGTTGTTCCCCTGCTAGAGCTAGCTTCTCACACGCCTTTCCCTGATATATAAATGTTACGTAATTGACATTCATCACTCCTTTATGAGTCTGGTCCACTGATAGATTCCCAGTTAGTACCCGATTCTGGCCTTCCTTCTTCCTCTCCTATTTACCTTTACAATAAAATACTATATTACCCACAATCTGAGCTGATTTACTGTTTACCTCTTCCTCACTTTTTCTGTCCTTTTCTTTATCATATTCTAATTTATTTAACAAAGATTTTTTTAATTTTATTTCATAATACATTCTATTAAAATACCTTCTACTTCATTTCAATCAGGACCACACATCTTATCTCCTCTTCTCCCCCACACCATGGGATCCCCCGGCCAAACCCATTATTTGTTATTTCTCTTGTCGCTTATCGGTGCTTAAGAGTTCAGGCCGATTCACCCACCTGGATGTGGGGGAAATAAAGCTGCGAACCAATTTCCTCCTCTGTCTCCAGTTTATATCCGAAACCTATCAAGGGATCCAAATCCAGTCTTTCACCCTGCATCCAGCAATGAGAGCTTAGCCCAGAACTCTCCTCAAAATATTTTTATGTACTCTTATTGTCGCTTAGGAGTTCTGAGCCTTCCCACCCCCAGACGCGGGGCTACAACCTAAACTGAGTCCCCATCATTTTTCACCCCTTTCAAATATCTTATTAAACACAAACACATATCTATTCTGTAACCCCCCTTTGCCCATATTTGCTGCATAAGTATTTTAGATTCATCTCTATATGTCATCTACCCCCAAAAAACCATTCTATCTTCCATTCCTGTTTTCTCTATTTCCCAGTTTTCCTTTCATACCCTTCCCTCCCTCCTCCACCTGGGTACCCAGAGTTCAATTGAAAATTTTCCGTCATCACATCGTTGCTTTACTTCCGGATAGCCAAACAGGGAGAGAGTCTGGTTTTTTTGCCAGTAACCTTCTGTCGGTGATCCGTAGTCATAATATCCAGGGAGTCAAAACACAGCTCATAAACAACAGCCACAAAAAAACAAACAAACCCAAAACTCCAGTTATTTTCTCTAATACTTTGCTCTTTCCCAAACCCAATGGCAGGACTATGGTTCAGAACTCTTTTCGGATCTATTTCTGTACTCTTATTGTCGCTTTTAAGTTCCAAACCACCCTGCCATCTGGGGTGGGGTTACAAATGCCCAGCATAGACTCCCCAATCAGATTGTTCCCTGTTTAAAAATCCCATTGAACTAATGCACATTTTCATCCTATACAACCCTTTTTACCCCATATTAATTGTTTTACTTTGCTTCCCCACACATTTCTGATACAACCCAGAACCCATCTCAAATGTTTAATATATTTCAACGTATGCTTATTGTCGCTTTAGAGTTCCGAGTTGCCTCGCCGCCACTATTCATCCTTTTCTTTTCCATTTCACTCTACTGCTCTCCCCTGCAGCCAAACTCACTCATTCTGAGGGGGTGTTCACTTTTGTAATCTCCAATTCCAGGTTTTATTCATGACCCAGTCATGTATTCACACCAACAGACAAAGATCAGAAAGACAGAAGCAGGAAAGCAGAAGAGGACAAAATACCCTTGCTTGTGGTGGGAAATAAGGAGAGATTTATCTCATGGAACGTACTCTCATGTCATCATAGTTTCAAAACTCCTCGATCCTGGTCTTGGAGCTCAAAACTCACACCACCTTCATTTAGATTAGCCCAGTCCAAACCCTTTCCTCTGCCATCTGAATTGTGTTGATTGTATTAATTATTAGAAAATCCAGTTTTATAAATAGTCTTATTAATCCAGTTTAAAATATTTAAGAGTCAGGAAGAATTTAAAATCTGCAGAAAATTTAAAGGAACATACAGCTCAGTCCTCCACATCTTGCCAATCTCTTTCCCTCAGTGTTAGCCGCCCCTTTAAGAAATCTCTCAGTTCTTACAGCCCTGAAGCCAAACTCACGCTGCTAGCTTTGCTTCTCCGGGTCTTTTGTCCGCCGCTCCTGCACCTCGTAGCAAGCCATTCTCGCTGTGGTTTTCTCGGAAGTGGGGAACGAGACAGGTCAAAGTTTTATTTCTTTCATTGTTTCATTGTATCTTCTTTTAAAAAAGCCGTTCGGCGGTGCTTGTGCCGTGGCAGCGATGTCCCGCTGGATCCATCATGGTCCTTCGACCCCCTGGTTGCTGCTGCTCTCCCATCCGGGCAGAACAGAACTACGCACCAGTTTTGGGGTCCCCGTCAGACCACTTCCGGACCCCCCATACCGAGGGGGTGGTTGGCCACCTCAGGGTGCCAAAAGAGGCAGCTGGACTCCAACGAGAGGCAGCTCGGAGCCGCGCCATTGCGCAGCTTCAATCCGAGCTGCCGCTCATGTCCGCCATTCGGCCGGAAGGTGGTATAGAGGGATTTTGAGAGGGATTGTTGAATCAGGAGATACTACACCTGTCTGATGCCTGGGGTAGATTACAGCGGAGGTCCATAAATGCACAGTCTCGGATGGAGACCGAGGGGAAGGCTCGGCTGACGCAGCGGCAGCAAGGCAGGGTGGAAGTTCAGAGCGATCCGAGGAAGCTCTCAGAACTGGGGGGTTTTATAGGGAAAATACGACCGTAGGCTACTCTGTACTTTGGAAAGAACAATGAGGTTTGAGCGCGAGACAATGTCTCCGAAAGGTCAGAATTTAGCATGATTGGATTAAGTCCGAATCGACAATGGAATGGCCAGTATGCAGATGCAGCGTCCTTGACAGTTAAGCGTCTAGCTCGTCAAGTTCCCTGCTCGGGGCAGGGAGTTCTTTGTATTAGCGTGCATCCTTAATGAGGTGTTTGTCTGGGGAGGTCTCCTAAAGCGAAGATCTGGCTGAGTCCGGCCTGCCTGGGTGGAGAATGGAATGTTCAGCAGTTACTGGCCACGCCTAGCTCTGTGCTTGTTCGGGGCCCTCACAAACACTTGACTGAAGGTGGCAAAATGGGGCCAAATTGTGATATCAAAACGATATCTAATATCTTCCAAAGTAAGGCTAGTAAACGGTAATAACAAAAGCACTTTCAGTTGAGCCCAATTGATTGAATAATGAATACAGGCCGCAGCATTTTGCAAGCTAGTAGAGTGAGCCAGTGTGGTTGTTTGAGCATTGGACTAGAACTCTCGAGACCAGGGTTTGATTCCCTGCTTGGACATGGAAACTCATTGGATGACCTTGGGTGTGTCACACATTCTCAGCCCCAGGAAACCCTGTGATAGTTTTGCCTTAGGGTCATCAGAAGTCAGAAATGACTTAAAAGGCACACAACGATAACAGGAAAGGGAATGCCATCCTCTGTAATGTTGTAGGGGGACATGCCCTCCAACATTTCACAACTCAAAAGCAAGACTTCTGGGCCAAGCAACGTCAGAGTGTGGCCAGGAAAAATGAGGTCAAAAGTTCTTAATGAGGAAGAACACACAAAATTACTATTTTAATGAGAGAAATGCTGGAATGTATGAAATCAGTTCAGGAAAGTTTGAAAATAGAAAAAAAAATGAACTTAATGGGAAGGGCAAGGCTCTGCTGCTTCCTCTCACCCCTGCTGAGTTAATTGAGTACAAACTGCTTTTGCACATTGGACTCAGTGTGCAGCAGCCGAAACAAGCTGAAGATGAAGAGGAGAAAGTGGGAGGAGAAGAGAGAAACCCGGACACCTTAAAAGCATCTGAGAAAGCAGAAGACTGATTGGGTTGTCCGTGCCAAACTGGGACACTTGAGGTTATAGGGTCTGCTATGTGGCCCATAAAAGAAAGAAAGAGAGAGAGAGAGAGAGAGATTCAAAATCCATTCAATGGATTTGGCCAGCCAAAAAATATAAAATATATCACACTAGCTTCCAAATCTTCCCAGGCAGAGATGGTAACACTCTCTCTCTCCCTCTCTTTTATTTTTCCATATATATAATAAAGGGTCATTGTTTTGATCCTGGCATCCACACTCAGCTTTGGATATTGTAGAAAGAATGTAGATACAAGAAGCAAGTTTTTCCAAGACCATAAGGTGAGTCAGAAGAATGGCAATACATTTTGGCTCCTCTGTTTGAAGTTACAAAGTTTTGCCTCCCCACAACCATATTGGTATATATCCATTTTGAAACCAAGGGTCACTACAATGGATTTTGCGTTAATAAATAATAAGATTATGAAGAGAAACAGTGTTGTCTAGTTGTCTAGTGGTTTGGGTGCTGAACTAAGACTCTGGAGACCAGGGTTTGAATTCCCATTCAGCCATGGAAACCCTTTATTGTCCAACCAAAATGCATAAAACATACTATGCAAGCTTTTGAAGCTCCAATGGTGGCTTCATCAGGCAAAAGTCACAGGCCTACATTTTGTATCAGATGTTGTTTCTGTTGTAGCTGGATCTCAATCCAGGCAGAGGCCACTGTCCTGTTGGCCATAAGGGGATTGAGACAAAGGAAAGCCAAATGTAAACTCCATTAGCAGCAGTAAAGTAATTCCTCTTGGGATCCAGAGTGCCTCTGTCTTTTGTGAAGCCACAGGCTTCTTTCTTAGGCAGAGAACATTATTTATTAGCCTGCTACTATTAGTGTTGTGCTGTTCAAGGGCTTTAAGTGGCATAAGGGACTCTCCTCCCCACTCCTCCTCACAACAACCTGATGAGATTAGGTTGGGCTTGGAGAGAATTGCCAATGAAAGGGTTGTCATGTTAGGACTCTCACCGGCTCTGAGATTTCTGTGCCAAGACTACAGGAAAGGAGATTCCACCTGAGCCTCAGGAAGAACTTCCTGACGGTCAGAGCTGTCTGGCAGTGGAATATGCTGCCTCGGAGTGTGGTGGAGTCTCCTTCTTTGGAAGTTTTTAAGCAGAGGCTGGATGGCCATCTATCGGGAGTGCTTTGATGTGGGTTCCTGCATGGCAGGGGATTGGACTGGATGGCCCCTGGGGTCTCTTCCAACTTTACAATTCTACCTAAGAATGAACCCTTGTGATGTCACAGAGAGCAGATTCTGCTGATGTCACTAAACATGATGCATTAAACACTGATCACAGCTGCATAGAATATACCATTTGAATAAAAAAATACCAAGTCTTACAAATAAGGAAAACACATATGCTCTTTACAAGGCAGCACTCTCACCCTGAGATTCCTCCCATTTGCTCTGAAGACTGGAGAAGAGGGTTCAGCACCTGAGAATCATATGACCCAGTGAGTTTCGTGGTTCAGTGGAGAACTTGAATCACCCTTCCCAGGCTAGAACCTGAATCTGGATCATCCACTGTTCTAAGCATTATGTGATACATTTCTTATCTTTCAGATTTATACCAATAAGGCCTAACCTAACCTGCAATGTGGCAATAGCATTGAACTATACTGTAGGGTTATTATTATAATAAATTATTTTTTCGCTCAGCCTAGCCTGACTCTATGAATCAAAATGTCTTGGTTGTTGCTGCTATTATGTGTCTTCAAGTCATTTCTGATGTATGCCACCTAAAGGCAAACCTACCATAGGTTATTTTGGCAGAATTTGTGCAGAGGGAGTTCACCCTTGCCTTCTTCTGAGGCTGAGAGAGTGTGACTTGCCCAAGGTCACCCAGTGGGGTTCAGGATTCAAGCCCAGGTCTTGCAGTCATAATCCAATACTCAAGACCATTAGACCACACTGGCTTGCTCCCCAGAAATGCATCTTGCACAGAGTCTCACAACAAATTGGAGGCACCATAATGCAGTTGTGAAAATTTGCAGGTGAATTTTAAAAATCTCTGTTCTATGTCTCCTCCACATAAAAGGTTTTGAACCTGAAAGCGCATCATGATGAAATAATTAAACGGATAACACTTACAATTTTCTCCCTTTTTTCCCCCTATGAGCAGCTCTTTCTGTGAAGATTCTAAAGTGAGACCAGCCAAGCTGTTAAAAAAACACACACACAAAAACTTGGAAATTGGATGTACAAACAAAAGAACTGCTGCCCTAGAATTTTCTGATGTCATGGAGCCAGACAGCATAGCCTAATGCTGCCAATATCAATGGAAGTAGAATACTGCCGCTCTAGCTTTTAACATCTATTTGATATAAACCCCTCCACCTATTGTGCTTTGGAACTGTGAATATGAAGTCGGAAGTGCTGATGAATTTGAGGCCATTTCCACACTACACTGCTATAGTGCTATTATTCCACTTTCAACATAGCCCATTTCCGCACCACACTCTTATAGCGCGATTATTCCACTTTCAACATCCTATGGAATCCTGGGCTTTGTAGTTTTGGGAGGGGCTTACAAACTAAGTTTGTAAGCCGCTTTGAGTCCCCTCAGGAGAAAAGCGGGGTAGAAATAAAGATGAGGAGGAGGAGGAGGAGAAGAAGTCTAAACCCTATCAGGTAGTAATCTGTCCATTATTTACAACAGGGTTCTTTCAGATCCTCCACTGCCTGACTAGCAAAAACCAGATCAAAACTAACCAGATCAAAACTAAGTAGTAAACTAAAACTAATTCCACAGGATGTTGAAAGTGGAATAACAGCACTATAACAGTGTATCGTGGAAATGGCCTGAGGTCCACTATAGAAGGGGCCTGATGCAAGATGAGGAAGCTTTTTGTATTCACATCTCTACAGTTGAATGTTTCAGGGATTTTAACAAGGAATAAAGCAAAATAAACCCTAAAGAATCCATAAACTTCTTGGTCATCTGCGGCACATTTTATCAAATAATAAGTGAAAGTTGTCTATAATCATTAATAGAAAATCCCAGAACTTTATTAATAATTAATCAATCAATATTACCATTAATGTCAATAATTAATGACAATTAGTAATCAGTATGGAAATTCACAACTTTAGGTGTGATTGGGCAGTAGCATGCGATTTCTTGGTCACTTGTGATACCTTTTCCCAATATATAAAACGACAGTGAAAGCTGCCCATATTAACAGAGACATTTAGGACTTTGTTAATAACTTAATCTACAATCTTGTATCAAACATCTTGTGTCAATTAGAAATTAATATTAATAATTAGTGTCAAGCTAAGTTGGTGACCAGGGCCATTTCCACTCTACAGTGTTATAGTGCTATTATTCCATTTTCAACATACTATGAAATCCTGGGGTTTGCAGTTCAGGGAGGGGCCTCAAAGACCCTTCCCTAAACTACAAACCCCAGGATTCCATAGGATGATGAAAGTGGAATAATAGCGCTGTAACAGTCTAGTGCGGAGATAGCCCAGGAAAAGCGGCATGATCCAGGACTAACAAGGTTTCATGTATAACTGAAACCTGGTTAACTGAAGAAGGGGGTGTCAACTTGACCCAAATAGGCCCATCAAGTTTGCAGGCCCAGCAGAAGGCAAGATCTAATGGGTGGAGAGAAGGAGTTGCAGTGGTCGATCATGAGTCTATTCCCCTATTGAGATGTCTGCCCAAAAATCTCCAGCATTTGACAGGAGGGGGATCCTGTTGGTGTACCATCCACCCCGCTGCCCAACTGGCTTCCTGCCAGAGCTGTTGGAGGTGGTCTCAGAAGCGGTGTTAATCTCTCCCAAACTTACTGTGTTGGGGGATTTTGACATCCATGTTGAGGCGCTGTTGCAGAGCAGAGATAGAGACCCACGGATTAAGGAAAATCGTTTATTTGTCTCAGTGGGATCATTCCCAAAAGACTGAGCCCCGCCTCTTCATATTCACAGCAATTTATTCATTTCCGGTACAATCATCACATGCTCAAGAAACGGAAACAAAACTGTTGTACATAAGTTCCCACCATTCTCTAGCGTAATCTTAAAAATGTTGCAAAGTAAGGGAAGCATAAGCGTAGTGTGCCACATTTCATCCTCCCTAACATTTTATCTTACAGAGCTCTATTGTATTCCCCTCAAACACAAAGAGAGAGAGACTTCATCTGCAAAGACAATTTACTGTTTTTCCCACACCTAGTGGTCATCTAGCCTGACCTGAAACTGTCTCCACCACAAACCTTGTCGTAAATAATGGACAGATTACTACCTGATAGGATTTAGATTTCTACTCCTCTTCCTCTTTATTTCTACCCCACTTTTCTCCTCAAGGGTATAGGAAATAACTTGGAAAAAAAAACTCACAAAGGAATTAGATACAGGATCAAGTGAATCACATTTATTTTAAGTACTCATTCTGCAGAAGAGGGTGCCCATAAAGAGGACACCCCAATACTGAATACCTCACGTATTTATCCTCTATCCCCGCCGCAGGATTTCCTTCCCCTGGGAACCCATTGGATAGGACCCCAAAGGTTATAGCCTATCAGGATCGCCTAAGAAGTTATATTTCCCCTTCCCCATATTTATGGTAAGAGTGATCACGCACTGATCATGCACTTCCCTCGTGTATCCTTAATTCTCATTAGCAGTTTCAAAATGCCCCCTGGTGTAATCACCCTAACAGTTTCTAACCGCCCCTATCCTAAACAATGCCAACCTTCATTCTTGTATTCCTTATCAACTAGTTTAATCCTTACAGATGGCCTTCTCCTGTCACTCAGACTGTCTTATCAGTCTGGTTCTTCACTCTGGAGGTTCAAGGTCAAGAAGCCTTCTTCTGTTCTGTCGCCAATTTTAGAAAGCTGTTTTCTTAGACTTACTGTACTACATAAGCTAAAAAATAAAATATACTGAAATATATGTGTAAATATATCTAGAATATTGTTACCCTGTTTCCTGGGGGTCCCGCGAGGGACTTCAAACGTGCTCAAATATTGGTGGGGAAAATTAGCTCAGAGCACAAGTTAGCAAAACGAGAGGCAGGGCAATGCAGCGGAATCTTTAACCCAATGTCTACGGGGTCAGGCCAAGCCAAGAAGCACACCAAACGTGAAATAATAACAGTGATTTTATTAAATACAGGCAAACAGTGTATGCAACACACTCACACAAGTAACTATAGAAAATAAAGGTAGTACTGGTATAGAGGGATTTTGAAAGGGATTGTTGAATTGGGAGATACTGCACCTATCTGAAGCCCGGGGTAGATCACAGCGGAGGTCCGTAAATGCACAATCTCGGACGGAGACCGGGGGAAAGCTCGGCGGATGAAGTGGCAGCAAGGCGGGGTGGAAGTTCAGAGCGATCCGAGGAAGCTCTCAGAACTGGGGGGTTTTATAGGGAAAATATGACCGTAGGCTAGTCTGTACTTTGGGAAGAACAATGAGGTTTGGGAGCGAGACAATATCTCTGAAAGATCAGAATTTAGCATGGTTGGATTAAGTCCGAATCGACAATGGAATGGCCAGTATGCAGATGCAGCGTCCTTGACAGTTAAGCGTCTAGCTCGTCAAGTTCCCTGCTCGGGGCAGGGAGTTCTTTGTATTAGCGTGCATCCTTAATGAGGTGTTTGTCTGGGGAGGTCTCCTAAAGCGAAGATCTGGCTGAGTCCGGCCCGCCTAGGTGCAGAATGGAATGTTCAGCAGTTACTGGCCACGCCTAGCTCTGTGCTTGTTCGGGGGCCTCACAAACACTTGACCGAAGGTGGCAAAATGGGGCCGAATTGTGATATCAACACGATATCTAATATCTTCCAAAGTAAGGCTAGTAAATGGTAATAACAATCTGTGTTATACATATAAGCTAATATATATGCTTCTAATACATGCTATTACTACTGTATACCCAGTGCAGAAGCTAAAATATATTTCATTTCTCTCAAGGGGACTCAAAGTGGCTTACAAACTTAAAAGAACCGTAGTTAAAACTGTGGTATACAAAAGTTAAAACACACATTAAACAACAGTAATGATTAAAACAATGTCAAAATACATATTAAAAACAGATTTGTTGGGATCCCCTAACCTCTGTAGGGGTGGTGAGCCTGTGAAAATGGCCTGTCCCCAGAAACTCCAAAAGGATCCCTGAATACTCTGGGGGATTTTCCAGCTGCTGGAGTTGGTAATTCAGTTGATGCTCTGGTTGATTTGCAGGACAGGGAAATGACCCGGGCAACTGACATAGTTGTTCCCATATGTCCTTTACCTGGGTGCACAGCATGGGTTACTTGGTTTTCGGAGGAGCTCAGGGTACTTGGGTAGACAACTAGAGAAAGACTCAAGGTGAATCTGATCGATCATGTGTTAAGGCCCATTTTAGAATCTACTTTGCAGCAGTGAGAGTGGCGAAGAAAGAGTTCTTTGCTGCCTCTATAAACCAGCTCAATCTACTTCAGCACAGTTGTTTGGAGTAATTAAAGAGCTATTACATTCTAGACCTCAAACTTCTGAGGAGGAGCTGAGGAGGGGGCTCCTCTCCCACCCAATGCTGACTTCTGCCCTTGAACAGGAGACAGGAACTTCCTCCAAATTCTCTGAATTACAAGCTGCCATCATCCACCGAACTACCCCAAAGCTTCAGCAACACAGTGGGATGTTGCCTGGGAACTGCTAATCTCTACGCTTTGCAATCCCTTTCCTTCCACCACTGCCCCCTCCTGGGTGAGAGAAATCCTATCTACGTGTGTTGCTGAGGAATGGGTGGAATGGAGAGGAAACAGAGAGGTTTTTACAGAAAAATATTTATTCTAAGTCATGCAAGGTAAACAAGAGAAATGTTATTCATGAGAGGCTCCTCCTCCCAGGTACACTTAGTAGTTACAAGAACAGACAGATTCTTCAGATCAGCCAAAACTTTCAAAATAACGGAAAAACCTAGTGCAGTTAACTAGGTAACATTGTAGGCTACTCACATCAGTTTGTCGTTTCTGAGATGGTATGCTGAGATAGTCAGGAGACAGACCTGTGACCTGTCTGCCACTGGCACATTTGTCTCTTTGTTGATGCCTTTGATCTTTCCTTTGTTCTGGCTTCTGCCTTGTGGGCTCTTGAGGATTTTATAACTTCTTAATTGAAGCATCTCGAAGATTCTCACCTTTCTCCCCCTGCTTGGGCAACTATCTCTCGGGACCTATGATGCTAACCCCAATAAAACCTAACCCTAGCAGTTCATTAACCCTTTATATGCCTGAAAGAAGAACTATCTCCCTTAAGCACTGTTACCTGGATAATGGGAAACCCCATTATCACAGGAGCTCTCAGAAGATTGCTGTGACAAATTTCCTAAACACTCCGTGGAGAAAATAGGTCAGATTTCTTCTTATTTGGACTCCACATTGAAGGTAGAGTCTGGGTAGGTAACTGAGGTGTGTACTTCTCCAGTTTTGATGGATGAGTTTCAGGTTGTTCAATGTGCTGATTTGGACAAATTGCTTGGACAGGTGAGCCCAGTCACTTGACTGTTAGACCCATTATAAATGCTCCTTTGAAAGACAACTATGTTCCAACCTCTCTAAAAAGCAATTTTAAGACCTTTGTTGAAAAACTTTCCTTGGATTCTACCTCTCCAGGTAATAATCAGCCAGTCTCTAATATGCCCTTCCTAAGTAAGGTCCTAGAGCAAGTGGCGGCAACACAACTCCAGGCTTTCTTGGATGAAACGGATTACCTGGATCCATCCCAGTCTGGGTTCAGGCCTGGTTATGGGACAGAAACAGCATTGGTCAGCCTAGTGGATGCCCACACCAACAGCTGGACAAGGGGAGTGAGTGGTCCTCCTGGATCTTTGAGTGGCATTTGATACCATCAACCATGGTACATTTATGGGCTGTCTGACTGATATGGGTCTTGGGAGCAATTGCTTTGCAATGGTTCTAGGTTTTCTTGGCAGAATGTTCCCAGAGGGTGGTGCAGAGGGACTGCTGTTACCCTGATTTCTGGGTCCCTTGGGGGACACCTCAGTGTGCTCCATGTGATGGGGAATGAAAACTAGCCAGAGCACAAGCAATAGCAATGTGAGAGGCAGGGTAACCTAGTGGGGTCTTTTTGCCCAGTGTTTATGGGGTCAGGCCAAGCCAGAAATCAAAAAAAAATGTCCAATAAATGATTTCATTGAAGGAAAGTTTCACGCAGCAACGCAATCACTCACACACTCACTCAAGACCTATTAAGAAGCAAAAGAGAGGAAACTGCATAGGGGAATATTGAAGGGGTGTAGCTGGGGAGATACTGCACCTTTGTCCTGAAGTCCTTGGTCCAGGAAAAGCAGTGGAGAAGTGGGGCTCGGCACGGAGAGGGGCTGAGGGGATCACTCAACGGATGGAGCAATGGTTGGCTGGGATGATCGGGGGTGATCCAAAGAACCACTCAAAAACTGGGACTATTTGTAGGGGAAAAAGTACCTGGAGGACTAATCCTTTCCTGGGGAGAACAATGGGTGTTGGAGCAATAACAAAGCTCCACCATGGTAATTTCCTTTGTGTGATGGGATTGCAAGGTGTTGCCAAAGTCTCAGGATCTTTGTCTGTGTTAGTTTGTGGTGTGACTTCATGTAAATAGTCCTCGCCTGATGGAATATTTGCTCAGTTTGAGGCAGACAGGCTAATCCCCTCAAGTTGGCTTCTCAGGGGCTGGGGACCCTTTGTTTATTGTGGGTTTATACATCTTGAGGTCTCCTGGGGCTACGTGACTGGGGATTCTACTGGCCTGATCTGGTTTTCGATCTTTGACCATTGCTGCCTATGTGCCCATCCGGTGACCTCTCAGGCACATTGAATCATACTTTAATATCAAAATTGTAGACCCCGGGATAGGGTTTCTCCATCGGAGTAACACTGCTTTTTTAACCTTTTGGCCATTAGCTTGTGGAGTTCTACAAGGATCAATAAAGCCCACTGTGCTTTTCAAAATCTACATGAAGCTGCTGGAAAAGGTCATCCAGAGCTTTTGGGTTGGATGTCATCAGAATGCTGATGATACTCAGTCCTATCTCTCTTTTACAACTGATGTCAAGGAGGCTATAGTAGCACTGAATTGTTGTCTGGACACAGTAAAGGACCAGATGCGGGTGAATAAACAGAAGCTTAATCCAGACAAGATGAAAGAGCTGCTGTTCAGTAGGAAAATCAACCTATGCTCTGGATGGGATCACTCTCCTTTTGAACAATCAGGTTCTTAGCTTGCAGATGCTCTTGGACCCAGTACTGCTCCTGGAAAGCCAGGTTGCTGTGGTGGCCAGGAATGCCTTTGCCCAGCTTCAGCTGTGCTTTCTTGGAGAAGGCAAATCTGGCTACAGCGGTTCATGCCTTAGTGACCTCTCAACTAGACTACTGTAATGCACTCTACATGGGGCTGCCCTTGAAAAGCGTTCAGAAGCTGCAGGTAGAGCAAAACACAGCAGCTGGACTGGTTTCGAGTATGCATTTCAGAGACCATATAACACTCGTCTTGCAAGAACTGCACCGGTTTCCAGTTTGCTTCCAAGCTCAATTGACTTACAAAGCCCTAAATGATGTGGGGCCAAGATATCTGCAAGACCATCTCCTCCTTCTGCCTTCCAGAAATTTGAGATTTTCAGAAGTGGCCCTATTGTGCATCCCAACACCTCAAGAAGGTAGATTGGTGAGTACACATAACATGCCTTTTTCTGTCGCAGTGCCTTGACGGTAGAACTTCCTATACAGGGAATCTTTCTTTTAATGTATTTATATAGTGTTGTAGTACCGCCTCGATCCGTTGGGAGAGGCGGGATATAAATAAATTTTATTATTATTATTATTACTATTAGGGTGGCTCTATCTCTTTTAAGTTCCTAGAGGCCAGCCAAAACAGTGCTGTTCCATATGGCATTCAGTGTTTGAGAAAGTGCTGTTTTAACTGCTTCAAAACTAGATTCTAGGATTATTTTTAGACTGCTTTTAGGAGTTTTTAAAGGGTATTTTCCCCTCTGTAATATGTTTAATTTTTTTAAAAATCTCTGTATTATTTTAATTGGGTTTTTTGTTCATCACCTCAGGAGCCCTTGTGAGCTGAGAGGCAATACAGAAATGCTATAAATAAATAAAGGGGAAATTCAGAATCTTATTATGGGTGTAATTCAGCAGCATGTCTCGGGTCCCTCCGTTCCTTTTCAATTCAGGTTTATTTTGGCTGAAAGTGGTGTAAAGATTTCTTACACAGGGCTGCGAGTAATGGAAACATCTTATTATAATCAGTTTTGTTGGATGGCTGCAGTGCTGTGGCTTACGACAGCCCTGCAGTGTAGTCCTTTGGATGTTCCCACATCATTGCACTCAGGACTGAAAGACTTGTGGCTTACTCATGAGCGTCAGTACTCTGTCTGGTGTATCTGTGTCTCCCTTCCTGATTTCCGCACTAGCCTGTTATAGTGCGATGATTCCACTTTCAACATCGTATGGAATCCTGGGGTTTGCAGTTTCGGGAGGGGCCGCCGGGCCCCTCCCGAAACTGCAAACCCCAGGATTCCATACGATGTTGAAAGTGGAATCATCGCGCTATAAGAGTGTAGTGCGGAAATCAGTCTCTGTACGAGTGTGTCACTCTATTTTTTCCTACCTCTATGGAAAAAAGAGCGTCAGCCGATTGTTTTCTCACGCTGGCGGCGAGACCTTTTTGTTCTCGCGAGAGCTGGCGCAGCCGACATTTTGGGCGGCTGATTTGAATTCAGATTCCTTCTGCAGGAAGCGACAGAGGAGGTTCTTTGCTGTACGGTACAGAAATCGCGAGATGGAAAGGAAAACGGAGGGACCTGCACACCGCAGGGTTACTGATGGTAAGGCAATGCAGCCATTTCCCTTCTCCCTGTCTTTCAAGACACTCCTGTTCTTTTTAAAAAATATGTTATATTTATTATTTATTAGGGAGGGAGGGTCGATTGGGGTGTAGTGGGAGCCATAGGGTGGTAGGGGACAAAGGACTGGTCAAGATGCAGAGTTTGGATCCCCCCCTCGCTTTTTGCAACCACGCTCCCAAAATCTCCAAGCAACCATGGCTTTGGGGCTCTTGCCTATGGTGTGTGGAAATCCCCTCTTTCCTACCTTTGTGATAAATTTTAAAGGGGTAGCCAAAAACAACAAAGACTCTTTGGCACTCATAAAAGCTCACCGGATTTATTTGGCATAAGGTCTGGTGGGCTTCAGGCAATTCCATCGGAGTCAGTTGAGCTTTGAGTCCACAAAAGCTGCATAAATGTGCAGTAGTTAGTACAGTCCACATCCCTCCATCCCTTGCAGTCCAACACTTCTTGGAGACCCAGACAATTTCCATCAGAGGACAATCTGTCACTGGCTGTTAGTCTCTGAAACTGTGGGCAGCCTGTGGGGTTCAGTGGGAATAAGTCTTTCGGTACCAGTTGCTGTGTAAGCAAGAAAGTAAGAATAGAGAGCACTTTTCCTTCCTTCCTTCCTTCCTTCCTTCCTTCCTTCCTTCCTTCCTTCCTTCCTTCCTTCCTTCTTTCCTTTTTTTGGTGGGCATCCCAGAGGTGTCCATTTGGCTAATGCTAGAATACATGGACTTTGAATAATGAATACAGTCCTCCCTCCACATTTGCTAGGGTTAGGGGCACAGGACCCCTGTGACAGTGAAAAAACGTAAATAACTCTAGGCCCTTCAAAGCCATATTTAACACACAAAAAAGAGTGATCACCATATTCAGCTCACCATAAATTTCTTTGGGGGATCAGAGTTCCTTCACAAGGCTGAAGTGGGTGGCTGGTGGGACTCACTGCCACCTCCACTGCTGCCCCACACTTTTTAACAGGGACTTACAAGCTTTGTTTGCAGTTTCTCAGTCTCATGAGGCTTGCAGTCCCTATTAAAAAGGGCCTTGGAAAGCAGCAGAGGTGACAGGAAATAATCTGTGAATAATCAAATCTGCAAAAATGAAACCTGCAAATGTGGAGGGCTGACTGTAGTATCTTTTTAGAGCATTGTAAACTGTCTTGGATCCCATTTGGGAGAAAGGCAGGAAATAAATAAATAAAGCTGATACTTAAGACAATTTGTGTGTTTTTAAGTTGCCACAAGGCCGTTTGTTGTTGTTTTTCCACCACTAATGAAGTCCAGGTACTGTAGTTGTCCTAAGTGAAAAACTCATGGTCACCCTCCTTGAATAAACAGCAAACAATGCAGCAATGTTTACCACCACAATTGTGGTTGTGTGTGGAAAGGCTACCTAGGCATAATAAAAGTAGTTTTTTTTCTCTGCGTGCATATGATTACTTTCCAACATGTTTTTAGAGTCCATTGACTTGTGTGCATTGGAGAAAATGGGGTTTTAATGCTTTCCTCCAGTTCCCAGAATGGGGTAGGAAGGAAGCCCATTTTAATGTTCTCTCAATTCTATCAGAATACTTGTCAAACCTTTTTTTAAAAAGTGAAGTACAGTTGGCCTTCCACATTCATGGGTTTGACTTTCATGGATTTGGTTGTTTAGAAGTTTCTTCAACCCCTCGCCCCCACCTCTGGTGCTTCTTTTCTGGAGGAAACTTCCTTTTTGGTGGCTCCAATCAGGCAATGCAGCCCTTTAAAACCCCTTGCTAGTCCTCTTCCACCAGCTGCTGCCTGGCCAACTAAGGATGGCTCATGGCCTGATTTTTCAGCACCACAAACCCTCTCCTGAGACTGCCCCAATATCCAAGGTAGGAAATGGGTGAGAGAGGAAGTATAAGGGCCACCATGTTGACCTTTCCTTCTCTTTTCCATGGCCTGCTTTGGAACCTGGGTGCCCATTCTCCCCGGCATGCCGCAGTCCCCTTCCCACACAGACACACATTTTGATATTTGTGATTTTTCCATTTTTGTGAGGGTTCTGCTTTCCTAACCCTAGTAAATGTGGAGGGCCAACTGTATTGTCAAATCACTATCCTTTATAAATCAAAGCAATGCATTTACAGTGTTTCTATTTTCATGCCTCCTGATTTGGCACATCTACTCCCCCCTTATCTAGCTGCTAGATATTTGTAGCTTTGTCACCGATTTGCTAAAAGAAATATTATATGCCTGAAAAATATTGAAATTGTTCCTTTTCCTCTTAAATCAAAAGTGCTCATTTTTGTAGGTTCGCAAATTCTAATGTATTCTTTTTTTCAAAGCAGGGAAATACAATGTGGCCTCTTCAGATTTAGAGGGTTTATGCACTTACCTAAACACCAAGATTTCAAATATCAAGAAATCACTGCAGCTGAGAAAGATAGGTAAGATACTTAAAGTTACAGGGCATGTGCATTAATTTCATGTAACATATAGATTATATACCCTCAAGATCTGTGGTTTAATTGACATGGGTTCTCCTACTGATGCGGACTGTACCTAGCTTGTATGTAGTTGTTATGCCTAATTCATCATCCAGTAGCCATCCTACTGGTGACAAGTTTCTCTGTACTTAGCTAGGCTGGTCTTTTGACAACATGCAATCTACCCTAAAGCCAATACTCAAAACCGTGTACAGTGGACCCTCTGTATATGTGTCCTCTGGATCTGTGATTTCAAGTGAATGCAGAGCATAGCGTACTATACGTTAAATAGCAGTGACATGAACGTGGATGTTGCCACCATTTAATAATATGGGACATGGTCATTTGCATTTTTTGCTATTCACAGGAGGTTCTGGAACCAAACTCCCACATATAAAGAGAGTCCACTGGATCTGAGTGCATGTGTCTTTCAAGTTGCCTGTTGCCTTATGGCAACCCATTGAAGTTCTTAGGATTTTCTTAGGCAAGGAATAATCAGAAGTGATTTTGCCAGTTCTTTCCTCTGAAATATAGGACCTGGTATCCATTGACAGTCTCCCATCCAAGAAATAACCAGTGCTGACCCTGTTTAGTTTCTAAGATCGGACAGAATTTGGTGCCTTAGAGTGTTTAACTATACATATTCAAAGTCTTACCTGTCTATTAAGGATGTGACAGGGCTTATGCTCTATTGGGATTGCTTTTCACAACTCAGGGTCACCCCCACAATACAAAGGGGTGGCAGCGCAGGGTTTATTAGACAATATAAATAATATAGGTAATATTATTTGTACGTTGGTCCAGGAGGCATTTTAAGACCATAAGACAGGGTACTGATTTAATGAATAGTTAAAGCAGACAGGCTATATCATTGGCATCCAAAAGGAATTTGTGGGAATATTGGGCTAAAGGACAACATGCGGTTGGGCTACCTCTTGACTGCATAATAGTTTATGTGATGTGGGATTTCAGATTATGAGGACATAAGACTTTGAAAAGCAGGAATGCAGAGCATTTTTTTACAATAATGGGCAGAATAAATAGTATGTATTTAATATATGCTAGTTCTGGTGAGAATTGCCTATCTTGCCTTCACATCTATGACTTAACTCCTTTATTTCCTAGACCAGGAACCATCTTTGAAGATAGTGCTTGGTAAGATAGTCCATGAAATGTTTCTCTTAAACAGCCTCCTCAATCAAATGGAACTGGAATGCCACAATCAGGAGAGGCAATGGAATCGACTCAAGGTAGTCCATATTGACAAATGTGTTGTTGCTTTTAAGGGGAGGTCTCTGAGATGTTTCTAGATGGTGTTCATTTAATCTGTTTCCAAGCTTGTGGAAGTTACTTTTGGAAACAAGGTGAGATGGCTAACTGAATTTTGAGATGAGACAAACTAAGGTGATATTGTGAGGAAGTGCGGGGCTAAGCAGAAGACCACAGGCCTTTGTTGAAAACAGAGGGCTCACTTGCTGAAACATATAAGTCTCTTCATAGAAAAACCTATTTTTAGAGCCCTTCTGCTCCATAACATCCTCTTTTTTCCCCCACTCATGAGGCTCTTATTAATACAAGAAACTTTCTAATCTAATAAAGGTGTCACCCAAATTTTTCCCTTTCTCTGTCACAGTATTACACTTAAAATCAAATTTGGGACAGGCCCCAAATGCCTTTTCTAGATGGAATAAAGCAATGGATTTCTGTATCTGCTGATTAAATCTTTCTGTGTGCCAGGAAGCGGAGAGGTCACTAAATAATCAGCATCAAGGCTGGAAGACGGAATGTAAATGTGCATTTTTAATTTTTATAACAACCCTTCTCTGGTGTTGCAAGTAAATTATGATACACATGTAGTCATGGGCCTAAATACCTTGAAAACACCAGATCCTGCCTGACCTTGGAATCTGAGAAAGGTCAGGCCCAGTTAATATTTGGATGGTGGAGATTCCAGGCACTGTAAGCTATTCAGAGGAATACAATGGCAAACTGCCTATGAGATTCATCAGGACACCATAAGTCCACTTGTGACTTGAAGGCAAATATACACATGTATGTATTCGTACCTGCAGCCAGAAATTCTGTGACCAAAATAATATAGTATCTGTTGCTTGTTACATAAGGATCTGAGATTCTTTATGTTACTGTTCAGAAGTTGTCCAGTTGCTCCTCGTAGAATGAGCTCCTTACATAATTATTTACGGGTTGATTTTGATAAGTATGACAAATAAGATTATTCTATATGCAGTGAAAACTCAGCTGAGAAAATGTTTCACTCTTCAGAGAAACGTATATTCATTGTTTTAACATGACCTCTTGAAGAGATAAGGAGAACAGTCATTGTTCTATGAATGATGCTAACACTTCAGAGGTATGATCTAGTATGTTCTGTACATTCTGTATTTACTAGAGCAAACTACACTAGGATTTTATTTATCTACTAGCATATACCTGTAGTTGCCTGGGATTTTACATTCTCATAGGTGATATTGTTAGAAAGATCTGAGTTCCTGTGTCTCTAATTCCCCAAACTGTCTTGTCCAGTACCTGTAACTTTTCCCCATATCCCCCAATCCAATCTATATTCAGAGTTATTAACATGCAGAGGTTAGGTTCCTGAGAGAATACACTGCCCTTCTTGTTGATTGCTCCCAAATTGTCCCTAAATTCCAAGAGAGTGTGTAGCCTTGGTGACAGACACCCTAGTTTCTTAATGAACCCTAGGTCTATAAGCAGGGAATGTAAAAAGTTTCTACAGTTGGCCCTCCAATTTCATGAGGGCTTGGGGTGCAGAACCCTTGTGAAAGTGGAAAAAACACAAATAACTACCCCCCCTCTGCGATCCACCCCCCCATTCCCTTCAAGGTCTCCCCCTCCCTTTCTGTTGCCTTTTGCGCTTCATGGGAAGCTCCAGAGGGGGAAAGGAAGGCTGGCACAAGGTTTCCCTCCCATTTCCCTTGCCTATTGCCTTGGCGTGAGTTCTCAGTGCCTCGGCCAGAGGCAAGGGAATGGGAGGGAGAGCTCCAGAAGGAAGGCATGTATGTGCCTTGCCCCCATTTCCTTGCCTTTTGTCTGGGTACTTGCCTCCCTTCTCCATGCCTAGCAAAACATAAGGGAATATGGGAGGAAAGCATGTGTGTACCTCACGAATGATCAAATATGTGAAGGTCAAACCTGCAAATGTGGAACGAGGACTGTACAGTAGAATGAAAGGCTCTAAAAATTGGTTTGTCTTGGACAGCAGTTCTTAACCTTTTCTTTATTACCCTTTAAATATCTTTTGTTGCTGTGGACCACGAAGTCTTAACTCAAGATTTAAAACCCTATAATGCATCAAATTTAAAATTGTTCAGGGGTCTTGAAATTTGGAGAGAAGGGAGAAATAAGTAAATCCACATGCTCCTGTTACAATATTTTTATTTGAATGATTCTATACAAATTTAGTAGTAGTCATAATCATCATCATGCTTGAACACTGAACCATGATGTAATATTGCTTGTTATATATTAATTAGTTAGTTAATTAATTAATGAGAAGGCTGGTGCTGCATTTCACTTACAAGCCTGTAATATCAGGCTTAATAGCTGAAACTTGTATTTCTACATTTTTCAAACAGTTTGTATACTTATTTTTAAGATAAACAAGAGCAGAGAATGATTTTTCATACAAGTATGTTGTTATGAAAGGCATCAATACTTTCACAGCTGCCTTCTTTAGTTTTGGAAAATCTGCTTGTAAGTGAGCCCAGAAATTTGGAAGGGACCGTTCCTTAAATGCTGTTTCAAACTACGCTCCATGGATATTTCATTGAGCTTGTCTTACTGTGCTGCTGTCAGCCCCTCTAGTTCATACACATTATCTAAAAATGGATCTCTAATCCTATCTATCTATCTTTGTTTCCATGTTAATAATAAAAGCCCATAATATTTCTTCAAGCCATTGCGGACCTCCTGTGAGGATGTTGTGGACCCCATGTGTCTGTGGACCACAGATTAAGAACCACTGGTCTAGGAAGACATTTCTGTGTTTCAGGAAGTAGGCTCTCTGTTCTAGGGTCACATGGGGTAGCTGAGTGGTATTAATGAAGGGCAGGGTTACTGTTATACAGAAGTAAAAAATTGGTTCACTCAACACTTACAATGTTTAATGAGCTCTCAACCCACATACCCAAGACAATATTATTTTTAATTGCAGGAATTACAGGCATCTGTGGAGAGGGACTATAATGAAGCTCAGCATCTCAGAGATAACATGCCGCTTCACCTGCCTAATGCAGTCCCAAAGAGGTACGCTTCTAGCCATCAGGGCAGAGATCATAATGTTTTAAGCCACGCCCAGGCAACTTGGTGTCATGTTGAACTCTGACTTCATTAATGCCTGACCGTTAGTGACTCTGCTTGGGTCTGATAAGAATAGTACTGGAAGGCTTTATACAGTGGCCCCTCGACTTTCACGAGGGTTTGGAGCACAGAACCCTTGCGAAAGTTAAAAAAAGGTTATGAGTAACTCCCCCCAATGAGCGCTCCCTCTCTCTCCTCCTGCCTTCCTTCTGCGGCTGACCTGGTGGAAAGGTGGCAGTGGTGGCGACAGCCAGGATAGTACAGGGGAAAGACCTTCCCTCCCTTCCACTTTCCTGTCCCTTGCCTGCATGCAGAAAGAAGGAAGGGTGTGCTGGCGACAGGCAGGCGACTGGAGGGGGGGAATTTTTCTCCCTGTGGTCTCCTGCCTGCCAGTGCATCCTTTCTTCTTCCTGCGCACCCACACAGGTGAGGGACACGAGAGTGGAGGAGAAGGAATATTCCCCCCCGCATTCTCCTGTCCACTGCTGCCAGCGCGGCCTGCCTTCTTTCTGCGCATCCGCATGGGCAGTAGGCACAAGGCAGGAGGGAGGGAGGATCTTTCCCACTGCACTCTTGCGAATTTTGTCACGTGCACTGCCTTTTTTCTGTGCACTTGTGCATCGAGAAGCTGGAGAGTTAAGGGGAAAAGTTGTGTGCCCACAAACCTTTCTCCGTCCCATTCACTTGCCTTTTGCCAAGATAGTGTGCCTGGGCAAAAGACCAGGGAATGGGAGTGGGAGAATTGGGGGGAGGCAAGCAGGCATCTCACAAATAATCAAATTCCTGGAGGTCAAACCTGCAAAAGTGATGGGAGGACTGTATTGCCTTCCTCTGTTTTGAGTAGGCTTTGGGATTCAACACGATGCTGTTCCTTCCTTTACAAAAAGCCATCATAAAAGTGAAATGTAATTCCACTGTTATTTTGCAAATTGCAACATTCAAAGTCACAGAACATGATTGCCTCTGTGACAACTATTCAAAAAGGACTTGCATCAAGATAAGTTTCATGAAAGCTGATTGCATGTTTATCTCCCTTGTATAACATGAGCCAAAAAAAGATAAGAAATAGTTGCTAGCTTCTCATTTCTTTTCTTTATAGAAGAACATCTAATAGTGGTCCCTGGTTTACTAGAGTTCTTGCTGTGACACATTAGCTAGTCTTTGACCTTTCATAGCCTTTAGTGCAGTGGTTCTCAACCTGTGGGTCCCCAGATGTTCGTGGACTTCAGCTCCCAGAAGCCCCAGCCACTATGGTCAATGCTCGGGGCTTCTGGGAGCTGAAGTCCATGAACATCTGGGGACCCACAGGTTGAGAACCACTGCTTTAGTGCTTAAATGTAGTTTACTTTTAACCATTATCTCTAAATACTTAAACCTTTGTTAAGGACCGTGGCAAATCAATGGTGTCTGAACCAAGCTAACAGCAGTTAATCTGAGGCAATTCAGAACTAGAGGGAGTATGTGTATGGGGACTCACTGTCTGAGGTTTTCACCTCCGGCTAAGGTAAAAACAGTTTGAGATTGGCAATCATTGACATGTTTTGCCTTTTACAGCACCTAAATTTGTTTCCAGTTGTGTCAGTACAGGGGCTTCTCAAAGGATTCACTGGAATCTACCTCCAAAGAAGCGTTTATCCTCACACAGGACAGATGCAGGCTAGATCTTGAACTTGCTGCCTTTGTTTCCAATAATAGAAGAAAAAGTTTGCTGCTTTGCCTTGCTTTTGTATCCCAAATGCCTCATGGCCAACAAGAGGTTTGGCCTTTACCTGCATCAGACCTCCCTCCACCACCATCTTAAACTGGCAGGATGCATGGGTCCCATCATAAGTATTTTCTGGATGTGTGTTGGAATATGTATTAGAATAGATTGGCTAGCTTAGGCTTTGCTAGAGTCTGCTGGAGTATTATAGTGTATTGGTTGCCAGTTGTTGATTGCAGCTATGTATCCAGTTGAAGCTTGCAAAGGTACTCCAGGGGCCAAATGGTTGCTTTATTGTTTGCTATTACAATGTATCTGGGCAAGGGAAAGAAGATCGGAGGAGGAAATCAAAACTATTGGCAGGGTATTATGAGAACTGGCAATACTCAAGATAAGAAGACAGGAACTGTTGTTACCCTGCTTACTGGGGGTCCCGGGAGGGACTCCAAAATGTGCTCAACTAGAGGTGGGGAAAATTAGCTCAGAGGACTGCTTTAGCGTTACGAGAGGCAGGGTAACTTAGCAGGATCTTGCAACCCAGTGTTTACGGGGTCAGGCCAAGTCAAGAAGCAGACCGGTTTGAAAATAATAAATGATCTTTATTAAATACAGGCACACAATGTAAGCAACACAAGCACACAGATAACTAAGGAAAATAAAGATGTGAGTAAGACAGCGGGATTTTCAGAGGGATAGTTGGTTTGGGTGATACGACACCTGTTCCTGAAGCCCAGAAGAAGATAGAGAGTGTGCTGGGGGTTCAGTGTGGCTCAGCACGTGGAGCTGTGGGGAAGCTCGCCAAGCAGAGCGGCAGCAAGGTGGTTGGAACTCAGGAGCGATCTGAGGAAGCTCTCGGAATCAGGGGGTTTTATAGGGAAAAGTGTGACTGCAGGCTATGCCTTACTCGGGGACAACAATGAGTTTTGGGTGCGAGACAATGTCTCCAAAAGGTCACAATTTAGCATGATGGAATCAGAGCCGAATTAACAATGGTGTAGCCAGTATGTAAATGCACAACGCTTGACGGTGGATGGTTCAGCCTTTGTCCAGTTGCCTGCTCGGGGCAGGGAGCCTTTTGTAGGTAGCGCACATACATAATGTGGCGTTTGCTGGGGAGGTCCCTGAAGCTGCGATCTGGCTATGTCTGGCTTGCCTGTATTGTTTGAGAATATTTCAGCAGTTAAGTGCCGAGCCTAGTTTTGTGCTTGTCCGGGGGCCTCACAAACACGTGGAGACGGGTGGTATGGAAGGCCGAATTATGATATCAAAGTGATATCGGGTGCTATCGCCAGGCAGGCCTAAACTGCAGTAACACTGTATCCTGCTTCAAGTATGAAAGATATGTAAACAAGGGAAGGTCTGGGAAGAGGTCTAACCTGGTGGGATGATGTGAGATTTTTGACTTTCACCATAAATTTGTATGACAACGTATAAAATCTGTAACTGCCTAGTATGCTGTAGTCTCAGCAACTTCAAGAGAAGTTTGCTTGGCTACAAACAAGCACTTCTGTTCATCTCTGAGTAAAGTTTGTAGAATGCAAGTTATTCAGGACATGACATAAACTCAGCTTTAATATCTCAAGAAAGATGTAGTTCTGTGACCTTCCATTGTCACATTTCTTCCCCTAAAATGTCTTTAAATATCTATGCCTGATAAAGAAATCTGTTTTTTCATGGTTAAGGAAGTTTCTACTCTCTTCTATTTGGCAAATGACAGGCAGGTGTCACTGTTGTCTACTATACACAGCCACAGACTTAGTTCAGCTGAAGCCAAGCTATCAGTTTGGTTGCTTTTTAAAGAAAGATTAATACTTTTAGTTTTAAAACAATATCAAATGGAACAATAATTCATTAAGTGAGTTGAGATTTCAATACAGGTTGAGTGCTTTGGACCATTTTTTTTATTTTGGATTTTTTTTAGGTTTTAGAATACCTGTATTTGCATATAATGAGATATCTTAGAGATGGGACCTAAGTCTAAACATGAAATTTATATTTCATATAGAGCTTATATGTATAGCTTGGATATAATTTTACACAATATTTTTAATTTTATGCATGAAAAAAAGTTCGTGTATGCTGAACTGTCAAAAAGGAAAGGTATTGCTATATCTCTACCACTTATGTGGACAGTTTCAGATTTTGGAGTATTTTGGATTTCTGGATAAGGGATATAGTTCCTTCCACAAACCAATGGAGTACTTATGAGATCAAAAGAAGTACAGTATAGTCAGCTGAAGTGTGAAAAGGCAGTAAACTATGTACTACATGGAGAAATCATTCATTGTCACATTCAAAGATGATGCCATAAATCAGTGCTTCTCAACCTTTTTTCACTTGTGTACTCCTTGGCAGCCTATTTCCATAAATTTTAACCCCTACCACCACATTCTTTCTTTGAGAGGGAAAAAAGCCCCATCGGAAAGCTTTTGTGAGCTCTGAGGAGACATTCCCACACCCATTGAAGGAAAGGAAGGGTGTCAAGCTAGCTGCCCTACCCCGACCTCTCAGTCCCATCATGTCCTGTTACCACCTAGACGCTCTCTACCATTTCAGGATCCAGTTTGCTCTTAGCTGAAGGTATGGGAAAGAGTGACTGGGTGCTGCATGTCCCTCCCCTAGATGGGTTTGCAGTGGAACCGGGTGTCTCCACCAGGCACACTCTCTCTCTCCTCATGAAGAGGGACACAACATAGAGAGAGAAGAGTGCCTGTGCATAAGGCTCAAGAAACCACCTGGTATGTGTGGGGCTAGGATCACAGCAACTCGAATAGAAGTCTGTGTGTCCATATACATATGACAGAAGACTTATTTTATGTTTGCGGGCCAATGGCATCTGGAATTTCAGCTTGTGTGTCACTATTCTCTTTATCTCTGTGATTCTCCCCCACCATCCCTTAAGGTTCCAGAACAGAAATGCTGATGCTCTAGGCAATCAAGAACCAGACTGAGAATACACACACACACTATACTTTTTCTGCTATTATTCAATTTTTCCCCCACATACCCTAAATGTCCTCCTTCGTACTCCTGTGAGTACACATACCCCAGACTGGGAATCACTGCCATAGATTACCGTGTGCTACCAAAGAATCAATAAAGTCATCATAGAAGTACTCAACCTGGGGGATGGGGAACAGGTGAGGAAGGAGGAGAGGGAATGCAGCATAGAATAAGTAGAGAAGTAGTACAGGAATATTTGGCTAAACTAGATGAATTCAAGTCTCCAGGGCCAGATGAATTACATCCAAGGATATTAAAAGAACTGGCAGGAGTCATTTCTGAACCACTTGCAATAATGTTTGAGAACTCTTGGAGAACAGGAGAAATCCCAGCAGAGTGGTGGAGGGCAAATGTCATCCCCATCTTCAAGAAGGGGAAAAAGGAGGACCCAAATAATTATCGCCCGGTCAGCCTGACGTCAACACCAGGAAAGATTCTAGAGCAGATCATTAAACAGTCAGTTTGTAATTCCTTAGAAAGCAATGCCATAATCACTAAAAGTCAACATGGATTTCTCAGAAATAAGTCATGCCAGACTAATCTTATCTCTTTTTATGCTAGGGTTACAAGCTTGATAGATGAAGGGAATGCTGTAGACGTAGCATATCTTGACTTCAGTAAGGCCTTTGACAAAGTTTCCCATGACATCCTGGCAAAGAAGCTAGTAAAATACAGGCCGGACAGGCTGCTTTTAGGTGCTTTTAGGCTCACCAATGGCTGCTTTTCATCCTGGAGAGACGTGACTAGTGGGGTGCCACAGGGTTCTGTCCTGGGCCCAGTGCTGTTCAACATCTTCATTGATGATTTGGATGAAGGAGTGGAGGGCATGCTGATCAAATTTGCAGATCATACCAAATTGGGAGGGGTTGCTAATACGCCAGAGGACAGGATCAAAATTCAAAATGACCTGGACAGATTGGAGAGCTGGGCCAAAGCTAACAAAATGAATTTCAACACAGAGAAATGTAAAGTCCTACATTTAGGCAGAAAAATGGAATGCACAAATAGAGGATGAGGGATGCATGGCTGGATAGCAGTACATGTGAAAGGAATCTAGGAGTGTTGGTAGATCACAAGCTGAACATGAGTCAGCAGTGTGGTGCGACAGCCAAGAAAGCCAACGTGATTCTTGGTTGCTTCAATAGGAGTATGGTGTCTAGATCGAGGGGGGTAATGGTACCACTCTATTCTGCATTGGTTAGACCTCATTTGGACTACTATGTCCAGTTCTGGGCACCTCAATTCAAGAAGGATATTGACAAGCTGGAGCGTGTCCAGAGGAGGGTGACCAAAATGGTGAAGGGTCTGGAAGCCATGCCCTATGAGGAGCAGCTTAGGGAGCTGGGTATGTTTAGTCTGCAGAAGAGAAGGTTAAGAGGGGACATGATAGCCATGTTTAAATATTTGAAGGGATGTCATGTCAAGGAGGGAGCGGGCTTGTTTTCTGCTGCTTCAGAGACTAGGACAAGGAGCAATGGATTCAAGCTGCAGGAAAGGAGATTCTGCTTGCTTGAACCTCAGGAGGGACTTCCTGATGGTCAGAGCTGTCTGGCAGTGGAATATGCTGCCTTGGAGTGTGGTAGAGTCTCCTTCTTTAGAGGTTTTTAAGCAAAGGCTGGATGGCCATCTGTTGAGAATGCTTTGATGGGTGTTCCTGCCTAGGGGTTGGACTTGATGGCCTCTAGGGTCCTTTCCAACTGTATGATTCTATGATTCTATGATCATCACTGTTGTTGTTATTATTACATTATGCTCAACTTTGTTTATATCTCAGCTTTTCCCCATGACTGGGACTCAAGGCAACTTTACACGTTTAAAAAAATTACAGTTAAAAACATTCAAAAGGCCAACTTTAAAACTGAATTAAACTATTAACCATATTAAAAACATTCTGAAAAGATTTTAAAATTTACACAATACAGTACAAAATACTGCAGCACTTATAGCTCTTTGTTAAAAATCCTCACTTCTTGGAGCTGGCTTATTTTTTCTGCTTTCTTTTGTCACTGCTGTACATCCCTGGAGGAAGTGCAAGCGCTAACACAGTATACTTACAGAATTCCAGCTCCTGTTACAAAGACGCTGTCACTGTGGTTTTGATTATGCCTTAGCATTCTAACATGTACTTCTCCATGAGCACTAGAGACCATAATCTGTTCTTTCAGGGTAGAATAGATAATTCCTGATAATCATTTCAATTTACAGCAATCTTCTATCTAGCAGCTGCACACAGAAACCTAATCAGGTTTTTCTGCAGGAATCTTGTTATTGCTAACAAAGAACAATAAAGGAGTGTGAAGGCTGGTAGTGGTGGGGGAATGGAATGAGAAAAAAATAGGTGTTTTATTCCCATTTTCTCTTGAAGCCTTTTTGCTGGGAAAAAAAAATAGATTATGAAATAGCCAATAAAATGATGCATAAAAAAATTAAGATAATGTTTTACATATTTACTCCCCAAAATCATTTCTAAAGCTATGCAAGCAGAAGATTTTTATGTAATGCTATGTGCAATATCACATCATTACCTTTTCTAGTCCTCATTTCCTTTTTCTCAGTTCTTTTTATGAATATCAGTGCATTAATGTCTGCTTCACACTTTGAAGAACTAGTGGAGACAAAATAATTTTGTATGTTTTACTTAATGTTGATGGTTTCATCTGTTGGTTTGTTTTTTTCCTGTGCCTGAAACTAGCAAAACTAAAGAGATGGCTTATAGTTCAGGTGTTCCTTACAGCTGAGGACCTTGTAGCTCCATTTGTAAAAAGAAAAAAGAAAAAGATAGAAAACGACTGTCTAATAAAAACTAAGCTCAAATTGTAATTATATGTACTTGTAACATGTACAATCAAATATGATAACTTTATGTCAAACCAAGTAATATATAATGCATTTTATGTTCCTAAGTGACATTCAGTCTTGCAAAGAGTGATAATACTACATTTTTCAATGTTTCCAAAAATGTCGATTTTTTCCAAAGAAAGTAGATTTTTTTTTATGGCTTCAGAGTTTCTGGAAATTTTACATCTCTATAGGAGATGTCTGAATAATTTAGCAGGTATTAGCATATGTTTCAGCAGAGATTCCTAACCAAAATTAATGTACAGGAAGACAGAACTACCACAATCTAGGCAAGTGTTTACTTCTATGCATATCTCCCAAAATATATTAGAAATTCCTTTGCTTACATCACTCCTATTAATAGGGGCATGACATTATCATTATATGAGTTTTATACTATGTTCTCTAACTTTAGCAGTTACAGATTTCAGTGGGATCTTGTTCCATTGTTAGTCTCAGATTTTGTACTCAATTGCTTCCAAATGCCTCTCCCAGGCCATTTTTGGGCTTGTGGAATTACTGTACACGGCTGATATGAGCATGCTTTAAATATCTCATGCTACGTTTCTTTGTTGCTAAGTGGAAAGCGTTGCAGACAGAATGAGTAGATACACTGCTCTCTCTTTTTAGTCATTTCAGTTCTGATTTGATCCAAATTTCTTCTGTTTCTGCTGTGGCTCTACCCAATCACCTCTTGAATGCAGAAGTAAATTTACTCAGTTGTCCATGTCATTGCAGAGGAGTTGCCTGTGTGTAGTACTAAGCAATATCACATAATCTCTTGGTTCAGCTAGATTGTTCAGTATCATCACATTCCCTTTTGAACAGAGGAGCACTTCAAATAGTTGTCCTGATGGAAATGCCATGTTTCTTTAAAAAAAGAAAAGAAAGAAAATTTGAAGATTTGGAATTTTTTTGTCTCCTTGATACAGCAGTATATCGGATCCACAGAAGAAAGTTCTTTATTACAGGACACTATCAGAATGGTAGATTTACATTCTTCCTGTGCAAATTCATGTGCATCTCTCAGTTTACTCTCTTCTTGAGGTTTGGTGGGGCAGCCCTGCAGATTAAGAGTGTGTCTATTTTTGATGCATGAAGATTCAGAAGCCATCTGAGAAGATGTCCAGGAGGACCAAGAAGTTACTTTGAGCATTTGATTCCTTTGCCCCTATTATTCTAAGCTTCATCTTTATGCATTTGTTTTTGAGCTTTTTGATGCAGGCATGGAAATCTGTTGTGCAATGAATTAAGGTTCTCAATCAACTTCTGTTTTTAGGTCCGTAGTTTTATGCCCTGATTTGCTAGTCTGTTTCCCTTAAGTGGAGAGAGGAATTTTTCAACTTCTGCTGAAATTGCTTAATCTTCTCATCAACTTTATGTATCAAGTCCTCACACTGGAGTCTCTTCTATTGTTTTTTTTCCCCATGCCGGGGTTGTCAAGTTCATTTGACAGGCCTCATTTTAGACTACAGGATTGGCGTCCCAGGTACACATCTAATAGGAAATTATCCAAACTAAGTAATTAAGTACTTACAAAGTTGGTCATTTTTGCCTTGTTTGCCTTCTTTTTCATGCTAATATGGTATAGCAGAGATGGACAAAATGCAGCCCAAATGAACCCCCCTTTTTTGGCTCCTGAAACCCATTCCACCAGTTCCCCAAAGCCCCCCAATTCCTTAAAAAAAAGTTCTGCACCATTTTTTGGTGTTTTTCACCTGAAAACCAGAAAGTCCTCAAAATGTGCAAAACCATCCCAGTTCCATACAACAAACCCTCCAGATCATTCCAGCATACCTAAATACCTCTGTTTTTGTTGGACACCTTCTCAAAATGGAGACAGGAAGTAATATGGCTTCACTTCTGGTCACCATTTTGGGAAAAATTCCAACAATGAAATGAGGAGTTTGGAAGCATGGTTTGCAGGGTTCTGGCCTGTTGGGGATCACTGGAGGGAAGAAATTAGCTCTCCCCAAATGACTACCTCGATCAGAGGAGGAGACTGAAAGCTGCCAAAGTATTCCAATCATGGTTTGTGTGTGTGTTGTTCATTGTATTTTTTTTTTAATATAAGCTGTGTCTAGTAATCAGCAGAATGGATATTGCTAATGAAATGAATGAATAGATTCTTTTCAATTAAATGAATAATATAGATAAATGTTCATGTTGGCTGAAAGGAAACTCCATGCAATCATACTTAAAAGCTGGGGGACCTTATATGCTTTGTGTAAGGGACAGATTTGGCACTAAGACTCAATTAGATTTTGATGGTTTGAAGATGTTTCACTCTGAGTTTCATATATATATGTGTGTGTGTGTATAGACAGGATTTTACTTTTTTTTTTCTAAGTGAGGGGATTTATTCTGATCTTGTCTAAGTAACTGATGTCAGAAAATGTGGGAAGTTGAGGGGAGGGGGGATAAGGGGTAAGCTTTCATATCACCTTCTCTCTCCACTTTTTAACTTTTTTTTTCCATTTCTTGGCTTTCCCCCCCTTTCCTTTCCTTTCTTTTGTTTCCCTTTCCCACACCTTTTCCTCTCTCTTTCTTTTCTTTCTCTTTCTTTTCTCACATTTATATTCTCACAATTGAAGGATAGATATAATCTTCTTTCTCTATAATTCTTCCTTTTTTTCTTTCATTCTTTCTTTCCCTATAAATCTCTTCCTTTTCACAGTATTTTCTTTTCTATGTTCATTTTACTGTTTGATGGTAAAATTATTATGGTTGTGTAAATTTTGTGTTGAAATTCAATTTTTTTTTTTTAAAAAAAAAGAAATTTCCCTCTTTCTGAGAGGTTTAGGTAAGTCTCTGGAACAGATCTGGGGAGGAGGAGGTACAGTTCAACCATGAGGAGAAGTCGTCCCATTCTATGTTGAAGACTGTTCCCATGACATTGAATTTTGTCCTTCAGTATCTTAACTGGGTTAGAGCTGGGTTAGATTCAGTTTCATAACTCTATGTAACTTTGTTAATGCTTTCCTGAGCCAATGGCATTTTGTCTCATATTCTTCCTTGCAAAATCCTGTAGAAAACAACAAATGTGCTTTTGCTGTAGTTGTATTTGCCTTGGAGTAGATTGGCTATAATTTACCTAGAGTGGCAAAGAGAGTAAGCTTGACTTGCTTGTGGCTACCTGTGTGATAAGCTTTCTGGGTCTATGCTCTCTGCTTGCATTGCAGTGAAGTGGGCATCAGTGTGAAGAATGAGGAGCAACACAAAAATGCTGAGGTTGTCCAAGCAAAGAAGCCAGCAAAGAAGACCAAGTGCATCAAGGAAGCAGCTTTCATAACGGCAGAAGAGTTTGAAAGTATTCCTGCGTAAGTAACCAGTGTTTCCTATGAGGAATGGTTCATCACTTTTCAGTACTGCTAGGGCATGGTGGGGAGCTTTCAGACATGTAAAACATGGGTTAGTTCTGTGCGTTTACCCTCAGTGTAACAGCTTTAAAAGAGCAGGAATTGAAATGTCCTTAAATCTTATCTCTCATTATTGGTCAGACCTAGCAACAGAGTTTCCCTGTATGAAAAGCAGCACTCTTTCATCAACCTCAACAGGAAAACCCCTGCTTCTTCTTTGTGGTCTCTGTGACTCCCACAATTGGGTTTTGCGCCTGTGCAGAACAGCATTTGGAACCTTCTAGAAATCCAAAAGTAGGCGTTTTGACTGTTGAACCCCTGCCCCATCCTCCGGGGTATAAGAGCCCTCACCTGCTCCAACAGTCAGTTCCTTTCTTTCCGCCGCGTTAGCAGCATCTAAGGATCCTTTCATTAGTGTTTATCTTGATTAAACGCTTTTCTTTGACTTTGGTACGGTTGACAATTTTTTCTTGGTGTTTTGGACTGGTTGAACTGTGGATTTACTGGACTGACAATGGACTGTGTTTGACTAAGGTTTTTGAATTCGGATTTGGCATTGTTGCAGTGTATGGCAACCAAAGTGTTTAAGCGCTGTACAGCGTGTAAAAGCAAGATACCCGATCGAGACAGGCATTCAGAGTGCCTTTTGTATCTGGGAGAAGGCCATAATGTGAATTCTTGTACATACTGCTAAGAATTCATTCTGCAGACTAGACATAATAGAGCAAGCAAGTTGAAAGCTTTGCTCTGGGAACAAGTGTTATCTGTGTCGGATTCTGCGAGTTGTGCAAAGACATCTGGCACTAAATCCAGGATGGCCCAGACTTCTTCAACTCTGTCATCTTGTCAGTTGACTTCTTCATCAGTGCTGAGATCGACGCCGAGATCGATGTCAACATCTTGATCTTGGGAGTCGAGATCGGAGAAGCCTGCGAAGAAAGTGTCTGATGTCAGTGAAAGTTTAGCCTTTCCTTCTGTGTTAAGAAAAGGAGAAGGATAAGAAGAGGAAGCTGAAAGAGTCTTCAGACCAAGCTTCTGTGGAGAAACGTAAAAAGGAAGATAGACATGTGGTTCCATCTTCTCCAACGTCTCCGAGGCTGGTTACATCTGAGCACGATGTGGAGGCACAGATTGAGTCATTGTCTCCTGATAGACATCTAGAGCAGGCACTGAATCCTCCTTTGGAGATACAAGAAGTCCGAGTGGAGTCAGAGGGAGAAATTGTTGATTCTTCTCCTTTGATGAATGTAGGACCACGGCCTCAAGTTCAAGATCGACCTCAAGATACGGGATGATCAGTGTCCGTGCAGAGAAGTTCACAGCAGGAGATAGTGATTCCTAGACGCCATAGCAGAACACCACCTTCACCTCTAGGTCCGTCTTGTACATCCAGGTCGAGAAGTAGATCACCTGTGAGATATCATTGTTACAGATATGCAACTCCTGCCAGGTACCGTGAATGTTACCTGGATGAGGTTTCTGTTGATTCAAGGGACATTTCACCTTATCCCGAGGACTATGGTGATTGTAGACATTATCGGCACTGGGCTGATTCTCAGACTCAGTACCATCGTTCTGAGTACTATAGGTCAAGATCTCGTTCTCTGTCGCCTCGACGTCAAAGGGTTTCAGTAGTGGAGGTGAAGAAGTTAGTCCCTCAACGAGACCAAGGACCGGACATGACACTGCCTGTAAGGAGGTTGTTGTTGAACCTCAAGAAAGATTGAAGGACAGATCTGTGCCTTCTCATTTGGAGAGATCGATGTCGGTATCAAGTTCGTCTACATCTAATTGTTCTGTAGATGCCGACGAACACTGTCCTACGCTGGTATCGAATGCTGTGGGAATTTCTTCAATAGATGATGTTTGATCTTTTTCAGATCTTGTTTTGAGGATGTCTCGTTCTCTTAATCTCACAACTAATATGGAGAAAGAGGACTTGAAAGACCCTGTTTTTCAGGAGCTTCAAGATAGGGCACTTGCAACTTCAATGATAGCTCCTTTACTGTATTTGTTGCAGACTGTCAAGAAGTCATGGACAACTCCATCCTTGGTACCGTCAACTTCAAAAAAACTAGAATCTCTTTATCGTGTTATTGAAGATGAAAAAGACTGGTTGACTCATCACCCCAAACCAAATTCTATTGTGGTTGATGCTGCACAGTTGAGAGAGTCACAGAGACTACACATTACTCCTGCCGATAGAGAGGGGAAGAAGTTGGATAACTGGGGAAGGAAAGCGTACTCTAATGCTGCATTGTAGTTTCAAATTTCCAATTACGCAGCATATATGGGGGCGTATCAACAATTCTTTTGGTCCAGACTTAAGACTTGTATTGACATGCCTGATGATGAGAGGAAAACTGCATCAGCGCTGTATGGTGAGACTTATCGGCTTTCCGCTCAACAACTTACAACAGCTAAACATATAACTAATTGTAGTGATAAAGCACTTACATGAGCTATAGCTTTGTGTAGACATGCGTGGCTGAGATCGTCTGGGTTGTCTCAGCAAGCTAAGAATATGATTGAGGACTTGCCTTTTGATGCTGTTGGATTATTCAATATTGGCACAGATGACAACCTAGAGCATGCTCAAAAGATGAGGAGCACTGCGAGAAAATATGGATTTCCACCTTCATATTATCCATCCAGGTACCAATATAGAAGGTATCAGCCGTTTTCAAGGAGACTGATGAGTCCAACTCAAACACAGCATCAAAGACAGACTACACCACAAGATCAAATTTCGAGGAAGTTTCCTTCAACAAGGTTCAAGCAGCCGCAATACAAGAAACATCAGCCTGATCAAACCAAGTGTAGGGTTTGACAATCAAGGGTGTGATACCAATGTCTTTCCAGATGTAAAGCACCATGTTGAAGGATACTACTCTGCAGATTGTTCAAGGTCTAACTTGTCAAAGAGGTCATCACGGTACCAAAGATACACATCTAAGTATGGGTATAACACCTCCCTTTGGGGACAGATTGAAGAGGCATTACCAGGCGTGACGATCTATAACAACAGATCGGTGGGTTCTGGGCATAATAGATCGAGGTTATTCTATAGAATTTCGAACTCTGCCTACCATAGGGAGAGTTTGGCGTACCAAACCATCCCCACAACTGCAGACAGAGATTGATACCATGTTGTTGAAGGGGGCCATAGAAAAAATCTCCAATCTGCAACTCAAGAGAAGTTTTACATCAAGGTACTTTCTGGTGTCGAAAAAGGATGGTGGTCTTCACCCCGTTTTAGATCTGAGAAGGGTGAATTATTTTATAATCCCAAAAAGATTTTGGATGGTGACTCTGTCTACCATAATGCCATTGCCACATCTAAACAATTGGTTTGCTACGCTAGACCTCAAAGATGCCTACTAGTTTATTGCTATCAGGCCAGAGCATAGGAAGTACCTTGCTTTTGCTATAGGCTGTCAAGGGTACTGTTTTCGAGTCCTACCCTTCGGTATCTGTATAGCTCCAAGGGTGTTTACAAAAGTGTATGTCTGTCGTGGCTGCTCATTTGAGAAAGAAAGATATCGCAGTGTTACTGTATATAGACGACTAGTTAATAGTGGCGCCAACGAAACATCGGCTGTTGGCAGATCTGAACAGGGTGGTGTGTTGTCTACAAGACTTAGGACTGATGATACCGTCGAAGAAGATCAAATTCATAGGGGCCATACTGGACTCTTTGCAGCAAAAAGCATTTTTATCAGAAGACAGATGGGCAAAAATGCTGAAGGTGTTCAATCTGATTCGGCAACACAGAAGAGTCAGAGCAAAGACAATTCAAACAGCATTGGGGCTGATGGCTTCGACAATGATGGTGAAGCCATTAGCAAAATTGAAGATGCGGCCCCTGGAGAGATGGTTTATAAAGATCTTCAATCCACTACGGGACCGGCAAAGCTTGTTTCTGACGGTCCCGAGACCGATCTTACAGTCATTGCTGTGGTGGATAGATCCAAGCAACGTGTTGATAGGAATGCCATTTGGACCTCCTCAACCTTGTGTGGTAGTGACAACGGATGTGTCATTGGAAGGATGTGGAGCGCATCTGCAGAATCTGACTGTGAGAGGGAGGTGGCATCAGTCAGAGAAAGAATTACGCATCAATGTGTTGGAATTGAAGGCTGTGATAAAAGCATTCAAAGCTTTCCAGTATTACCTTCGGGGAAATTCTGTTCAGGTCATTACCGACAACATGACTGTGATGTATTACATAAACAAGCAGGGCAGAACAAGATCTCAGGTACTGTTAGATCTAACCCTGCATTTATGGGATTGGTGTCTGTCGAAGAATATCACTCCCTCAGCAGTGCATCTGGTGGGAGAGGAGAATGTGTTGGCAGACATGCTCAACAGGACTGTCATGCCACAAGTGGAAGATGAACACAGGGATTTTGCTCGTGATCTTTCGGGACTCGGCTTACCCTCAGATAGACCTCTTTGCTTCCAGCAAGAACAGACAATGAGAGCTGTATTGCTCACGGCTGAAGAGGGATGTTGAGTCCCTGGGAGACGCTTTCCTCTTCAACTGGTCGGGTCCGATCCTTTATGCGTTCCCACTTTTCCATCTGATCACAAAGGTGGTATCCAAAATTCATCAAGACCAGGCAACCATGATCCTGACAACACCTTGGTGGCCGAGACAGCCTTGGTTTGCAAATCTAATGCATCTAGCCAACTGACGGTATCGAGCGTAGCCGTGCAAGCCGGACTTGATTTCCATCCACAACAGGACAGTGTTCCATCCAGATGTTCAATCCTTGAGATTGACAGCGTGGAACCTATTAAATTGAATGACTTACCAGATGCTGTGAAGAGGGTTTTGGCGGCAGCACTTAAGCCATCCACATCTAAGTCATATACTTATAAATGGAACAAGTTTGTTAAGTACTTGACTGACATAAATGTTGATGTTCAAAGTTATACTGTGGTTAATGTACTTGACTTTTTATCAAGGTTGGTGACAGAGGAACTGACACTGTCGTCAATCAAATGTTACTTGGTGGCTCTTTCTTGGTGCCGTCAACAGGATGGTAAGCCATCTCTATTCGGGGATCCTATGGTTAAGAGGTTCTTGTAAGTGTATACACATTTACACCCTCCAGTTAAACCTCCGGTACTGTTTTGATTTGAGTTAATCGGGTTGACTGGTAAACCTTTTGAACCTATGGCAACCTGTGATTTACATCTCTTAACATGGAAAATAGCTTTCTTATTGGCGATAAGGGCTAGTGAGTTGACTCACCTTATTTACGTTTTCATAAGAGTAAGGTAGTTCTTAAACCAGATATCACATTTTTGCCCAAAGTTGTATCATCCTTTCACTTAAATCAGGAGATCATTTTACCTGCATATTTTCAGAATCCAGAATCTGATACGGAACGAAGGTTACATTGTTTAGATATCAGGAGAGTGCTAGCTTTTATGTGCAGTGTACAGCTGGTGTTAGGAAAACTAATAAGTTGTTTGTCTTTTATTCTGTACCTAAGAAAGGGATGCCTGTTTCATCCCACAAGTTAGCAAAATGAGTTGTCGCTACTATTAAATTGGCTTATGACCTTGTAAGGAAAAAGCTACCTGAAGGGGTTAGAAGCCATTTGACTAGAGCATTGGCTGCTTCCACTGCTTTCCTTCAGAGGGTTCCTTTGGATGATATATGCAAAGTGGCTACTTAGTCACAATCTATAACCTTTATATCTCATTATAGAATTGATAATAGAGAAAAAAGAGATGCTAACTTTGGGAGAGCAATTTTATTGTCTGCTATTAATTAGTATTTCTTCCTCACAAGTCTCTAATGGTAATGAAATAAACATGCTCTCTTTGTTGTAGTCATCTAGTATGAGGATGATTTTTTGAGGGGTTGTTCTTTGACTTCAGGTGGAGTTGGTTTTAGCATGACATCCCACCATCCTTGTAATAATAGCTTGCTAGTCTCCCAGTTGTGTGATTCACAGAGACCACGAAGAAGAAGAAGAAGTTGCTTACCTGTAACTGTGGTTTTTCGAGTGGGCTTCTGTGAACTCACACAAACCCTCCCATCCTCCCCTCTATATGTTCTGCTAATCATGTGTTGGCTCCATTAATGCTGCTATAGTGGCGAAATCGAACTGACCGTTGGAGCAGGTGGGGGTTCTTATACCCCTGAGGATGAGGGAGGGGTTCAACAGTCAAAACCCCTTCTTCTGAATTTCTAGAAGGTTCCGAATGCTGTTCTGCACAGGCGCAAAACCCAATTGTGTGAGTTCACAGAAGACCACTTGAAGAGTCACAGTAACAGGTAAGCAACTTGTTCTTTTATCTCTCATTAATGATCAGCAATAAGTGAGGCATTGGAAGGGAAAGAAGACATTGATGATTGAGATTTGCTGCTGCCAAAGGGTTGACTAGTTACTTCCATTTTGTGAGTGAACTTCTTGCATTTCTGCCTCTCTAACCAATAGGCTGTCTTCTCTGCTAGACATCCTTCTGTTTTAGGGTCCTCCTTTTCTTAAAAAATATTACTCAAGAATGCCTTTGGGGGTGGTGTCTGTTAATCCACAGTCATTACAGAAAGAAGCCAGATTTCTTTCTTTATCACAGTTCTGTTCATTCTGAACCAAAGTGAAATTAGTTGTTTAAAAAATGTATGCATTCAGTACATCCATTTACAGCTCAGTGTACATTTGTTCATTGACGAAACAATTAAGTGGTTATGAATTCTGTGTCAAATGTTCTATTTGATTTCCACCTAACGCTAACATAATGTAGATGTCTTGTTCCTTATTATAACGTCCTACAGTTGTGTCCACAGATTAAGGTGTCCCAGGGCCCATTCACACTATACAATTATAGTGGTATATTCCACTTTAATTGTCACGGCCGTGTCAAATGGAATCCTGGGATTTGTAGTGAGGCACTAGACTTTGGCTAAGAATTCTAAATGCCCCTCCCTAAACTACAGACTCCAGGATTCAATGGGATGTTGCCATGGCAGTTAAAGTGGAATATAGCACTATAATTGTGTAATGTGAAGGGGCTTCTAGACTTAAATATAAGCTCGACAGTTTTTCTCTTGAGATTGGTCCACAACTAGTTGAACAACCATACCCAGTGAGTGCTTGTTAATGGCTGTACATCAACTTGGAGTGAGGTCTTGGCTGGAAGCTGGGAAAGTTACATTTTTGGATTACAGTTTCCAGCCAGAATCGCCCCACCCAATATTGCAGCTTCCAACAACCCTTGCCAGCCATAGTCAGTGGTAAAGAATGCTGGGAGTTGCAGTTCACCAACATTTGGACAGCTGCCCATTGGTGTAGAGGAATACTTTTCAAATCTGCAGGTAACACAAAGCTAAGAGGATAGCCAGTGCTACAGAAGACATGATACTGGATGCACTTGACAGGCAGAGACACTGGGCTGAATTCAACAGAGAGAAATAGTAAGTCTTGCAGCTAAGTAACCCAGTTAAATGGTGTAAGTACAGTGCTGGCTTAGCAGCATTATATACAAAAACAATCTTTAGTGACCAAGTTGATGACAAACCAGACATGAGCCAGCAGTACATTGCAGCTGATAAAAGTGCTAATGCAATGTTAGACTTCAATAACAGAAAGTTGGTGTCCAGATCAGAGCTAGGAAACATTACTTTTTTGGATTGCAGGTCCTAAAATTCTGGATTAAAATTAAAGACACGTGCCATTCTAATTTCTCCACAAAAGAGATCTCCGAACATTTTCTTAACTGACTTGTTAAACAATGGCTAACATCTTTGTTGGAATCGCTGGACACCTCAATTCTGTGGCTGGCAAATTGTGGCCCTGGGACTGTGTCTCGTCCCACCCCAGGCTGTTCTTTTAGCCCTTAAGCCCACCAGTCCCCACAAGCTTCCCTTTTGTCTTCTGCTATAAAAAGGAATATAGCATTTCTATAGCAATAGCATTTATTTCTATACCGCCTATCAACTAGTGTTAGCTAAGCAGTTTACAATGTATTTTAGCTAATTGCCCCCAACAAGCTGGGTACTCATTTTACCGACCTACGAAAGGATGGAAGGCTGAGTCAACCTTGGTGCCTGGCAGGATCGAACTCACCACCTTGTGGTTGCAGTACTGACATTTAACCACTGCGCCACCAGGGCTCCTGCATTGCACACACACCTGCATTGCTTAAAAGTTTTTAAAAGCAGTTTTTTCAAAATGTGAAATAGACTGCCCATCACCTCTGTGACTTTTTTCTTTGGCATCTGAGGCAAACTGGCAACCCCAGGGAGGTTTGGGGCAAGGAATTGGCCTCTGGGCCTACCAGAGTTGCCTACTCCTGTCTTCATTGACTCTCCTTCTTGAGCATCCCATCTGCTCTCCAGCCACTTTGATGGCCGTGGATGTTGGGAACCATTGCTATATGCTGGAGTGGACAACTGCAAAGGGGATAGGCCATTTTTTTCCTCCCTGTGCCTACCTAGCAGGCCACAGTAGTGCATTTCAGCAACACAACATCACTTTCAGCTACCATTTTGGCCAGTTTTCAACCATTTTTTAAATAGTTTTGGGGGGAATCCAAAAGTAAGTCTGGAAACAAAAATTAATTCAGAGAAGGGTCTGGGAGCTTTGGTCTTTTTGAGGGCTTTGGATGCAGCATTTGGGATACCAAGGGCTGCATGCAGCCTGTGGTCCACACTGCCCACTCCTGCTACATGTCAATATATTTAGAAAATTATGCCATTTGTCTTCTTGAACTGAGAAATGATGTGTGCATCTGAATTTTTCCCCAGCAACTTGTTCATGTCAATTGTACTTTTTTAAAACATGGAAAAGTCTGAAATGTATATATTACTTCCCTTTTGCCTCACTTGTGCCAACAGGCCCTACAATAGCCTATCCCAGCCTAGATAGTTGGACTACTCCCATCCCCTTCAGCAGCACAAATATGCTGCTTGGGGATTATAGGAGTTGTAGTCCAGCCCTGGAGTGTGGAAGGTTGCCCTACAAGAATGTGCAGCACAGGACTACATTGTCTGTCTGTATTTTTTAACAAGCACACATTCATACACACACACAGACATACACACCCCTACCACACCCCTACCACTTTGGTGTTTCTGTCCAATAGCTTTCCATTCTAATAAGGGTGAAAGCTCTTCATTCTCTAATCCAAATGGGCAGTTCTCACAGATTGGTTCATAATTTATTCTGCACCATTGTCGCCTTAATACCAAGCTGAATGAAAAGTTAATATAGTCAAGATCTGAAAGCCTCTGTGTAATGAGCAAATTGAAGAGCAGCATCTGACTTGCAGGTCTGAAACAATTAATGAGACAGAATTAATCATGGGTCTGATTTAAGAAGACTCTTTTCCCCTCCTCCTCCTTCATTTAGCCAGGCTGATCTTTGATTCTTGTCATGGAGTAGATATAATGCTTAGGGCCATAGCCTGCACATGTTACTTTTGTAGACCAGAATTGCCTGACGTATTGTTCATTTCATCCACCAGAATTGCATTTTTCTTGTAATTCCAGTACTCTCTTGGCTTAGAATGGGGGTGAGCAAAATAGAGCTTATCATAGAATCATGGAGTTGGAAGAGACCCCGGTGGCCATCCAGTCCAACCCCCTACCATGCAGGAACCCACATCAAAGCACTCCTAACAGATGGCTGTCCAGCCTCTGCTTGAAAACCTCCAAAGAAGGAGACCCCACCACACTCCGAGGCAGCATATTCCACTGCTTAGCAGATGTTAGACTGCAACTCCCAGCATTCCTCATCAGTAGCTATGCTGGCTAGAGCTGATGGATACTGAAGTCAAGTAACATCAGGCAGATTGCACTTTGAGCATTCTTGGCTTTTTTTAATTAATTTTTTTTAATTATGCCAAGTAAAATTACATTGTAAGGCTCTCAGATACATATGATGTTCTAACTACAGCGATAAGGAATAAGGAGATAGAAAAGGAAATTGTTACTCATCAATTTCCATAAAAGCACACCAAATATCTGAATATAAGGGCATTTGTACAGTGTGTTGCTATACCACTCTTTCTAATGTTGCAAATCTTGTTAATGTTGTGTCCATTGGATCACAGGTGGGGATGTGTTATCATTTCAATACTGGAGTATCAGCCTTTCCACAATCAAGATGGCATGAATGATCCATTTGCACTAATCATTTATAAAGTTCCAAGGCACAGAATCATAGCATCATAGCGCTGGAAGGGGCATCATGGGCCATCCAGTTCAGCTGCTTTGGCTCAGTGCAAGATCTCCATGTAGAGCATCCCCAGCAGGAAGCTGTCCAGCCTCTTTTTGAAGACATCCAGAGAATGAGACTCCACCACCTCTCTAGGCAACTGGTTCCATGGCTGAACCACTCTCACTGTGAAGGTTGCTTCTCATGATCAATTAAAATCTACCCTCTAGTAACTTAAAACCATTAGACCCAATCTTATCCTCCAACCCAACAGAGAACAAGCCTGCACCCTCCTCTTTGTGCCAACCCTTGAGGTATTTAAAGGGTGCAATCATGTCACCCTCAGTCTTCTCATCACCAAGCTGAGCATACCCAGCTCCTTCAACCTCTCTTCATCTGTTTTGTTCTCAATGCCTCTTATCATCCTTGTTGCCCTTTCTGAACTTGGTCCAAATTGTCCATATCTGCCTTAAAATGTGGCACCCTGCACTGTATGCAGTACTCCAGATGAGGCCTGACCAGTGCAGAACATTATGAGGATGTTACTTCCCTGAACTTGGAAACTGTGCTTCTGTTGATGCAGGCTAAGAAAGCATTTGCCTTCTTTGCTGCAGCATCACACTGGATAAATAATGAATAAACATGGATAAATAATTTAAAAGAATATGTGCAGCACTAGATATCAGAATTTTCTAGTACGGAATTTATTTGTGTAATTACTTCCTTCTAGAATGAAGTAACTATGGGGCATTTCCAAAACAGATGGGTTAAAGCAGCATTAATAGCATTTACGTCTCTAACAATTAGCCAATTTAGATAAGCCTTTTTTTAAAAAAAGAAGTTGTATCCACTCTTGGCTTTAAAAATGGACCACCTTTTCTTCTAGAGGCTTTAAAGCATTACTAGAGATTTGCATGTGATGTGGATAACCATCTCCTTTAATGTTTACAGGGCTCTGCCACAGTTAATGTTCATAGTGTTCTGCCATGAGAGCTGATTCTGGCAGTCTTTCTACCACAAAATCAGCATTTCAACAGAGAAATGCCACTGTCAAGTACGTAGGCAAGGGGTGGGGCACTGGTTACTGTCCACATGCTGTTGGACTCTTGCACAACCAGTGGTACAGAACAATAGGTACTTTAATCTGAAAGGCCACAAGTTGCCCACCCTTGAGTTAGGGTAACTTTCAAAACACTCATTCCTCTACTCTTCTCAGCCACAGGGGAAAATCTGTGTGCTTTCCATATGATGTTCACCTCTATATCTCATCACTTGACCTTTCCCTGGAGCTAAGGAAGTTGGGGCCCTGAAAATCTGGCAACGTCATCCAATGTGTGTGAGACAGCCACAGGACAAAATTCATTTTTATTTGAACCACTGAACTAGAGTATTCTACGTGTCTGTGTTTTTTCTATGTAGGACAGAGATGTGAGACTATAAAAGAACTTTATCTGTTCCTTCAGCTAAAAGAGCTTGGATGAGATTACAGGGAAAACACATATGTCTGTTCCCCAATCACCAATTTTGTTGAGTTTTGATATTTGTAATGTGATATTTCCATGACCCAGACAGAGAAAATTGATTTTAGCAGCATAATTGCTTAATTTTCTGTCTGGAAAAGAAAGGAGGAAAAAGCAATGTACAGGGTCCTATCTCATGCTTTCTCATCCTGGATACTGTGCCCTTGAGAGCAACACTGTATGAACAGAACTCTGTAAAACTCTTGATTTAGTGATTCAATACACACAGTTTTTATTTTCTTTAGTATGCATATATCTCCCTGTTTTGCAGCTAGCACCACCAGCTGAATACAACCAATATGCAGATTTTTTCTCTCTCTCAACTTCATTCCTGCTTCTTCATTTTTCTCTCTTACTTCCTTTAGCTTTTAGTTGCAGTAGCTTTTTTTTAATGCCTGCCTTTTGCCACAGGCATGTCTTGCTCTTTCTTGTTTTCATATATCCATCTTCTGCTCTTTCCTCTGTATGGGTGGATAGAGGTGTTCACATCTATCAAAACTGAGCAGTCTTGGATTCCAGGCAATCAGTCACTATCCATATACCTTACCAATACTTGAAACATGATGGTTTTTCCTTTCTTTGGAGTTTGGTAGGCAATATTTCTCAAGATATCTGTCAGTGAATCTCACCTTGCCTGATAGCAGATTTGATAGAATCTTCTAGTAGGAAAGGGCCACAATGTTACCTCAAAACGTGGGTGACTCAGGGGTCCACCCACGATCCCAGTACCTCCGTGTGATGGGAGGGGGGTTAATTAGCTCAAAATTAGGAGGCCTTAATGAGATCTTTCCACCAGTGTTTACAGGGTCATGCAGGAAAGAACCAGCCAGAGATCCAAAAGTAAACAAAAATGTGTTTTATTGAGGGGAATTCACTCACATATGCAAATGTGAATGTGTGACTGTTTGTTAAACAGCAGTGGGGATAGAATGGCGCCTTATGGTATGCTATATAACAACTTCTTTTTTTAAGGAGCACCTATCCCCAAGTACCACCATCTGGAACCTACCTGAGAGATAGGATCAGAACACTGAAGCACAATGTCCCTGATTCCCAGACCTCTCAGGTGTTCCAGTAGGATATCATGGTCAATGACACCGAAAGGTCCAAAAGCACCAACAGGGACATACTCCTCCTGTCAATGCCCAGGTGAAGATCATCCACTAAGGTGACCCTAGTGGTCTCAACTGTGTATCTTGCTCTGAAGACAGTTTGAAATGGGGTCTGGAAAACTTGTATCATCCAAGATTGTCCCCTCTTAACCTTCTCTTCTGCAGACTAAACAGACCCAGCTCCCTAAGCCATTCCACATAGGGCATGGCTTCCAAACCCTTCACCATTTTGGTCGCCCTCCTCTGGACATGTTCTAGCTTGTTGATATCCTTCTTGAACTGAGGTGCCCAGAACTGGACATTGTATTCCAAATGAGGTCTAACCAATGCAGAACAGAGTGGTACCATTACCTCCCTCGATCTAGACACCATACTCCTATTGGTGCAACCAAGAATCGTGTTGGCTTACTTGGCTGCTGCATTACACTGTTGACTCATGTTCAGCTTGTGATCTACCAAGACTCCTAGATCCTTTTCACACATACTGTTATCCAGCCACATGTCCTCCATCTTATATTTGTGCATTCTATTTTTTCTGCCTAAATGCAGGACCTTACATTTCTTTCTGTTGAAATTCGTTTTGTTAGCTTTGGCCCAGCTCTCCAATGCATTAGTAATATGTTGCAATTGCAAGCTAACTGCATTTCCTCCCTGGACAACCAACTGAGAAGAACAGAGATGTCCAAAGTATGACAGCCTCAGTTTAGTCGTCTTTGCTTCTAGTGAGACCTCAGGGTTGATTTGCTCTAAAACCCATTCATTTATCTTCTTAGCAATCCATGGTGTCTGTAGAACTCCAGTGCCACATTTCAGTTGAGTTGATTTTCCTCTTGTCAGCCTTTTTCACTGTCCGGTTTTTACACCCACACATAGAAATCAGATTGTTTGAGCAACAGAGTTCCAAATTCCTGTTTACAATAGGTGCAGATGTAGAGCCTTGTAGTTTCTCACATTATTGCTGTGAATGATAGATGCTTGTTTTTATTGCAACAAATGCTTGATATGAACATCATGGACAAATAAACAAGGTTGTTTTCCTACATGTTTGCTGTGGAAAAGGTGGTGCTCTAAATTTTGGTATCATTGCGCAAGTGTATGACTTTCCAGGTAACTTTAGCCAGCTTGCTCTCTTCTTACAGGTACATGCGTGGTCGTCTCACCTATAACCAAGTGAATGCAGTCATTCAAGAAATTAACAAGGCAGTGGTGAGCAAGTATAAGATTATGTACCAGCCTACCAAAACAATGTCCAGTGCTGTCAGGAACCTTTACTTCAGATTCCAGGAAGAAGAAACTAAAGATACAAAAGGTAACTTTGTCTTGTGTATATTTTTATCAGCATCTTCTCTTGGCTTTTCAGCTGAAAGTTTCTCACTGGGCTGGATCTTCTTGAGAAAAAATTCAGTACAAAATCTAGTTCCATTCTGAAAGAACTGTCATGAAAGGCACAGCATGGAGACTTCCAAAATTCAGTGAAATTGCTTTATTCCTTCTGTACCGAAAAACAAGTGTGGAGTCCAGTACAAGGCAGACTGACCATCTTACCTTTTTATGTTCTCAACTTGGTAGCAGCAGTTCAGTGTGTGAAATGGTATCAGAGATTTATAAGCAGCTGTTCTGAAAGTATTTCTGGTTGCCTTTATGTGTTAACTGAAACAAGAATGACTGTATCCTGTGGGATGTCTGTCAATGGTAAGATTAGGCATACACATTTGATTTTTATTTGCAGTGCCTGACTTCTTGCTTGGTGCTTTACTCATCCATTTCTTCCTTTTAGCTTTTCTCCTCTACTTTCTCTGATCTTTTCTCCTCTTTTTGTCTGTTCCTTTCCTTCCTCTCAGCTACAAAAGTCTCTGTGTGGTTCTACACATGCAGTAGAATGAGGTGGTACAGTCCTGAGGTGGTAGTATGAGGTGGTACAGTCCTGAGGTGGTAGTACCTGTCAGGACATAATCCACACACAAATACTGCGAAGCATAAAGTACTAATTATTTGGAGTGAAGTACATGTAATGACTTTAGTGCGAAGACTGAAGGAAAGTGAAAGTGATTGAGCTTAAGATTCCCTTGAGACACCTCCCTCATCTGCAGTCCCTGGGAATCTGGCTGCTGATATCAGTGCATTCCATTCCAGTGCCAGGCTCTAAGGGTTCTGAGCTACGTCTACTACATACTACAATGCCCATTAATATATCACGGAGGGTAACCACTTCAGATTGTGGGTGTATTTAAATCCTCTTCAATGTGTAAAAGAGTTCCTCTATGTAGAAAATTAGTCTACCAAAGAATGTACTGGGCTAGAAGACTTCAGCCTATAATATGAAAAGGGTATTGTTGTTCTTGATGATGTTGGCCTGTTTTGTATGTGAAAGTGGTTGATAATTATATTCTTTACATGAAGTAATATAACCAGAAACTGGATGCTCTCAAAATTCATAGAGTGTGGAATATGTCGAATAGCCCATAGGGAAGTTTGAATACTCCTTACTCGCATAAAATATTCCTTTTAAAATTTTGCTGGCACAGAGCATCTCCCCAACCAAGTGTGAGTTATGTGGGGGAGTAAATGAATTAATACATTTATGTTATCTGCCTTGGGCTTTGAAATATGTTATACTAGTCTTGTTTGGCCATCTCTCTGCTGTCTTCTTTGATAGGAAGGCATACATTGGTGCTTTTTCTTTCAGCCCATTTAAAAAACAACATGTAACCCCTTCTGGATTAAATTAAACTCAGTTTCCTACAGGAAGAAGGGCTTTAATTCTGTAGACTAACTAAGGTCCATCATCAATATCTCCAGTTTTATAAAAGGATCTGGTAGCAAGTGATGGGACTCTGGAGCAGAACTTGGGAAACATTGTAACTTTGTTGGCCTGGAGTTTTCTGGAACTTGGGAACCTAAAAATCTAACTTTTTGGAAGCTCTGCCCTGAATAGTCATTGCCCGTGAAGACAGGAGCTTGGCAAGCTAATCACAGCCTTTGGAATGCTGTTAGGGGAGGGGCCTATAGGGGAAAGAATATTAAAACAGGGGCTTATCCAATAAAAAGTTGGATAGGGCAAGTCAGGAATAGAGAAATGGGCTAGGAATTGATATAGGCAGTAAGTGAGAGAGAAAACTTTGGTTTGATTGGAGCTGAGAGCATGGAAAGAGTTCAGGTAGAAGTGTTACTTTGTTTTAACTGGGATGTTAGGACACTGTTGTTCATCTTTTGGTTACCATGGACCCCCTTTAAATATCCCTTGTTGCTTTTGCAAACCATCAAGACTTAACTCAATATTTAAAACTCTAAAGCGCGTCAAATATTTAGCCACGCAGCGTCATTCGCTTGCATGTTTTCACCGTGTGCTAGCAAGTACTAAGTACATTTTTTGATATCAGTTAACTTCATAACTTTTGAAAGGTTTGAGATATTGTAATGAAACAATGATGTCTATCATCTGCAAAAGGCTCCTGCGTGACTGTATGCCATGTCCACCTCCCTCCCTCCCTCCCTCCCTCCCTCCCTCCTTCTTTCTTTCTTTCTTTCTTTCTTTCTTTCTTTCTTTCTTTCTTTCTTTCTTTCTTAACTGAAAGTTCATAAGTTTTTGTCAAGCCTTTGCAGAACCCCTGTGAGGACACTGTGGACCTTTGGGGATTGGTGGACCACAGGTTGAAAACCACTGTTATTGCATACTGTGTACACAGCCAGCCTTGGGTTAGACATTTAGAATCACAGAGTTGGAAGAGACCACAATGGCCACTGAATCCAACCCCCTGCCATGCAGGAACAAACACTCAAAGCACCCCATAACTAATTTGTTATGCAATAGATCTTTACAGTGTTTCTTTTCTGCATTGTTCTCAAGATATTTTAACTGAAGCATTAATAGGGAGATCTAGGCACACATTACTACACTAAACCCAATGATTAAAATATCCATTACCAAGTAAGAGATTTGAAGGGTAAAAGGGCAAACTGAGTGATAGGAGGCCAAGAGGTGGAACTGCAGGGCCAGCCTAGATAGTGTATCCATCACACTTCCAATCAGCCAGGCCTGGTACAAAGATGCTTCCAATACTGGTTGGCTTTCCTCAATTCACTAAAACTCCCAGGCCATCATTGCTTTCTAAAGAGCACTTCCCTTTGTTCAAGAGCAGTTCTCTATCTAACTGCCATGAAACAGAATATCAGAACTAGAGATGACATCTGGGAATTTCTGAAGAATTCTATTGTCCAAAATGTAATTTTTCCAGAATATTAGAACAGGCATATCACATTACCTTTGCAAATAGTTCATAAGCCATCCTAAATCTGTGCTTCAGATCTTTCCCTTCCTCTTTTCTGGTGGAGGATCTCTCAGATACAACAGCAGTGGCCGCCGCATCATCATCATCATCATCATCATCATCTTACCCACTGCTCCCTATGGATTGAAGTGGGGAACAGAAGATTAAAATGCAATGTCAGTCAAAACGTGCAGATTAAAATACCAACATCAGTTAAAAACAAGTAACACCAATTAAAAATACATAATCAGTTAAAAGAGCATAGCATCAGTCAAAAGATCATGTGTATTAAAAACAATCAGTTCGTAATTTAAAAAATCATAATGTAAAAATCATCTGGATAGACCTGTCAGAAGAGAGTGGTCTTTTAGTGCTGTTTGAACTCAGACAGGCTATCCAACTGCTGAATCTCTTTTGGCAAGTCATTCCACAATTTGGGGGCAGCTAAAGAAGCAGTCCTCTGCTATAGTTAATGCTTGTTAGTATTGTGCAGAACAAGGCACCAGTAAATCTCTTTTCTTTTACTATGAAAACGCTGTGACGAGACTTTCCAAGAGAGAGTGCTAGAAGATGTAACTAAAGCGCAGCCCCCAACAAAATCGCTGCAGTGCAAAATACTTTCTGATGCTACTCAGATGATTTTACAGGCCCTCTCTATGCAACAAACTTGTATCACATGTTTGTGTCGCTTGAACCCTATATACTTTTTTTTAGGTACAGTTGCCAGAATTTCTCAGGCAGTGCGACCACTCCCTTGCCCCAGGTTTTGGCAGTTGTAGTTTCCCAAGGTGCTGGGATTTCTGCTGGAGGTCACTGAGTGTGGTATGCCAAAGTGGACCTCGGGGTGCTTGCCTCCAGCAGTCCCCCATCCCCCAGTTTACCTAACCCCAGAAGCAACGAACAGACGGCTGACAGCACAGATGCCGCCAGGGTAGCTGTGCTGCAGAACAGCAAAAGAAATGGTGGCAAGGAGTGGAGTCAGTAGGAATGGCAGGGAATTCAGAAGGGGCAGAAAGAAGAAGGGAGGAAGAAGGTGATTGGAAAGAAAGTTATGAAGAAGGTGAGCGAGAGAGAAGACATGGGAGGAAGGAAGTGGTAGATGGATAACAGGCAAGAATGGAGAGGAAGACTAGGGGATAGTGGATAGTGAAGGACAGGATTAGAGAAGCCAGGGACAAATAGACAGACTGATGAGGCACACAGATTCTTCAGCTGTGTGTCCTCTGCCTTGGTGTCAAGGGTCTAAATACAAGAAATGGATCTGTAGCCAGAGCCAGCCCAATCCCTTTGCCGGAGGTGGGGTGGGGCTACAGTGGGCCTTCTCATCAAAGTACAAGTCCTAGAGAAGAAACTTGACCTGGTTTAACAAACTGCAGTGTAGATCTGCTGTCAGTGTAAAATTGAAGCACAATTTGTCACCACTCTCTTTTTCCAGGGACAGCTGTGACACAGTCCTTCTGTGAGGTACTAACAAGTTTTAGCTGTGGTACCACTATTATTGTCTCTGAGTGATTACCCCACCGGTATCGCTCTCTCCCTCCCACCACTACTGCTGCTGCACATTAGTTGTTTTTCACATTTAGTCTGGTTTCTCAGCAAAAGACTGTCTGACATGGTAGACCAGCAGTGGTGCTACCATCAGCATAGCTTCTTGTCTTCCAGGATCATGTAATCCCACCACCATGGAAAGGTAGCTTGTAGTGGCAAGAATGTTCAACGAGGATTAGGGAGGTCTGGATTCAAAATTCCGCTTGGCCATGAAGCTCCCTTGGTGATCTTCAACCAGTTATACTTTCTTAGTTTCACCTACCTTGTAAGAGTATTGTGAGGATAAAACAGAGAAGGATGAACCAAGTTCCTACAACACTGGACTCAGCCATTAGCTCTTTGGATGAAACGTGGGCTATAAATAACATTTTAAAATTGTGTGTTTCCAGGTGAATTCTTTATCGTCGAGGCTGACATTGAAGAGTTCACACAACTGAAGGCAGACAAACGCTTCCACAGTATTCTTACCATCTTGCGACACTGCCAGAGGGTGCGAGAGATCCGTGGCTCACGCCTTGTTCGCTATGCCATCTGCTGAGATGCCACGGGAGTTTCTAAGACTTTGGGTCGGGTTATCCCTCAAAACTGCAGAGAACAGAATCTCTTAGGTGATCATGTTGCTAAATTTGAGCATTTGAGCTAAAATCTGAGCATGTAGGCTTTGCAGTTCATTACATCCCTTCCTTCCTAGCATTATTGTTTATTGATGCAGAAGGCAGCTTTCATTTGTATTATTATGCCACTTTATTTATAATAGTATAGTAATTTTCCATTTCAGCAAAGATGTACAACTTTTTAACTGGAGTGTGTGTGTATTTTTCTCTGCTTTATACTTCTATTTGTTGATCTTAAGTAATTTTTAATACCAAATTAGAATTGGAATGGCTGACATGCCAATAAATTACTCTGAGCATTGTGTAAGTCAAAGTTCCTGTGACCTTCCATTATCTTTTAGATTCTTCTACTAGTGAGCTCTCAATTGTTGCATTTCAAAAACTGCAAAGGAACTGTTTGTGCGTGTGTGTCACTGAACACAAAATCAATGTGAGTATGTACAGTATAGGTATTTGTTGTAGAAGCACAAACAAGGATCGAGGAGAAAGGTTTAACTCACACTGGGTCAGTCTGAAAAAGATGGATCACAGCACCTCCCAGAAGTCTAAAAAACTATGAATTCTGAAGAAATGGAAAGGTTAAGACAGTACATCAAAGCCTGGGTCTACTATTTGTAGTATTGGGGTAGTCCTGGTTGTGCTATTACTGCCACAAAATGGGCTACCCAGGCGTTTTTGGCTTGCTCTGAGTCTTTTCTGTTCCTGACTACAGAGCGACTAAGCAGGTGGACTGGTTGGTCGTTGTGGTCCATTCAAATTCTATGACTCTAGCCTTTCCAGTGTGGCAAGGGAAGCTTTTGTCAAGTGCCCACTGTCTCAAAAGCTCCTTGATAACTTTCAGGTGTTGATTCCCCCCGCTTCATTGGAAGTTTCCCTTAATGTAAGCGTGAGAGGATGTGGGAAGTTTTTCTTTGTGGAGCCTCCCTGTCCAGGTGTCTCCAACATTTCAGAGCAGTTCTACTCAAAAGTGGTGGCCATTAACTGACACTTTTAAAGACTTTCTAGGAAAGAAACAGTTGTATATGCAGAAAGTCCCCGGCACACTTGGGAAAAAAAATAATTGCAGGTCTACCACATCAGTAGCTTAAGAATTGGTCCAGGCAAAGAAGGAAGGAAGAATACTCACTGGTGGAAGATTTGGAGAAGATCTCTGCTAAAGTTATATTTTGTTAGGGGAGAAAAATACCACCCAAAAAAGGTAAATGAGCTCTTGCGCATTTCCTTCTATGATCTTGCACATTAAAAGTTCACCACAAGAAGGTCATTTGAAACTTCAAGGGTCAGCTGTTTATATGCATCTGTCCATCCTTCATTTTGGAAAGCTTGTGATTTCCCACCTCTCTAGCAGAGGTTTTATAGGGAAAATACTTGCAATATGAATAGGCTTAACTTTCTTCTTTAACAGTTCTATTTTCATTTTCTGTTAAGACACCCAAGACAGTTTAAATTTTTATAAAGTAACACAGTCACACCTGTCCACATTTGTTGTCCCTCCTTTTAAGCCTCTAGAGGAGAGATGGAAATTATGAAGCCTGCTGTATGGTATTGAACTGAAGCTATGCTGGCTAGAGCTTCAGGGACTTGCAGTCCAACATCTAGACTGTTACAAGATTCCCACCTGTGTTCTGCAGCAAAGGCTGACAGCAGCTCTATCAGGACTTCATCTGGCTTCCCTCAGGTGGGATAGGAAGAACAGAGGTCCTGAATAACTGTTCAGTATTCAGAGAGGGACTGCCTTAACAGTCCTGTGAGACCAAATCATACCTACTTTCAGAAGCTAATCCAGGTTGAGCCTCATTATCCAAAATGCTTGGGACCAGAAGTCCTGTATTTGCTGGCGTATAAACTCACTCCCCCTCCAAAATACTGTTTGAAAATGGGGTGTGTTATATACACCAGTGTGTCTTGTATGCCAGCAAATAGCATTTGCCAGTGTATAAAAGCGGTGTGTCTTATACATGGGTGCATCTTATATGCCGGCAAATATGGTATTCCATATTTCAGATTTTTTTTCCAGATTTTGGAATATAGTAAGATATCTTGGAGATGGGATCCAAATCTAAACACAAAATTTGTTTATGTTTTGTATCCACCTTAAATTGTAAATTTAAATTGTTGTAAATTATATACCATTTTTGTAATGGTTGTAAAATTATACACCTTTGTTTCAATGTGGGGTCTGCTCTTTCGTCGGTTCTTCTCTTCTTTCCTTCTTCCGTTGGGAAACATGAGGGAATTACAGAGGCTTGCTTGGGATCATGCCCATGTGAACTGCGGAGGCTTGCTTAGAACAGTGCATGCGCACAGCGTGCAAAATCCCTCAATCAGCTTGGCACTCCCCCCTCCCTGCCTCAAGCCTGCTTGGGACCGTGTGTGTGTGGTGCCAAGTGAACTTCTGTAATTCCCTCTTGTTCCTTACAGGAAGAAGACTGTATTCTACTTTTCAAAAGTTTTGGGTTTTGGAGGATTTCGGATTTCCAGATAAAAGAGTCCCTACCTGTAACAAGAACTCTCTGACATAGACCTATGCTGCTTTCTCTTCCCCATGGCACAAGAGGCCTTATGGGATGGAGGGAGAGAATGGAGAAGGGATACTTTTGGCCGCAAATGCAGTTGATATGCAGCTCTCAAGTGGAGGATGGAGTTAGTCTCCCCACCCTACCGTAGCTAAATAAATATGAAGCATTAATTACATTTTTCTCACCTATGTTTTCCCTGCATCTCTTGTTGTCCTTGTATCTTTTTCTAGATTGTAAGCTCCTTGAGGCAGGGGTGTGTTTTGTCATTCTGCATAAAATGATGTGTCAAGATTTAATTTTACTTAATCTATATATGTAATACAATACAAATTAGGCAGTAGGTCTCCTTGATAGGCAGCAGCTTTGTGCATTAGGTTTCTTCATCCCTGCCTTCCTTCACTTTCCTCTGCTAATGCATTTTTGTGACATTTAACAATGAAACAGTGCTTGAACACCAATGCTGCAACCATAGGTCCCAAGATGAGGATAATGGGGTCAACCCATTGCAGGACCCAATGTTCTTGTTACACCTTGAGTATTTTTTCCTTATGTGTAGATCAGAAGATGGCTGTCTAAATTTTAGTAAAACTGGTCAGGTTCTGCTCTAGGCTGTAAAGTATAGTGATTTTAGTGGAGTTTTAATATATTTAGTTTTCTCTGGATAGTGCCCAGTTCCAAAACATTCAATGGCAGGGAATTATTTTTTTTAGCCACATGCCCAAGAACATGTTATCTTTAGCTATTTAAATCCCAGCTTATCCTCCTTACGTCTCTGCCCAAGACTTTTTTCTTTAGCCTATTGGCATGCCAGATGGATTAACAGTATTACTTTCCTAGCGTTTTGTTTTAGACAAAGTAAACTTGGTTGATCAGGATTTGGCCCATTGGTGATTTTCATTATTTTTCCCCCTCTCTAATCCCTTCTTAAAAGATTAGGGAATATAGATGATATGTTTAATGCGGTATCGGTGAGCTTTGAGTATGCTAACTTGGCTTAAACTGTATAAATGGTATTATTCAGGTGAATCAGAATTCTGTTTTAACCATGCTGTGATTCCTCTCTCCATTCCAGACAACTTCCATAGCATTGCTGGTTTAGGCATCGTTACTGTTGTGGTGATAAATTCTCAATAACTCTTGTGGTGTAAGAACAAAGCCTCCCTTAGCTTTAATGCAGATGTTAAAAATACCTCTGGGAGAGTATTATACAATGGAATTTAGCTGTGTTCCAGAGTTCAGGGAAAGGCAGTAGGGCACATGCATTGTGTGCAAAAAGTTTGAGGTCCAACCCCTCCCCCCAAAACCCCTCTAGATGCAATGGAAAAGATGCCACTCTAAAATGACAGTTCTTCTTCGTGGTCTCTGTGCCTCATACATTAGGAGCTTTTGCGCCTGCGCGGTAGCGTTTGGAAAATTCTCAAGATTAGTCGCTCGGCGGGAACCCCTCCCCCATGCCGGTACTGCGCATGCTCAGCCCGCCGAGCAACAGTCACTCCTCAGTTCTTTCTTGTCCGCCGTAGCGAACAGAAGGTTCTCTTAGTGGCTTGTGCTTTTTGGCGTTTTTTCTTCTCGTTTTTGACTTGGATTACGGATTTTGGCTTACGATTTTGGACTTCGGACTGGTTTCTGGTCTTTGAACCCCCTTTTATCCCCTTCTTCTCTTCGGACTTTCTTTAGTCTATGTCGGCGCTTTTTAAGAGCTGTGTCTCTTGCGGATGGAAGGTCGCTTTATCAGACGGGCACCGTGAGTGCCTCTTCTGTTTGGGCGAGGCCCATAACGTCCAGGCCTGCCCTGTTTGCCGGCAGTTCACTCACCAAACCCTTTGCAACCGCTCGGCGAGACTTAAGTCTCATTGTTGGGAAGAGTCCTTGTGAGCGCGGGAACTGCCCGAGACCAGCGTTGTGATGGCAGAGAAATCGACTCATCCAGCGACCATTCCATCAATGGTGTCAGCGGCTGCCACTCCGTCCACTTCGTCGGTACCGGGCTTGGTACCGACCTCTAAGCTACCGAGGATCCCGAAACTATCAGCTCCTCTGAGTCGTGACGAACCTGCGGGCTCGCAGGCCTCAGCCTTCTCCAAGCCCTTGACACTGGCCCAAAGGAAGCGTCCTCCCACCCAGGGCGTGGGAAAGAAGAAGGAGAAAAAGAAGAGAAGGAAGGAAAAGAGGTGCTCCCCTTCGAAGGAGCCTCGCCCCCCGACACCTCCACCTACCCAGCTCACTGGGGATCCAGAAGAGCACTCGGACCACCAAGAGGTCCTTGAGGTGTCGGACGAGGAGCAGACCATGGAGATCCTGCCCTCAGAACCATCCAAGTTAACGGCTGCGGTTACCCCGCCAAGTCATCCTACATCAGTCGACCGCCGAGAGGAGGTTGTGGCCCGACACCGGCCTTTGCCCAGTCACCGGCCAATCTCTAGATGGAGCAAGTCCCGCTCTCCCGAGCAGAGAGCCAGGCCTCCATCTCCACCCCACAGGGAGGTGTGCCTTCAGAGAGCCCACTCTGGGGACTCAGTGTATACCTCCGCCTCCTACCTCGGTAGGTATGGCCAGGAGCACCTCTGGCGCGAGCCCCTAGGGTCCTACTATTCGTACTCCCCGTTGTACATAGATAGGTACCACCCGGACGTATGGTACTGGTCACCATGGCACCGATCCCGCTCACCCTCCAGGGAAGCCTACCGCTCCTGCTACGAGAGGTTGCCAAGTCGATCGCCCTCTCACCGATCGATCTCGCCGTGCCATCGGAGATCTAGGGAGCCCTCACCCCGTTACAGGGCAGTGTCGCTTCCCCCAAGGACAACATCGACTGCGACATGTGCTGTGCCTCAAGCCACTTTGGCACAAGTGACGCGGGCAACGACGTCGACATCACAGGCTATTCACCGCCCTCGGCCCTCGGTGGTGCCCGTCGAAGTCACACCTATCCCAGCCACGACATCATCCGCGGTACCAGTGCTGTCTACTGCTCCAACGGTGACCTTGGCTCTTCCCCCCGCCCCGCAAGCCATCTGCGGAGAAGTCAGTGGAGAGATCTCCAATCCCTTCTTCGGAGTCGTATGAGTCCAACTCTGACTCTGGGGACTCGACTCCATCTTCCCACGAGTCGCCTCCATTGGCTTTCAGGGAACTGGGACCAGAGTCGGCACCGGAGGACATTCACCAGTTCTCCGCGATCCTCCTACGCATGGCCACAGCCCTCGGCCTGAAGGTTGCGGAACCGGCTCCAGCGGCGCATGATCTCGTCTTCCAATACCTGGAGACACGCCAGCCATCCACTGCGCCGCTGCCCTTTCTGCTGACATTATTGGATGCCCTGAAACAACCCTGGGCAAAGCCAGCCTCGGCTCAGCCAATTCCACACCGGCTTCAGCACCTCTACAAAACCCAGAGGGAGGACGCGGAGTTCCTCTTCAGTCATCCAGTGCCGAACTCCATCGTGGTAGAATCGGCTCAGACCAAGTGTGGTAACAGCACACACGACCCCGCTGGACCGTGAAGGCTGCAAGCTCGACACCTTTGGCAGGCAGTTTTACTCTGCCTCCTCCCTGGTGGCCAGAACCCTGAACACGATGGCCTGTCTTGCGGCGTACCATCGTAACCTTCTGGACCAGTTCGCCCCACTCCTCGCGAATCTACTGAGGGACTCCCGCGCAACTGCCACACAGCTCTTCAACGAGGCTGTGGTGGTCTCGAACCAACAGATTGCCGCCTTGAGGCATGACGTGGAGGTTACCTCGAGGGTGATGGTGGGCGCAGTTGCCCTTCGACGACACGCATGGCTATGTTTGTCGGGGCTCCAGGAGGACAGCCGCAAGCGGATTGAGGACCTCTCATTTGACGGCCAGGGATTGTTTCATACCTCAATGGATGAGGCTATGGACCACCTCGTCAAGGCCCGACTAACGGCCAAGAAGATGGGCATCAACCAACCGCCCCAGTCTTGCCGTAGCTTCGGTTCCCAGCCATCGTGGCGTAAGTCCTCCTCCTCCTTCACATACCAACCGCAGTCCCTGTGATCGACTGCATCCCGGTCATTCACTTCGTCTACCGCACGGAGAACTCTTTGAAGATGCCCATCTTCCTCTTCCAAGAAGTCTTCCTCTGGGACGAAGTCCCGTTTTTGATGTGTTGTGCAGGTCGCCACCGATACCAACCTTCATCCTCCCAGCAGCCCTAGAAGATCGGCCGAGCTTGGCCAGACACCTCGCCGAGTGGCAAAAGTCACTATGGACTCCTGGGTACTTACCATTGTCCGTCTTGGCTACACCATAGAGTTTCAAGATATTCCACCGTGAGGAGTCTACTTCTCCACCCCGGCCAGCTCGGTACTGCTGGACGAGATCCAGTCTCTTCTACAAAAGGGAGCGATCGAGGCACTTCTGTTCTCAGCCAAGACCACCGGCTTCTTCTCACGGTACTTCACCATACCGAAGACGGCCTATCCTGCGGCCTATCCTGGACCTCAGAGTGGTGAATGACTACATCCGCCCCAAGAGGTTCAAGATGGTTACGCTACCCTCGATCCTGCCTTTCCTTCGACGAGGGGACTAGTTCACCTCCATCGATCTTCAGGATGCTTACTTCCACATCCCCATTCGCCTGCAGCACAGACGATACCTACGGTTTGCGGTCAACGGCACCTGTTACCAACACAGGGTACTGCCATTTGGACTCTCGACCGCGCCCAGGGTCTTTACCAAGTGCATGGCCCCCGTGATGTTGTTCCTGCGGACAAAGGGCGTCTCGATTTACCCCTACCTCGATGATTGGCTCTTGATGGCATCCTGCAAACAGAAACTTTACAGGGACATACATTGGACACTTACTCTTCTCACCCGTCTCGGACTCCGGGTCAACCCAAAGAAGTCCCATCTTGAGCCCATGAGGGTTCTCGAATTCATCGGGGCGACCCTAGACGCGGTATCGGCAAGAGCGTACCTACCGATGGAACGGGTGCAGATGCTTCGTCGGGCAGCGTCTGCCATCTTCCGTGCCCCGACGGTAACAGCGAGGAGAATCCAACAACTCCTCAGGTACATGGCCTTGACAACCTCTGTGACCTACCTCTCCAGGCTTCGCGCACGACCGCTTCAGCACTGGTTTGTTCGAGACTTCGATCCACTCTTGGATGACCAGGCACGCCGCTACCAGCTACCTCTACAGGTGCGCCAGTCCCTGCTGTGGTGGCAGTCTTACAGCCACCTCCTGTCGGGCATGCCGTTCTGGGAGCAGAATCCAAAGGTCACGGTAACGACAGATGCATCCCTCTACAGGTGGGGAGCACACTGCAGTGACCTCAGAGTCCACGGCCGGTGGATCGGTCACGAGACCTCTCCACATCAGCGCCCTTGAGCTGCTTGCCATCTTGAAAGCTCTACGGGCATTTCGACACCTCGTCACAGGTCGCACAGTGTTGATCCTGACGGACAACACGACGGCGGTCTGCTACGTCAACAGGCAATGAGGGACTCATTCAACCACCCTCCTCAACATCACCCTCGACCTCTGGGACTGGTGCGTCTTGCTCTGAATCCATCCAGTGGCGGTTCACCTGACCGGGCAGGAGAGCACCACAGCGGACGCCCTCAGCAGGGACACCTCATGCCACCACAAGTTGTCACTCTCCAGCGAGGCTTTCCAGATGGTTCGAGATCGATAGGGAGAGCCGACGGTCGACCTCTTTGCCACCAGCCAGAACGTGAGGTGTCGCCGGTACTGCTCGAGGGCTGGCCACAATCGCCGCTCCATCGGCAACGCCTTCTAGTTCCGGCAGAACGAGGGATTCCTCTACGCGTTCCTTTTGTTCCCCCTCCTGGGCTGGGAGATATCGAAGATCCTCGCGGACCGAGCAGACATCATTCTTGTGGCACCGTACTGGCCGAGGCAGCACTGGTTCGGCCCCCTGTTCGAGGCCACTTGCGGATGGATTCTCTGGTTTCTGACGGTACCGGACCTCCTATCCCACTCCAACGGTCTCGTGCTTCACCCGGACCTGCCACTCTTGGCCGTCCATGCCTGGAGGATATCGCCTTAGACGATCCTGTCATCGGCAACGTCCTGACCGTGGCCAGGAAGGAGTCAACACGCTGCAATTACCACTACAAGTGGTGGTGCTTCGTTGCCTTTGCTGAGGAACAACGAGAGCCGGTATCACTTGTCAACCTGCCTACCGTGCTCCATTTTCTCCTACACCTTCGACAACAGGGCTTGGCCTTCCCATCGCTGAAGGTTTACCTCGCCGCTATTGTGGCATACCAACCACCACGATCCCCATTGGCGGTTTTCTTCCGTCACGGTACTGTGAAGCAGTTTTTGAAGGGCCTACAGCACCTCTACCTGCCGGTATCACCACCGCTACCGCCATGGTCGCTATTGCTGGTGCTATCATAGCTGACGAGACCTCCCTTCGAACTCATGGCGATTGCAGATGACAGGCTGAAAACTGCCTTCTTGGTGGCTGTCACCTCTGCTAGGAGGGTGGGAGAGCTGACAGCCCTGCGATCTGACGAGCCATACCTCGTCTTCCATAGGGACAAGGTGGTCCTTTGGCCTGACATTTCATTCTTGCTGAAGGTGGTGTCTAACTTCCACCTGAGTCAAGACATCATCTTGCCCACCTTTTACCCGGCCCCGACTACACCTTTGGAGCGATCCCTTGACTCCTTGGATGTTCGTCGGGCCTTGGCCTTCTACAAGGACAGGACTGCCTCTTTCCGACAGGCCCCACACCTTTTTGTGTTCTATGGCAGGTGTCAAAGTGGCCACGAAGTTTCCACCAAACATTTCTCTAAGTGGGTGGTCCAGACTATTCAGCTGCTTACGAGCTTGCCAAGAAGCCTCCGCCAGTGTTCCTTCGGGCTCATTCCACCAGACCCGGGGCTACCTCTGCAGCCCTCCTTCGAGGAGTCGACCTGCAGGAACTCTGCCGTGTGGCGACCTGGTCCCAGCCATTGACCTTCGTGCGCCACTACAGGCTAGATTGCTGGTCCCATCGAGATGCTCGGTTTGGATGTGCTGTGCTGGCTTCTGTTCTGTAGGACCTGACCCACCATCCTACTGGTAAGCTACACAGTCTCCTAATGTATGAGGCACAGAGACCACGAAGAAGAAGAACAGGTTGCTTACCTGTAACTGTAGTTCTTCGAGTGGTCATCTGTGCCCTCATACATGCCCACCCAACTGTCCCCTCTTTTCAGGTCCCTTTTCTCAGTGGACCAAAGAACTGAGGAGTGACCGTTGCTCGGCGGGCTAAGCATGCTCAGTACCGGCATGGGGGAGGGGTTCCCACAAAGCTACTAAGCTCGAGAATTTTCCGAATGCTACCACGCAGGCGCGAAAGCTCCTAATGTATGAGGGCACAGATGACCACTCGAAGAACTACAGTTACAGGTAAGCAACCTGTTCTTATTGTAAGCTACGACAAAAACATGTATCCAAATAAGTTTGTGCAACCAAAAATTAACTTGTGTATATAATGGTTTACAAGACATGTTTATTGTTTAGCCATCTACTGCTTGAAAAGCACAGCAGTGAGCCTTACAAAATAGTGGAATTCCACTTGAACTACTACTTGAACTACACAGCAGCAAGCCCATGCAGTATAATCATACAGTGGAATTTTATTTATTCAATGGAAGGAGCCTAATTTGGCAAAGCAGGAAGCTTAACACCCAGCATCTTCCGTATTGTTGCTTGTTTGGTTATTCCTTTGAAAACACTTTGGCTGAGTATATTTATCTGGAAGAGTTTATTTCTACATGGTTTGGCAGTAATTGCATTTAAATTTTCTCATTGTGATTCAAGTTACACTGTTAAATTTCTTTTAAATTGACTTTCAGAGTAGAATATATACCCCTTGATTATATTATCATGGCTCTTTAATTTGTGACTGGCAGTATTCCCTCCACATTCACGGGTTTGATTTTTGTGAATTTGATTATTTACGAGGTATGGGCATGACTTCCCTTCCCTTCTCCTCCTCCCGTGCCCTTGCATTTTGCCAGGTGCGGAGAAGGAATAGAAGTGTCTGGACAAAAGGTAAGGAAGGGATGGGGAGACACGCATGCACCTTCCTTCTGCCCTCCAGGCCTCCCCAGAACTGCCCAGACCTCCCCAATGGAACTGTGTCCCTATATTGTTGACTGTATTTTTATCAGCATCTTGTAAACCATTATATACACAGTTAATTTTTGGTTGCTCAAACTTATTTGTATGCCTGTTTTTTATGTTGTAGTTCATGTTTAGTCAGCGGTAGTTGTGGTTTTGTTGTTCTAATCATTGTAAGCTAACTTTCCCCAACCCAGCATCCTCTGGAGGTGCTATACTACAACCACCATAATCCCCAGCCAGCACACTCATTGACCATAGTGGCAAAGCTTTGTGGAAATTGCAGTATGAACAGAGAAATGTTGCCAGGTTTTCAAAATAGTAATTAGGGACAGTTGGAATTCATGGCATATGGGGCAGGAAGTAGTTGTTAACAAGTTTTTTGTTCTGCCTAAATATCAAATGAAAGGATTGGTTTCAGGTAATTTAGCCATGTGTACCTCTGTAAAACTAAATACAAGCTTCCTCCACTTATCTGACAGGTTAGGGACCAGAGCATTGTCAGAAAAAGGAATTGGTTGAAAAGCAGAACCCATGAACTGGACTGTAAGGAGCATAAAGGACTTATGGAGGCTCACTTGGGACCAACCATATGCTGCTTGCAGTCTCTGCTGGCTTAGCACTTCATCCTCCTGCACAGCTTGCTTTGCAAGCAGTGCACACATACAAGTAGTTCCAAGCAAGCCTCCGTAGGCGAGAAGAACAGATGAACAGAACTACTGAATTAGTGGAGCTTGTCTTCAATTTGGAATCATTCTGTTAAGCAACAAATCAGAAAATGGGTGCCAAAGGTGGGTTTTTTCCTGTATTGTCCACACTCACAAATTATGCAATGCACACATTTCTGTCTTTGTGAAGGGCCTACAACCTAAAAAAATGGGATTTTCATAGAATCATGGAGTTGGAAGAGACCACAGGGGCCATCCAGTCCAACCCCCTGCCATGCATTAGCGCTCCCAAAAGATGGCCATCCAGCCTCTGCTTAAAAATCTCCAAAGAAGAAGACTCCACCACATTCCAAGGCAGCATTTTGGGGGTTGTTGTTTTTTGAGGGGACATTTGGTTTAGTCTATATAAAAGGAAAACCTTTCCAACTCTTCAATAGGGGACAACCCTTATAAATAAAGGATACTTGTTAGTCCTATAAGAGACAACCTTTCCAAGAAATTGCTTTCAGGAACTACAGCTCTTAGAATTCTCCCTCAGCTAGCATGGCCACTGTGAGTTTTGAAGTTGTAATCCTCAAAAGCAGCTTTTCCAAGATCTGAATCTTAACACATCTGGAAAACTGATACAGGCGCCAGAGTGTTAGATGATCCAATAGTCTGACTCTATGATTCTATGACTGAGTAGAAGACAGCTTTGCATGTTATTTTTTTAAAGTTACCTTTAACACATGACAAGGAAGGCTGACATCTTGCTCTTTGTGTGTCTGTTTGCAGTTTGACCGATTGTCAGTGCTGCTGCTGCTTCTCCCATGTAATTTTGGAACAGCTGTACTGTAATTACAGGCTTAATATGGTAGATTGGATATATGTACAACCAAGGAATCTAAATAAATGAAATTGCCCACCCCGCCTCTTGTATGGGCAAGTTGGTGTCAGATGCACTGTTGTGGTTTCATAGATACATACTGTTCCGATTTAAAAGATTTGTCAGCATGGCAGTTGCTCACCATGCACCAGTTTCCATAAACATAAACCATGGTGCTAATCATTAATAGTTTTAGCTTAGCTCAGGCCCAAAGGACCAGATTAACCTTTCTGGAAATTAACGGATTTTTCTAAGCCATAAAACTTTGGGAGAAAAGAGCAACTGTTGACTTGCACCATGCTGCATTTGGCTGTTCAATTATTTCCCGGTTAGTGGGAGAAAGATTGTGAGTAGCAAGAAATGGAATCACACAGGTATGAGTATAAACAGTTTGGGAATAACTTTTTTAAAAAGTAGGATCAGAGTTTAAAAGTAGTGAGTCAGAGTGACCATGTGGTTACCCAAAATGAATTAATGGAGGGGGGAGTATAGAGGGAGAGAGCCAGTGGGGTATAGTGGTTTGAATATTGGACTAAACCTGGTAACAGGGGTTTGATTCCCTGCTCAGCCATGAAACCCACTGGGTGATCTTGGGCACATCTCACACACTCAGCCCCAGAAAACTCCATGATAGGTTCATCTTAGAGTTGGCATATGTTGAAAATGACTAGAAGGCCTGCAACAGCAATAGAATAGTAGGCATATCGAAGTTACATTTCTAAAGTTACATAGCAAGTATTAGTTTTGAACAAGGGCTCTCTTGGTTCTTTAATTTTAATCATTTCTTAACTTTTAGTGATCATAAAAGAAAAAACAGCTGGAGGGTATTTTAGAGGTGTTGTGACTAGAATTTGTAAGTTTTTTGCCATTCTCTTACCAATCCTGTCTCCCCTCCCCCCAAGTAATGAACAGTAAGAACCTGACAAATCTGTCGCAAGTGGTGAATGACAGGTTGGTAAATGGTCAAGCAATATCTGTTGAGGGCTTGATCCTGGATAAGCATATTGACCTGGCTTGTACTGCAGAGACCTGAAGCTGGGGTATGTGTTAATCTTTCAGCTTTGCCCTCCCAAGTTCTTTGTGCAGCAGCATGCAAGATCTGGACAGGGAGAAGGGTTGAACTGCATTGGTCTCCCACAGTTTGGTTCGTGTGTGTGTGTTTGATGAAGGTGGGCATCCAGTATGGACTAAAGATGCCATTAGTGTACCACTCACCTGGCTGCTCAATAGTCTTCCTTCCTGAGCTTGCCACAACAATCTTGGGGATGGTGTTAGGAGTCAGCTTACAGCAATGGAAGAGCTTCAGTATCCCTACTGAGGCAGCGCTGTCAGGGCTTCACATCCACAATGCTGCCCATAAATCTATCCCAAGTGGTATCTCATCCTATTCATGCTGCTGGGCATACTTGATCTTGTTGTCTTTGCTGGACAAACTAAAGTCTATCTGAAAGCTTATGCTTTGGCAGTGCGAGCAGCAAAAATACCTGTTTCCTCTGTCAACATTCTTGACTGCAAAGAATCATCCAGCAGAGCAATTTTGAGTGGTTACGATCCTCTTGTAATCTGGCCCATGCCAAGATGAGTTGGAGCATGTGATAGCCCGCTGTGAACAATTTGCCCAGCTCTTTGCAGATAAAATCACTCAGACCTGCTGTGACTGGGATGTTTGTTGTTGATACAGATATACTTTTGGCTTCTGTTTGTCCAGTGATAGCAGATACTTTTCCATTTATACTGCCTGAAGATATGGATAGGAACTAGAGGTGTGAGGGCCTTCAAGTATCTGCTAGGTCCTTGCCCTTTCTGTCTCAGGGGGAACAGCTGAGAGGGTAAATACAATACTCAGTGCCTCTTGACAGCAAGGCAGAGATCCAATGTGCTCAAAGAACATCTGATGAAGTCTTTCCTGAATCACATTGTACAGGATATGAAGCAGTACAAGAGTCTCAGTACAGGCACGCTGCAGATAACAAAGCCTCTGAGAAACAAGATTCTTTTTATGAAGCTTTCGATGCCTGTGCAGCCCCCTTTTTCTTCTCAGCCATCTGTCTAGCTAGAAGTTTTTTTAGCAGCATGGTTATTGGAGGTGAAGGAGGGCTAGAGGAACCCAAGACTGTCAGTGCTGGTTTGCAGAAGCATGTCTGCAGTAAGAAATACAATAACATTTGAGCAGGAAAAGAACAGGATTCTGCTCCAGTTAAGTGAACTGTAGCCATTTGTGCCTCTTATAACAGGTAAGGTAAACAGCAGCTGCCTTTTGAATGTGTAGGAACAGCAACACAGAGGGACAAAAGCAGAGCAGATAAGCCTCACCCCCAGTATGTTTAAAAAAAATAGAGAAGCCTGAGAATGATGGGACTTGAGAGTTGCATAGAACAGTATAAAAGAATCAATTATCCAGGCATCTGCGGAGTTTCCTCCCATGCCCTTTAGGTTACTAGCCTGCTTTGTTATTAACAGCTATTTATAAAACACACCCTTAAGCAGTGATGGCTGGCACCTGGGAATTAGGATACCAGCCTTGAGAAGCAGCAGCTTAACCTGGGAGACATATAAGCATGGAGGATGGATTGTATACTACTGATAACAAAGGACACAGTAGTGCCAGGGTCCCAGAGCACAGAATGTAAGTAGGACTCACTTCGGATAAATAACAGATTGACTGATGCATTGGGAGGCTACTAAGTGACAGGGCCAAGGCACATGCCCTGATATCTGAAGCCCACCAGATTTTACATAGAAGTGATGTAACTTCGTCTGCTACTTCATTATCTTATCGAAAAGTATAAATATATAGGCCTTCCTTTGTTCAGACACATTTGACTTGTGGGAATATCCCTGGATATCAATCTTTCTTTTGGCCCAGGCTGAATAAAATATTAATTCTTGATTTTGAATCTCCTGCTGGTGTGAAACTTATTGGCACTGTTGCGCTCCAGGGAAAACCTACCCATTGTTGCTATCAGATCTATCTGTTTGGCCTCCAAAATCAAAATTGTTGGAAGAGTAGAGGCTGATGAAAGAAAAAAAAATCTTGGATGTATTTTGAAAGAACTCTTGAAGCTGTCTCTAGAAGATTCCATATGTGTTTGTTTACTCGTGCAATGCTTACCTGACCTGGTTGCTTCATTTCACACATGCATATCTTCAGTTCTGAATAAAAAGTGCGCTGGAATACATTCAAGCTGCTCTTCTTTTGTGCGGTGTAGGAACTCGTCCTTGTTCTTTTCATGTTATTTCTGCCCCTGGTACTGAAGGGGTTAAATCCAATGCCACTTGAATAGGAAAAATAAGCGAATTGAATTGTGCCTCTGAGTAAATTGCAGATGTCTGTCTTAACTCAAATTTTAGAGAATGGCCTTGCAACAAAAGGTCTGGGAATTCACAGGGAGGCACTATACTCCCTACCATTATTTTGTATCATCTTCTAAACTAACTCTTTGTTCTCTTCTGTACACGTGTATGCCAGTCAATGATGTAATGGAAAAATTAACTAAAGATCTTTTTCTCCAGTGATGGGCGGGCTAAGTAAATGATTGATTGCTGACATAGAAGGCAAAAGGTATATAGTGATGCTACCTCAATTAATTGAGACAACAGTTCTGGGATAACTGTTGCCCTTGCGCAAGGTATTGTTAACAATAAAAATGGCTTTTTGATTTTTCCCTGAAACCTGGTCGTCTCCACTTTTCTTGGCCACAACAGTACCAAGTTTCTGTTAAAGAAGTAATGGCCAGGAACATACAGTCTGCCATCCACATTTACAAAGACCTTCACAAATTTGATTTTTCATGAGGCACGTGCGTATCTCCCCCCGCCACATTCGCCTCCTCCCATTCTCTTGCGTTTTGCTGGGCACGGAGAAAGAAGGCAAGTGCCTTAGTGAAGGGCAAGAAAATGGGGGCAGGGGGCACATGTATACCTTCGTTCTCCCCTTTGGAGCACTCCCTCCCATTCCCATGCATTTGGCCCCAGAGGGAGAATGCATGCCAAGGCAAAATGCAAAGGAACTAGGGGGGAGCCCTGGAATGGAATGGTAGGGGGGAGCACAGGGGGGATTAATCATAGTTTTTCCACTTTTGCAAGGGTTCTATGCCCTCACGAAAGTGGAGAGGCCACTGTATTTACTTTGTTAATTGAGGTATATCTGTTTGCCATTTGTTGGCAAGGTACTGGAGCCTTTGGTGGTGTCCCAGGTCTGGGGGCTTCTGGATGAGATGGATTATCTAGAATGATTTCAATTTGGCTTCAGGCCTGCATAGAGGATGTAAATGGTCACTTTGATGGACAACCAAAGCTGGGAACTGGCATATATCTCTGTTCATTCTGCTGGACTGTTCGGCAATTTTCAATATCATTGACCATGTTATCCTTCATATTGTCTCTTTGGTATGAGACTTGGAGGCACTGTTTTACTGCAAGAGTGAGCCTAGAGGGTGAAGCTGGGAGATTCCTATTCAGTGTCTAGGTTGCTGGCTAAGAGTCTCTCAGGCTTCTATTCCTCATGCCATTGAATGTTCCTTCACTTCACCCCGTTGAAAAGAATACTCTGCTCCAATTGACACTGCCCACAGGACTGCAGAGCTTAAAGACAGCCGCTCTGATCTTCTTCCTCTGTTGAAGGACCAAGTTGTACTCCCTGACTCTCAGAAAGAACATCACAGCAAGGCTAAGACCGTCCTAACCCCATACAACTGCTGGAGGAGGAACAACTCCCAGCGTGAACATATGCACAGCAGTGGCTGCATTTTGAAGTGATTTTGAGCAATGAGAACTCTCTCAGTGATGCTTGATTTGGGATGGCTATTTCATACCTTCCAACTGTCCTGATTTGGCAGTGAGCGTCCTGATTAATCATCTGTCATTCCGTTTTTTTTCAGCTGCTTTTTAAAATGTCCCAGTTGCTCTCTCCACTTTCCTCCTTTGTCTTTAGTTTACTTCAATGTTGCAGACTGAGTTCAAAGTACAAAAGTAGTTTGTACTTAATGCAGCAAGTGGAGAGAAGAGGAGGGGTGGAATTTTATTCTTCTCAGTAGCCTCAGGTAAAAGCAAACTGCTGTAGCCTCTCATAACTTACCTGTTCTTCCTCATTAATAAAGTTTTGCATCTTAACCACATTCTGATGTTGCTTGGCCACACATGTTCCAGTTTTCATCTGTTAAATGTTGGAAGGTATGCTATTTCATTCATTCATTTCATTTATTATGACAAACAGCCAGCTGGTTATGCTATTTCAACATATGCCACAAAACTATTCATTGAGTATTTCTTTGTTGTTTTGCTGTTAACAAGATAAGATGGTTGCGTTTCTAGGACTGATCACATTTGATGTGATGTGGATGTCCAGATCCATCACGATCCAGTTTACACTATATTCTTTTTACCATCAGTCCTCCATATTTTGTGTCTCCACATCACATGTGCTTATACAGCTGTGATGGTTGTATACATCTGCTTCATTGTGGAAGAGGATGGCTGGGGAACAGCTTCCAGAGACACAACAACCAGTGCTACCAGTCAATAGATGTTGCACAGTTATTCCAGCATGCCCTCTTTAACGGTGGGCTAGCCCAAGATGTTTTGCTGCCTGAAGAAAAGAGCAAGATAGTATCTCCCCTCCCCTCCCTCAATTCCATGTACAAAATCCAACTTAGGCTGACAGTTGAGTCTTTCTTCAAAACTAATGATGGAGCACATCTGATTGTAAAGTGCTGGTGATATCGTTCAAAGCCTTAAATAGTTGGAGACCCTGATGCTTGAAGGAATGCCTTTCCCTATGTATGTCTGCCCAAGAATTGAGGTCTGTTGAAAGGGCTCTTCTCTGTGTCCCACTGGTAGGAACAATGTGCTATGGTAGAAGACAGGAGAGCTCCTTCTCTGCTGAAGCACCCCCTTATAAACACCCTCAAGCCTTCAAGTTGCCTGCTGACTTATGGCGACCCCATAAATTACATAGTGTTAGGCAAGGAATATTCAGAGGTTGTTTTGTCAGTTCCTTCCTCTGAAATATAGTGTACAGCATCAGGTTGTTACCCTGATTTCTGGGAGTCCTGTGAGGGACACCTAAGCGCGCTCCAAATTACAAAGGTGGGAATTAGTCAAAAGAGCACAAGCTAGCACTACAAGAGGCAGGGCAATGGAGCGAGATCTTTTACCCAACGTCTACGGGGTCAGGCTGAGTCAAGGAGCAAACAGAAGTAAACAATAATAATGGTTTTTACTGATATACAGCCAGACACGTGTATGCAACACACTCACACAGAGAACTATAGAAATAAAGGCTGGAGTGGGATAGAGGGATTTTAAGAGGAGGTTTGGTATGGGAAATACTGCGCCTGTCCTGAAGCCCGGGAAGTCGGAGGAAAAAGGTCCATTGAAATAGCGTTCTCACCACAGGGAGCTGAGGGGAAGGCTCGTCGAACAAAGCGACAGCAAGGCAGGATGGAAGTCAAGAGCGATCCGAGGAAGTGCTCAAAGTCAGCGGTTCTTATAGGGGAAAATGCGGCCTCAGACTAGCCCGTTGTCGGGGACAATAATGAGTTTTGGGCTGGAGACAAAGCCTCCGAAAGGTCAGTGATTTACATGATTGAGTTAAGACCGAATTGTCAATAGAGTAGCCAGTATGCAAGAGCAGAGTGCTTGACAGTTGAATATTCGGCTCGTCAAGCTGCCTGCTCGGGGCAGGGAGTTCTTTGTAAGTAGCCCGCATACATAATGTGGTACTTGCCTTGAGGTCTCCTGAAGTGGTGGTTTGGCTATTTCTGGTCTGCCTGTATTAGTTTGGGATATTTCAGCAACTAGCGGCCGAGCCTGTATGCGTGCTTGTTCGGGGGCCTCGCAAGCACGTGGAGAGGAATAGGTAGAGGAGGCCAAATTATTGATATCAAATGATATCTAATATCCCACAGGCTTGGGCTAGGAAACTGTGGTAACAAGGTATTTGTTGGCAAACTCCCATCCAAGTACTAATCAGGGCTGACCCTGCTTATCTTCCAAGATCAGCTGGGATTTGGTGCCTTTAGGGCATTTTCACCATGGTTTACATTATTTTAATTAGTTTTATTTTTTTAAGTGTTTACAGTCTTTTAAAATTATTCTAATTGTTTTAAATGGTTCTAAATGGATTTTATTGGACAACACCCTGAAAATTCTTGGGTACAGTGTGGGGAAAACACACACACACGCACACACACTTACATACATGCACATATATAGTTGTTGTTGTTATTATTAAAAAGCCAAACAAACATGACATCTGAGGGCAGCAGGCTAGCTCAGGGATCAAAAGGTAGCCTTCCTGGCACAGTTCTTTCTTCTAGCTGCCTGCTGAAGAGTCCCAACAACTTCTGCCTAAGCTGGCTGCCTCACTCTGCCTAATGGTAGGACCAGCCCTATCTTAATGGATGTGATTTGATCACAATAAAAAACAAGGGGAAGTGGGCAAAGAAACAGAAGAAAGTTACAAACAGAAGACAACATCATCTGGGCTTCCTATACAATCCTGTGAATGGGATAAGACTCTTGCCTAATCAAAATATCATCTGGAAGCACCTAGGAAGGCTCGTTTGTTATTTGTTGTTGTTGCTGTTGTGTGCCTTCAAGTCATATCCAACCTATGACAACCCTAAAGCAAACCTATCAGGGGGTTTTCTGCAGCTGAGAGTGTGTGATGTGCCCAAGGTCAGCCAGTGGGTTTCCGGTGCTGAGTGAGGAACTGAACCCTGTCACCAAGGTCATAGTCCAAAGCTCAAACCAGTACAGTACACTGGCTCTCACGGTTCTTTACTACTAATGCCAGCTCCTAATATTTATTTATCTGTTTTATTTATATTCTACCTTTCCCCCAGCCTAGGACCCAAGACAGTTCACAAAACTTGTTAAGAAGAAGAAAAAGCTATAAGCTTTTACACCATACTTCATTCTGGACACTTGCAGGCAAGGAAAGCAATCAGCATGCATGACACTGTCTTATGGATTGTTCATCTGGCTTCACACCTTCTCCTCCATTTACTACTCTCCTTTCCATTTTGAACCCTGTATCTCCTTGCTTAGCTTTGGATTGTTTCCCCTTCTCCAAGGTCAATGCAAAGAACAGTCATAACTGCAACTGATCCCAAAAAGCCCAAATGCTCCCAGCACCTGATGGCCTTGCTTGGAAATTCTGGCTAAGTTATGCAGAGTATCATAAGCAATTAAAGCTCTTTTTTATTCACTTCCATTTGAGCAGAAACTGACTTGCTGGATTATAGTGATTCCTGTAAGCTTAAGTAGCTTAAGCAATATAAATATTTTCCCCTTTGGGAGACTGTGGTGATCTTAATAAGAGTTTTGTAAATTAAATACTATGCTGACTCTATTACAAGTTGGAAAGGTTATCTTGGGCACAGTATGTCTTGTCCTCTCATTAATAAAAAACTGCTCTGGGGACTAAATCGACATTGCAATCCTATACACATCTACTCAGAAGTGAGTCCCATTAATTTTAGTCTTCACTGCTGGAAAAACATGTATAGGATTTCAGATTTAATCCATCTGCCTGCAATAGCAAGACATTTGGATGTTGCAAAAAGACTTAGATGTTGCACTATTCTGAATGCTTTTGGCAGAATGCAGTGGCACTAAATGCTGCAGAGGTCTCAGACATTGGTGTTGGAGACAACTATTTCCCATATGTAGTGCTAGAACAGCATAGAGTATCCTCCCATCCATAATGTGGAGAATTCTAGTTGTATTGAAGTTGGAGGGTGGAAATGTTACTTTGCTAATATAAACCTCCCAGAAACCCTGCAACTGCTATTGCTATTGCGTCACATCTGTCTCGGGCTTCTAGGAATTGTCCTAAATACAGCTTCCTCCAAAGCCTGGTCTAGACTATTTCACTTCCAGGTAGTAGCGCAAAATTGACTGGGGATGGTGGTGAATGTAATGTTAATACCAATTGAGCTGGAGACAACTGGTAGTGTGGCTCAGATGGGTTCACTCAATACCTGTGAAAGAAGCACAGCTGAATTCATATACAACAGAACAAGTGTTTTTACATGTCACATCCCTCGGCCACAGAATGAGCTGAGGTTTACAATCAAAACAGCAGGCCAGGAACTTTGATACTACCTGAGTTGTCACTTTGCCATTCACTCTCTTTGCCTCAGATGAGCTGTCAGTCTTCAAAAGCTAAGATTTCCAGGACTAAATGCCTGCCCAAGAACTGGGATCTAGTGGAAGTGCTTGCTTCTGTGTCCCCCCAGTATGGGAAATACATTATGGGAGGACACGAAAAGGCCCTTCTCTGTGGTGGCACCCCAGCTATGGAATTCCCTCCCTCTGGAGGCCCAGCTGGCACCAACGCTGGGATCTTCTTGGCACCAAGTCAAACTTGGCTGCTTGTTAAAGCCTCAAGCCTATCTGACTTTATCTAGGCTGCATGTGTCTTATGGGCACACTATTTAAAATTATTTTAACTGGGGCTGTTTCCACACTAGAGTGAAGTAGTGTTTCACCGTGTGTCCAGAGTGGTGTTTTTTACTTCAACTTACTCCAATTCCTATCTGCACGCTCTCTTGTTTCTGTTGAGGTAAAGTGGAGAAAATCATTTGTAGCTTCTTCATCATCAATTCTCGTGGAACTTCTATTCCCTTCCCTCGCTCCACCCCACTGCTGCCGATTGGTCAATTAAAAAAACACACATAGAAACCATTGCTATGTTTTAGCGCAAGTGGTGTGAATTGATGTAATGCTTCTGAATGTAGGAAAAAACGCAGCAGAAATGGTTTGGGTGGTTTACATCAGAGTTTTTCCGTTTTTACAATACATCGGTTTAACATAGATATTAACTGCGCTAAGACCTCAACTGGTGCAGAACCACAGAGGACAGAACCGTGTCAAACCAGTTTAACGTGCAGATGTAAAAGCGACAATAGGACGCTACTGCGATGTGCAGGAAGGGCCTGGGTTTTAATTGTCTGGTTTTTAACTAATGAACTATGTGATATATTTGTAACCTTTTAAATTATTGTTGTCATTTATTGTTTTAAACTGATTGTATTGTAAGCCGCCCTGAGATCTTCGGCTATTGGGTGGGATATAAATATTTTCATAAATAATAAATATCTTCCCTCTCCCTGACCTTTACCTCTGAGGAAAGGACAGAGCCCAGTGTACGCTCTTCCAGATTGGTTCCACAAGTCTGTTCCTGTTCCTTCAGTCTTTCCCCTGGGTGAACTTAATTAGTCAAGTCACTAATCTCTCACATCAATGTTCATGAACATCAGGAGTCAACAAAATCCCCAATTAATATTTCAGTGCCGCTTCCATGCAATATACATGGATCGCCAACATGAATAGCAGTTCCACCGAATCATTAATATCTGATAAATAGAAGGAAGGCGGTGGGAACCTCCTGCGTCTAGTTTTGTGTGTGTGATGGATCTGGAGTATAAATGGCACTAAACTACCAGTTACCTTGAAGGTGAATAATGTGCTCCTTTAGTGTTGGCACTCTTTGACATTTAAAGAAGCACTTGAACTCCAGTGTAGAATGATTTCAAGGGAGAAGGAGTCTTCCTTATTATAGAAATACCATAGCAACCCTGCAGACAGCAGCTTTGTGGGTGTGAATGTACATATACACTCTCGTTAAAATTTAAAGACTCTCTGGCTTTAAGAATAAGCAGCAGTGAACTGGGCCAGCCAGAACTGATGGTGGAAGGATGAGGACGGCATACTTGTATATAAATAAAGCACACAGACAGCTGTTTGCGGTCGGCTTGCTTTATAATGTATGATGGAGGCAATCCAAACTTCTCTTTGACTGGGTATAGGGTCGTTTTTCATTTTCATAAAACACATTTTCATAAAACACAATTTGGCAGGTAAACAGAAAGAGTTAGAATATGAATATAAAATGTGTATGTGTGTGTAAGTAAAAGCATATAACAAATGAAGTAAATCACTAATCAATTATTCAAATTAACACTACACAGTTCAAACTATCAATAGCAGTATGGAAGAAGGTCCATAAGATGTAAATCATTTGTCCAGGGAAAAAAGATGGCGCAAGGTCTCATCTGTCCCTTCATGACTCTTCATTCAAACAGAAGCCAGACATATTTGTACTACCGGTCATTATCAGTGGCGAATGTAAATCTTATGGGAGGAGTGAAGGAGAAGAGCCATTTCATTTTGTATAATTCTATAGTGTTGCCTTTTGTCTGGAGGAAATATTGGACAACATAAGATTTATATTAACCACTGGTGAAGACTGCAAATCAAAATGCATTGGCTTCTGTTTGAATGAAGAATCTGAGGAAACCATTTTTTCCCCTCGACAAATGATTTATATCTTACAGACCTTCTCCCATGCTGCTATTTATAGTTTGGGCTGTATGCTGTTAATTTGAATAATTCATTATTTTAGTGATTTATATAACAAAAGATAAGCAGAAAGGGTTAGGATATGCATATAAAATGTGTGTAAAACTATATAATATACACACATTTTATATGCATATCCTAACCCTTTCTGCTTATCTTTTGTTATTTCAGTCAGTTAGGTCTTACCCTTTCTTTTCGTCCCAATTTGGCAAGGATAGACCTGATCTCTGATCTGTTGCCACATTTTTTCATTGGCTTTTAAAATGTCCCAGTTTCTCTCTCCTCTTCTTGCTTTCCCCCTTTGTTCTCAGCTTACATCAATTGCTTCAAACTGAGTTCAAAGCAGGGATGTAGACTCGAGTCAATTGACTCAGATCCCAGTCAGATTTAAGTTGCTTCAGTGACTTGACTTGGACTCAACTCTGCAATAAATGATGCACTGACTCCACTCAACTCGAAACTTGTATATTTTTAGTGGCTGACTTGCAGCCCTTGGTTCAGTAACATAATAACTCATCCAGAAAGTTTACGACTTTGGGCAGTGCTTCCATCTCTTTTTGCTTACTGGTCACGTGACTATCTGTCTCAAGCCCAAAGTGTGGGCACATTTCTCAGAGGGGAACAGCAAATGGGTTAGGGAGTCGGCTTGAGATCTGTTCAGCAGCCTGACTTTGCTGCATATCGAGGAGCCTTCTAAAACATGGTCACCGGAAGACCTAAAGCTGACCATACGACACCAATTCTAACGTCTCTCCATTGGCTGCCTATTAGTTTCCGGGCACAGTACAAGGTGCTGGTTCTTACCTTTGAAGCCCTACATGGCTTGGGGCCAGCCTACCTGCGGGATCGCCTTCCCCCATACAATCCATCCCACACACTAAGGTCCTCTGGGAGGAATTTACTGCAGCTGGTCAGAACTAGGTTGGCTGCGGTTACCCAGAGGACCTTCTCTTCATCGCTCCCAAGTTATGGAATGGCCTGCTGGAGGAGACCCGGCACATTACCAGTCTTGACTGCTTTAAAAGAGCGGTCAAGGCTGATCTCTTCCGACAGGCCTTCCAAGCCTAGCATTTCCATCGCCTCCCATCAATTGTCTTGCTGTTCTTTTAATAGTTGATTGATTGTTGTGTGTTTTAGGGGGTTGGTTTTAGGTGGATTGGTGGGTGGGGAGGATTGGGTATGTTTTTTAATTTATTAATATATTTAATGTTGTTCGCCGCCTTGATCCATGTGGAGAGGCGGGATAGAAATAAATTTATTATTATTATTATTATTATTATTATTATTATTATTATTATTTCCTAAGAGCAGAAGACAAGACTCGTTCCCAGAATGCAGGGTATATTTCTCAGAGGGGAACAGTAAATGTGTTAGGCAACAGGCTCGAGGAAGAAGGATCCTTCCTTCTAAAGATGTTGAAGTTTCAGTAATGGGGAGTAAGAAGGATCCCATTCTTCACTTCAGAAAAAGCCTCCAGCTTCAGAAATGGAAAGTAAGAAGGATCCTATTCCCCACCTCTGAAGCTGCAGACTCTTTTATGCCCATTGGCACAAGTGTCTCCAGCTTTGGGAAGGGGGAGTAAAAAGGATCCTATTCCTCACTTCTGAAGCTGCAGATGGCAAAATCGCAAATGTAGAGGGCTGAGTCTGCTTAAATTATTAAAACTGACTTTGATTCTGTCCAGAAATTCTGGAACATAAGATAGAGCATAAAGATGGCTTCCAGACTAGCTGCTTGACTTGAGACTTGACTTGAAAGTATCTTTAAGGACTTGAGACTTGAAGGTAGAGACTTGAGACTTGGCTCGAGACGTGAAGTAAAAGACTTAAATACATCACTGGTTCAAAATGCAAAATGCAAAAGTGGTTTTCATTTGATTAACTCAGTGGCTGGAGGGGAAGACAGGAGAGGACAAGAATCTTTCCCTTCCCCATAGGCTCAGGCAAAAGGAAGCCACTGTAGCCTCTCTTAGCTTGTGTGTTCTTCGTCATTAATAACTTTTACCACCTTGGCCATGCTCTGAAGTTTCTTCACCACAAGTGTCCCAGTTTTCACTTACGAAATATTGGAGGGTATGAAAACAGGGACATTGGCGTATGGTCTTCCATCCAGCACTTGTTGCAGGAAGCTTCCCAACTATGGCTCTATTTACCTCAATAGTAAAGCACGAGAGAGTAGAGTATTTATTCTAATAAAAATTATTCTTACTGCATCGCCTTTGCTTGTACAGTTTGCTTTCATGAGGACTAGCTTGCTAAGAAGGCTTTACTTTTATGAAGGATGATGGATGTGAGTTCAGGATGTAAAGCATGTGAGACCATCATAGTGATTGTTGTTCACTGTGAACTGACAATTGTGCCTACCACAAAACTTGGAATTATTTTTTTTTTAAATTCTGGTCCTAGAATTGAGTACCACAGTGAAAAACTGATACTGTAGTGAAATTCCCAGAACAGTAGCAGATAAAACAACAAAAAGACTTTGGTGCCTTGAAACAGGGATGGCAATCTTGCAGCTTCCTAATTTTGGAGGCACTGTAGTTCCCAGTATCATTTACCACTGAGTAGTACACAGACTAAGGCTGCTGGGTTTTGTGGGCCAACAACATGAGGAAGGTGGCATAATTTTTACCTTTGCCTTAGAGACTAATTTGTTTTATGGCATAAAGTTTTGTGTACTTTGTTCCGTGCTGTCAAGTTGCTATGCCACTCTGGCTCTCTTTATACCTGAAATAAAAATAATATGAAGTTTTTTTTCTTTCAAAAACAGATATTGTTGCCTAATTAACCGGGGCAAGGTAGATTGTTAGAAACAATTAATGAAAGGTTTTTGAGGCGATTAAACCAAGCAATCAGCTAAGTGCTGTGACTCTACAATATAATAAACATATTAAGGATAAGATTTTCTTCTATTGTTAACTGTCTTTATCAGAGTCGTATCTAGGGTGGGGCAAGTGGGACATGTGCCCTGGGCATCAATACTGTGGGAGGTGCAAAAAAGCCGTGCTTTCCAGATTCATTGCTCAGGACAGCCATCCCAGCAGCATTTCCCATTGTTGTCACCATCACCCTAGCCAGGGTCGTTCGTGGTCCATGGCAGTGATGGCAGCAGGAGAGGCAGCCCCTCCACTTGGGCCTGGCCCACCACTGTCGCTGGGGTCTTCCTTGGCCCAGGGTGGCAGTGACGGGAGAGGCAGCCCCTCCACCCAGGCTTGGCCCCATGCCGCCACTGCCACCCTTGCTGGGGTCTTCCTCGGCCCAGGGCAGCAGCAGCAGCAATGGGAAAAGCAGCAACTGCAAGTGCAACTTCACACTTGCCCTAGGTGCTGTTGAAGCTAGATACGCCACTGCTCTTTCTTAAACAACATATGCCACCAAATGTTAACCTTGAATAAAAGCACCTTAGGTCTGGACCTTTACACCTATCGACAGAGCATCCCGAGCCCTGGAGGGGAATTAGGTTTGCTGGTTCAATGTTCCTGCCCTGCTTCTGGGGCTTGACAGGCGCCTACAATGGCCCAGCACAGCAGAGAGAGTACCTATTGCAAAAGGAAACTTCTTAAATGGTGAATCATAACTTATTTATGTCTCCTGAATGAAAGGAGCTGGCAGGTGAATCCCCAAAGAAGAGGACACAGGAAGAGGCAGTCTCCAAGGATCTGGAGGATCTAACTATCTCTACCTATCTATCATCTGTCTATCTCAGCTCTGGCAGCTAAGGCATAGGGAAAAAATGCTCCTGGATCTGTTTGGCTGCTTAGTGCCACAGATTGCCACTAGGCCTGAAACTGCATCTCTTAACAAGCAGCTTAATCTGCAGGGATTAGCAGATAACCATGGAACTGTGTTTGCTAGAGTGAAAACTGGGGAGGGATCCTGTCCCTTTAATGGTTATGCAGAAGAGGGAATTTCAGCAGGAGTTGTTTGTCATGCAACCAGCTAACAAGCAGCACCTGCTGAAATTCCCTCTTCTACACAGCTGTTAAAAGTACAGGAGCCACCTCCAGTTTTAAATCTGGCAATCCTATTAGGGGTGTAGCTGGGTAGGGAATGAAGGCATTGCCCCCCCCCCCCCTGAGAATTTTGCACCTCAAATGAAATTTTCTTTCACTCTTTAATTTTCTAGCTTTGGAGAAAGTGAGACATTGCAAATCATGAACACCTAGAACTTTTTTTATTTCCTGTGTTAGCTTTCCCATGGTGACTTCCCTTGCCCCTTTTCTTTTGATGCCTAAACTAAGTTTTATATTATTGCAATGGCAGAAATTTAGGGGCTGAAGGAAAATTTAATTTGGAAGGACAGATTCCTTGTGCGGAGCAAAACTCTTATTTTGCCTTCCTCCCCCACAAAAAAAAGCCTAAATACGCTAAAGGCACCAGACCCCATCTGATCTTGAAAGCTAAGCAGGGTCATCCTTGGTTAGTGCTTGGATGGGAGACCACCAACAAATACCAGGTATAGTAGGCTATATTTGAGAAGGAGGAACTGGCAAAACCACCTCTGAGTATTCCTTGTCTAAGGAAATACTATGAAATTCATTGGGTCACCATTAGTGACCAGATGACCTGAAGGCACACACAGCCCACTATGGTCTTGTAGTTAATTATCAGTTTTACCCTACCCTAAACAAGTCTCACCTGCTCTAGCTATCCAACCTGGGCTGAGAGCATGGCACAGCTGGATCATTGTCTACATGTGCAAACAAGTGTTAGCTTCTTAGTTTTGTTGGATCAAGCTGTTGTTAAAGGCAGAGAATCAGGGCAAGGAAGAGACAATATCAGCAAAGCTCCTTTTATCATGCCAGTCCTCAGGGCAACAGCTGACCAAGTATTTTCTTGGCTAGCAAACTTGCACACATGGGAAATATCCTTTCCACAGATGGCCTACGGCGAGCCTCACTCATTAAAATGCCCAACAGGCTGCTAGGAAAGACTCTCCATACTTGCATATTCTCAACATTTCACAGATGAAAACTGCAAGGTATGCGGCTGAGCAACATCAGAATGTGGTCAAGATGGCCAAAGTTATTAGTGAGGGAGGACACACAAGCTAGGAGTGGCTGCAGCAGTTTGCTTTTGCCTGAGCCCACTGGGAAGGGCAAGATGCCAATTCTTTCCTCTCCTTCCTCCTGCTGACTTAACTGAATATAAACTACTTTTGCAATTTGAACTCAGTGTAGAGTAATTGAAGTAAACAGAGGACAAAGTGAAAAAAAATCGGAGAAGGAGAAAGAAACTGGGACATTTCAAAAGCAGCTGGAAAAGTGTGATGACAGAGGATTATTTGGGATTGTCTCTGTCAAATCAGGATCATTAGAGGTTATGGTCTTGTTTCTTACAGAAGTCTCTTCCACTGCTGCTACTACTATGCTGCCACTATTGAAAGCAAATATCCCAAAATGCAGGTTTCAAATGAGGAAGTGGACATGTGTTATATACCCTTTATCTTTGTTTAAATGCTTTACGGATAAAGAAGTGGTTTGGATAAGAACATCTCTCGGTTTTTAGGCCTGGAAAGGCCTTCTTTTTACACCTAGGACTGACAGAGAAGAGTGCCATTTTCCTTCTGCCTGGTAGTCTAAGCCACTGCTATTCAAAGTGGTAGGCAATGGACCAGCACCAGTCCAGGAGTCTGTGCCAAACTTCCAGGTGGGAAAGAAATCATTTTAGTCAGCGTGTACAAATATGACACAGGTCCTTGGCATATTAGAAAAATAAAATTGCTAGTCCCATTCCCTCCAGCACTTCACATGAGAAATCTCAAGCAACATCAGAGTATGGTCAAGATGGCAAAAGCTATTAATGAGGAAGATCATACAAGCAATGAGAGAGAGTATCAGTTTGCTTTTGCTTGGGCCTATGGAGAAAGGCATATTCCCCCTCTCTTCTCCTCTTTTCTCCTCTCCTCTTAGTTTGCAGCAATTGGAATAAGCTGAGGACAAAGGGGAAAAGTGAGAGGATGAGAGAGAAGCCTGCACTTTTTAAGTTGAAAAAAAGTAGGATGACAGAGGCTTAACTGGGACTGTCCCTTCAAATCTGGACAGTTGGAGAGTATGTCACTGCATCTATCTACAGAAAGTTAATGTGTGGGACTGAACTGAGGCCATTTCTGCACTAGCCTGTTATAGCGCTATTATTTCCCTCCCTAAACTGCAAACCCCAGGATTCCGTACAATGTTGAAAGTGGAATAATAGCACTATAACAGGCTAGTGTGGATGTAGCTCCCCGCATCAGGACTGCTTTAGGCAACAACTGATCTAGAATAGATGCAAAGGCAGTGGCAGTATCTCCCTTCTCTTCTAATTCAGTTGGCCAGGATGTCTTCTCTAAGAGCTGCAGTCTTTATTGTCAAGCATATTAGCAGGCTTGTGTCTCATGTGAAATTAATACTTGGCCTGTTAACAAATGAGGGAGAACTAATGCCTCTTGCATGCTCGAACCAATTCTCTTTGGTTGAGGCCACTCATAAAGCAAACCATCTGGCACATAAATGTACCAGCAAGAGCGAAAGAAATGAAAAGATGGTGACAAGGGTGAGCTTTGGAAAAAATTTTGCCTGAAGTGTTTTTTTCTTTTTCTTTTCAGTGTAAGGAAGGAAAGGGGGAACGTGTCTCCTACAATGAAACATCTGAGGAAAATATGTGAGGAATTTTGACAGAAGCTGACAGAGTTTAGGTAAGACTAGCCACAGTTTTCAAGGGGATTTTGCACATCCCCTGCCACCAGCTTTTATTTTTGAAATCAGTTTGTGATTTTAACAGAAGCCAGCCTAATAGATCCTGCTTTTCATGGCATGGAACCATTCCTCCTATGGCATTCCTGGGGTGACCTTGAGCCAGATACTACCTCTCGGCTTAATGTCACAGGTGTGTTGTGAGGCCCAGCTGCAGGAAGACGATATATGCCGCCCTGAGCTCCTTGGAGAGCACATAGCATATAAATGTAATAATTTTCTTCTGCTGCACCAGAAACTGGGACAAAAACTGGTGGAATCAAATTACAGGAAAAGAGATTGCACTTAAACATTTGGAAGGACTCACTGAAAGTAAAAGGCAGAGCTCATATCCTGGAACCAGTTAGAATCATAGAGTTAGAAGAGATCAGAATGGCCATCAAGTCCAAACCCCTGCCATGCAGGAACAAACTCTCAAAGCATCCCTAGCAAATGGCCATCTAGCCTCTGCTTAAAAACCTCCAAAGAAGGAGATTCCACCACACTCTGAGGCAGCATTTTCCATTCTTGAACAGCTCTGACTGTCAGGAAGTTCTCCCTCAGGTTTAAGTGGAACCTCTTTTCCTGAAGTTTGAATCCATTGCTTCTTGTCCTAGTCTTGGAGCAGCGGAAAACAAGCCCGCTCCCTCCTCGACATGACATCTCTTCAAATATTTAAACATGGCTATCATGTCCCCTCTTAACTTTCTCTTCTGCAGACTAAACCTACCCAGCTCTCTCAGCTGCTCCTTGTAGGGCATGTATAGCATGTAGTTGTATGGAAGAGGAAATTTCAACAAGCATAGTTTGTTTGTTGCCCTTTTTTAAAATTTTTAAACGTGTCAGTAATAATAATTTGAGAACCAGCATGGTATGATGGGTTATGTGTTGGATCAGGACACTCTCTCAGCCTCAGAGGAAGGCAACAGCAAACCTTCCCTGAAGAAATCTAGCCAGGAAACCCCATGATAGGGTTACGTTGGAGTTGCCATATAAGTCAGAAATGACCCGAAGGCACACAACAACAACAACAATTCCCTAAGTTAGATTGTGGTTTCAGAATGATGTCATTTCTGCCTGCTGAAATTTATGCTTCCATATAACTACTACAGGTATAGGAGACCTGCCCTCTTTCTCCTCCAGCTATCATAGGAAGACCGCAACCTAATCCTGACAATTTGGAGATACCATGAATAGAGAAACTGACTGTTCAGGACGAAGGCTTGCAGCTAGTCCTAGAAATAACTGCACTGTCCTGAAAGACCAAGTATATGTTCTGGGAATTCTCCTCTACTCAGGCCTAACTGGGAAAGCTCATCTGCTGCTAGTGGTGAGAAGTGGCTTAGGTTGTGTTACCCTGTTTACTGGGGGTCTCGGGAGGGACACCTAAATGTGCTCAACTATAGGTGGGGAAAATTAGCTCAGAGCACTGCTTTAGCATTACGAGAGGCAGAGAAACTTAGCAGGATCTTTAACCCAATGTCCGCGGGGTCAAGCCAAGTCAAGAAGCAGACCGGTTTGAAAGCAATGAATGATCTTTATTAGTACAGGCACACAATGTAAGCCACACAAGCACACAGATATCTAAGGAAAATAAAGGCGTAAGATAGTGGGATTTTCAGAGGGATAGTTGATTTGGGTGATACGAAACCTGTTCCTGAAGCCCGGAAGAAGATAGAGAGCGATGCTGGGGTTCAGTGTGGCTCAGCACGTGGAGCTGAGGGGAAGCTCGCCAAGCAAAGCGGCAGCAAGGCGGTCTGAAACTCGGGAGTGATCTGAGGAGTGTCTCGGAATCAGGGGCTTTTATAGGGAGAAGTGTGACTGCAGGCTATGTCTTACTCAGGAACAACAATGAGTTTTGGGTGCGAGACAATGTCTCCGAAAGGTCACAATTTAACATGATGGAATCAGAGCCGAATTAACAATGGTGTAGCCAGTATGTAAATGCGCAACGCTTGACAGTGGATGGCTCAGCCTTTGACCAGTTGCCTGCTTGGGGCAGGGAGCCTTTTGTAGGTAGTGCACATACATAATATGGTGTTTGCTGGGGAGGTCCCTGAAGCGGCAATCTGGTTATTTCTGGCTTGCCTGTATTGTTTGAGAATATTTCAGCAGTTAAGTGCCAAGCCTAGTTTCGTGCTTGTCTGGGGGCCTCACAAACACGTGGAGAAGGGTGGTATGGTAAGGCCGAATTATGATATCAAAGTGATATTGGGTGCTATCGCCAGGTAGGCCTAAACTGCAATAACAGTTGGCTTGGCAACTTTCACCCTTTCTGCCAATAGGGTTGCCAGGGTAGTGTCGTTCCCAGGCTCTGAGATCTCAGGGTCTTAACCTAAGACCCAGGAGCAGCCTGGGCAACTGGAACACACACACCCAGATTTGCTATGGTTTAATTGGCAAAATATGATCCAATTGGCAAAATATAATAATTGGCATTGATATAAAATGGGCCCTGATGTGACTACAAGGCCAAACTGGGCACAGGAAAAACTTTGGCTGAACTGCACTGCAAAGGTAGGTTAGAGATCCTTTCGAGGCATAGCCAGGTCATTCTCAGGAAGTCACCAGCTGAAACCAGGGATAATAGGCTTAAACTAAGCTGTAATGATCCTGCTGTCAGACATCAGTGACAGGAAACTCTCACCAAACCAGATTCTCCACATGGACCTAGGCATTTCCTCTCATTATCCCCACACCTCTCCACTATTACAGAGCTATCATGGCAGCCATTAATGTTTTGTCACCTAACACTGAGAACATTAACACAGTTCAGACCTCATTGTCCTGTCTGCATCAAGGGTGTTGATGACTCTCTGGCTGGGTAAACACCCAGGCAGAGAGTCAGCAACACCCTTGCCCTTAAGGCAGATTTTGGGTATAAAACCCCCTGGTTTTGAGCAGTCAGATGTAGTATCTTGCTTGCTGAGCACCACATTCACTCTGTTTCCTGATCCAGTACTGTCCTTAGGTGCAAGTGTAAGCCACATTGCTGCTTTCTTCACTGCTCTTCAGACTCGTAATTATTTCCTGAAACCTTGAAACTCTGCTATCATCCTTTCCTTGCTTTTCCTTCAGTTAGCCTTGTGCAAGTGTGTGAGTGCTTGTATCTTGTGCATGTGTAATTGAATTCTCTTCAATAAGACACATTTTAGTTTATTTGGAACTCTCTGGCTGGTTCTTTCCATAAACATTGATGGAAGATCTTGTTAGGTTACTCCCCGTCACAGTTCTCCTAATTTAGCCAATTAATTCCCTATTGTCATGTGAAGGCACTGTCATTGTGGATGGGCCCCTGAGACACCCACATTTTGGGGTAGTCTCTATGTCATTTAGCATGATATACTAAGCATCAACCCCAGTTTTTAGAAGCATGTCATTCAAATTAAAGAAAATAAGTCTAACAAAGGAGAATACAAACACACGCTTTTCAAAACAGTGCTCTCACTCTGAGAGTCCCCCTTGTTCTCTCTACAGTTAGTGCTGGTATACACAGGTGAAAAGATCTTGCCATTACCTTCCTTTCATAGACCTCCTTTGAGCTAATAATTCCCTGAATCCTAAGGAGATGCTGGCACTGCTGGTGGACCTCAAGGCCCTCTACCTTTTAGGGTAACACCTCCATGAGTTAACAGTGAAAACTGCTTTTGCAATTTGAAGTGCAAGGTTGGTAGAGATGCAATTTCATCAGTAAAAAGGAGACAGTCTCACAGCTCTCTGCTATTCTGGGGACAAGAGCATCAACATCTAATCATGAATAATGATTGTCCTTTTTGCTTTGTGTTATCACCTCACAATTTTTTTTTTTTAACAGTGCCATATTTTGTTTTGGAATCCTCTCCTAACCACTTTGTTTCCTGCTTGTCTGTCTCCCCCCGCCCCAAAGGGCACATACGTGAGCCACAGTTATTCTCCTCCTTCACTGAGAGCAATGTCACTGGTGAAATTGAAGCCAAGGACCTGCAGTGGAGAGAATGTCATGTATTATTGACAAGATAAAGAACAAGAGAGGGTGGGAGGAGAATAAAATATGTGCTTGGCTCTGGCTGTCCATAGGCCTCTTCTCTAAATGAAGATAAACTAGCTTCTCAGGTCTAAGACTCAGAATGAAAACATTTAAAATCCTCATTTATGACCATGCGTGGGAGGGAGTGTCATGTGTCTTTCTCTGGTGATAGGTGACAGAACTTAATTGCCACAGTATTTCCAAGCTGCTTTAGTTTTCTTGTCAAGGTCTGCGCTTGTAAATAAAGATTCTCCTTGCACAGAAGACTGATCTTCAGGCTGAATACCAGCATTAATTAACTGAGTACTTAACCCTGTGTAGTAGTGGAGCCAGAGTGGTGTAGTGGTCTAAGCCACTGGACTCCAACTCTAGAGACCAGGATTTAAATCATCACTTGGCCATGGAAACACACTGGGTGACCTTCTGCAAGTCACACTCTCTCAGCCTCAGAGGGAGGCCACAGCAAACCCCCTCTGATCAAATCTTGCCAAGAAAACCCTGCGATAGGGTTGCCTTGGGCTCGCCATAACATCTGAGAACTAAAGCAACAAATACTTCAGCCTCCCAAAACATTTGCCGCATCGGAAGGAGCCTTGTGTGACAGACCAAAATTCAGCAGTTCTTAGCAGTAACTTAGACTGTAAGGCTGGAGAAAGATAGTAATTTGTCACTTTTAAATGTTTAAAGCTTTCAACGCTTATAAAAAATAACATGTTGTGGTGAGGTGATGCACAAGAAAGATGTGACAAGTCATTTTGGAGCAGAACATACATGCTTGTACTTAGAATAAAAACTTGCATGCCTTATACTCAATGTGTTCTTGAGTTGCTACCATTTTTCTTGAGGGAGGCTGTATCACAAGGTTGTTTTTTTTTTTTAAAAAAACAAAGTCACAGGTACATGGAGTGGTAGGAAATGCCGGACCTATTGAGTTTCGTCCTGCCTCACAATTGCTAAAGGAATTGTGGCATACCCTCAAGGATATCAAGGAGCTATATTGTGAGAACTCACACTAGCCTAGAAGGTAGGTGTTAAAGGGACAAAGCCTTTGTCAAGAGTGGGAAAAGGTACAACCCCATTTAAAGAAGAGTTTAGAATTATGGAATCTTACAGGATTATACAATTTTACAAAGGTCATGTAGTCCAAACATCTGCCGTGCAGGAATACACAACTAAACCACTCCTGAAAGATGCCCATCCACCCACTATTCAAAATCTCTGGAGCAGCAGAAAACCAGCTTGTTCCATCTTCTAGCAGACATCCCTTGAAATATTTAAAGACAGCTATCGGTTTTCTCCAAGCTAAACATAACCCAGCCCTCCACAGCCATTCCTCATAAGGCTTGGTTTCCAGACCTTTGATCGTCTTGGTCACCTTCCTCTGGACACATTCCAGCTTGTCAATATCTTTCTTGAACTGTGGTGCCTAAAACCAGACAAAGTATTTCAGATGAGATGTAATCAAAACAGAATAGAGTGGCGGAGTTACTTCTTTCAGTCTGGACACTACTGGGAGTCCATCAAAGTGCAGGATTCCCAGGTGTAATATTGTGCTGATGCCTGCTGTCTTAAGAGTCTCCAGACACATAGAAATTTAGCAGAACTGGTCAAGAGAAGCGTCACTGAGTATATTTCTCTGTGTCAAAGTGTCAGAGGGCTGTTGAAGTCACAGGAGCAAGGAGACCACATGGCAACCCAATGGCAACACTGTTCTGTTTCCTGCTTCCTCTCTGCCCCACCACGTACTCTTTTCTTCCACTTACAAAGGTGCCAGGTTTTCAGCTGTGTCTTTTAACAGTGGCTTTTGGATGTGGTAGATAATATTTTATTGGGGCTTGTGAAAAGCTTCAGCTGCTGGCTTTAGCATATCAATTTTTCCCATCCGGGAAGAAAGGAGGGGGATAAATTCAACAAAAAAACAAGTAATAAACATTGGCTTTTACCAATACATTTATTTATTAGTTCTTACATAAAATTGCTTAAACTCTGACAAATATTTCTAACATAGACATAAAGCTAACACATTAAATAAAGAAAAACGCTAAAGCCACAAACTAAAGAAAAAAACATTAAATACTAACTTGATATAACATTGACTTGTCAACGAAACTAAGCATCTAAACATTAAGATACTAACACAAAAGGCTCTGACCCCCCCATCAAACTATAATAAAAAAATAAAAATAAAAGATAATATTGTTCTACCATTACAGATCCAGCTAAACAAACTACTAATAACCGTACCCACAAATTGTTGCATTGTTTTGATTTTTATAGTTCAAAAAGTCTATAAATGCCAGTAATGTATTTAAGTCTTTTACTCCAAGTCTCAAGTCTTTACCTTCAAGTCGAGTCTCAAGTCCTTGAAGATACTTTCAAGTCAAATCTTAAGTCTGCAAGCCAACTTTATACCCCAACCAAAATTCCAGAATTATTGGACAGAGTGAAATAAATTCAGTTTTAACAATTTAAGCAATCAGCTCTCCACATTTGCAATTTTTGCCATCTGCAGCTTTGGAAATGGGGAATAGGATCCTATCTTACTCCACATTACTGAAGATTCAAAAGATTTAGAAAGAAGGATCCTTCCTCCTCAAGCCTGTTGCCTAACACATTTGCTGTTCTTCTCTGAGAAATGTACCCTGCACTCTGGTCTTGTCTTCTGCTCTTAGGAAACATTTTAGAAGGCTCCTCCAATATGCAGCACGGACAGGCTACTGAGCAGACCTCAAGGCTGCCTCAAGCCCATTGCCCATTTTCCCTCTGAAAAATGCATCCACACCTTGGGGTTGAGAGAGATTGCCATGTGACTAGCAGGCAAAAAAGAGATGGAGGCATTGCTCAAAGTCAAAGCGTTTCTGGATGACTGCATTATGCCAACTGAGCCAAGGGCATCAAGTCAGTCATTAAAAATATACAAGTCTCAAGTCAAGTCGAGTCAGTGCATCATTTATAGCCAAGTCGAGTCTAAGTTGAGTCACTGAAGCGACGTGAGTCTGAGTTTATCGACTTGAGTCTACATCACTGATAAACGCTTACTAATCTTTCAAGAAATCTGCAGCTAGTTTCTCTTTTAAAACTCATGCTAATTTAGCCATTTGGGATAGTTCAGCAACCTTAACAATCCAATATTCTGTCACCGGCTCTTCAGTCTGTTTCCAGGTTTGTGCAAACAATATTCTTTCAGCTGTTATCAAATAAACATTTGTTAAGGGCATGAAAACAAGGAAAATAGGGGCAAGGGGTCAGGGTTTTATCAGTGGGCAATTCTACAAACATTCAGCAATGCACACCTCTTCTTGCTCAGACTTTGCAAGTACAAATGTTCAGCGTGTGGCTGAAACAAGATCCCAGACATAACTGCCTGAGGCAAAAGACAAGATGATGCCCCATCACTGTTTCTGCTTACAGAAGTTAACTGGCCTGGCAGTTGAATCATATTTCCACATTGGCAGTGGGACCGTGTATCTCTTTCTGGGTTCTCTGGGGCCAAATGTAACTGAATATCGCCTGCGCAATCACAATTTAAGTCCCAGTCTATAGTGTTAAGAGCAATGCAACAGTTTATTCAATATATTAAATTTGACACATATACATTGTCCCAAAAGTTCCACGCATCCAGTGTGGTGCTAGTGCAGAACTGGACTGGAGGACCCTTCTACCTGTGATGCTCAGTAGTATTGCAACATTAGGATGAAATCTTAAAGCCTTGAATTAAAAAAAAATAGAGGCAAATGCAATAGTGAAATTACACTACAAAGAATTTACCCATTTGTTCTTTCTTAATTTGTTCTTGTTGTGTGCCTTCAAGTAGTTTCCAACTTACAGCAACCCTAAGGCAAAACTATCACTGGATTTTCTGGGGCTGAGAATATGTGATACACCCAAGGTCACACCCAACTGAAATTACCCCTACTTTATTTCCTTCTGGAAAGCCAGGTTGCTGCAGTGGGCAGGAGTGCCTTTGCTCAGCCACGGCTGGTGTTCCAGCTGCATCCTGTCTTGGGGAAGGTAGATCTGGCCACAGTAGTCCAAGCCTTAGTTACCTCTCAATTAGACTGCTGTAATGCGCTCTATTTGGGGCTGCCCTAAAAAAGTGTTCAGAAGCTACAGTTAGTACAAAATGCAGCAACCAGACTGCTGTTAGGTATGCATTTCAGAGACCATGTAACGCTGGTCTTGCAAGAACTGCCCTGACTCTCAGTTCCCTTCCAAGCCCAATTCAAGGTGCTGATTCTGACCTACACAGCCTTAAACGACTTGGGGCCAAGATATCTGAAAGAGTGCCTCCTCCCATAAGAGCCTGCCAGAAATTTGAGATCTTCACAGGAGGCCCTGTTGTGTGCCCCAACACCTCGTGAAGTTAGGTAGGTGGGTAGATCTAACAAGGCTTTCCCTGCAGCAGCGCCTCAACTATGGAACTCCCTACCCAAGGAAGTTAGCCTGACCCCACCATCTCTTTTAAGCTTCCACCAGGCAGCCAAAACTATTCCACATGGCATTCAGTGTTTGAAACTGCTGTTTAAACTGTTTCAAAATTGGATGTTAGGACTGGCTTTAGACTGTATTTTAATGTATTTTTATTTTATCTCTGCGTTGTTTTAATTGGTTTTTATTTGCTCATTCCCTCAGAAGCCCTTGTGGGCTAGGAGGTGATATAGAAATACTTATGTAACAAATAAGAAAGTAAGTAAATATTCAAGGTGTAAAGGGCTTATAGTTGGCCCTCTGTATCCATGGGGGATTGGTTATATGACCCTACATGGACACCAAAAAACACAGATGCTCAAGTCCCTTATAAAAAAGGACTTTGTACAAAGGGACTCCATCCACATGAATTCAGCAGTCCCTTCTGCTCCTGCTGCAACACTCCACACGTTCACTCCAAAAGCAACTGCCATGCTTGTGTGAATCCCAACTTCCCTTTCCCATCCTATCCCACCTGGACAACCAGTTCCTTCTCTTCTTCCCTCTTGCTCTTGTTATCACTGTGAACTGGCCTGGCCTTTGGTAACCTTTAGATATGGTTTTGATATCATAATTCGGCCCTGCTCTGCCACCAGCCAAGTGTTTGTGAGGCCACCGAACAAGCGCGAAGCTAGGCATGGCTATCATTTGCTGAGTCACATTTGTTTACACCAAAGCAAGCCAGAAGCTGCCAGATCTGCTTTAGGGGACCTCCTGAAACAAATACCTTCATTACAGATGCGTATTAAAACAAAGAGACCTCTGCCCTGAGAGGGCACCCTGGCGAGCTAAGTGCTTAACTGCCGAGCTAGCCGCATCTACATACTGGCCATACTATTGTCAATTCGGTCCATAACTCAATCATGTAAATTCTGACCTTTCGGAGACATTGTCTCCAGCCCAAAACTCATTGTTTTCGCCCAAGACCAGACTAGCCCATGGTCATTCCTTCTTCTATAAAAACCCCCAGTTCCAAGAGCTCCTCGGACTGCTCAACGGACTTGTGTTTGGACCGCTCCAAAGTGCTATCCCGCCTTGCCGCCGCTTTGTTCTGCGAGCTCCCCTCGGCCGCCGCGCCGGGTTTCCTTCTCTCCAATTGGCCTTCTTCAGGACAACGAGAAAGGTGGCGTATCACCCATTCCCCAAAACTTTCTTTTCCATTTCTTATTTAGTAGTGAGGCTGTGTTTTCTTAATAATTGTTTAATAAATCTTATTGCTAGTTTGAACTGTTTTGTCCGCTCACTGACCCAACGCTGTATACACAGGGTAAAAGATGCCCGCTAAGTTGCCCTGCCTCTTGTTAGCCAAGAGAGTGCTCCAGCTAATTTCCCCATCTTGTTTGTGTTTGTTTGGTTGTTTGGGCGCCCCCTCAGGACCCCCAATCACAGGGTAACACTCTCTCCCTAGCGGGGATACTGAAGGCAACTGCTGTGTGTGAACATAAGCACCAGTCTCCTCGGCACACCCCACCTCACCCTGACAACCAGTTCCCTCTCTTCCTCCCTCTTGCTCTCTCCTATGCATGCACCCTGAAGGCAACTGCTGCAGACGTACATGAGCCCCAGCCTCCCCACCAGTTCCCTCTCTTCCTGATGGTAAGAGCAGTTTGATAGTGGAATATGCCACTGCCTCAGAGTGTGGTGGAGTCTCCTTCTTTGGAGCTTTTTAAAGAGAGGCTGGATGGGCATCTGCTGGGAATGCTTTGATGGTGTATTCCTGCATGGCAGGGGGCTGGACCTGATGGCCCTTGTGGTCTCTTCCAGCTCTGTGATTCTAAGATTCTTCCTCACTCTGGCTCTCTCCCCTATCCTGCCTCAGCAACTTCTTTGGCCTCAGCGAAGTGCCCCAAACAGCAGTGAGACATCCCACACTGCTTTTTTTTAAAAAAATTGAATGCCATATTTTTATTTTTATTTTAAATATTTGATTTTTTATTATTATTTTCTATCCACGGTGGATTGAATTCATGGATGGATATAGTGGGCCCACTGTCCTCCTAAGCCCTGGCCATTGCAGTTCCTCTCCAGCTTCAGCTCTCCCTCTCCTTCTGAATTCAACCAGCAAGTACATTCCCCTGGTACAGTTGCATTCTCCACCACATGTGAGGACTGCCAGCTAGTTTGGGGGAACTGAGACACATGTGGAATGTACAACTTTGTCCTTCAACAAGGAGGAACAGTGTTCTGGTTGAACAGAGGCATATAGAGGTCCCCCTCTCACTGTGCACTACCTGAGGCAATTGCTTCATTTTGTTCAACGCTGGGCTAGCCAAGTACAATAGTTTCAGGTATGCAGGCCAATTGAACCTCCTACTCTGGTTCTGCCCTTCTTCAAAGATCCAGCATTTCCTTATGGAGAACAGGGACAGAAAGACACCCTTCTGGAGAAATGCAAGTGACCTTTCTGAAGATTGCACCAGGCTTCTCTGTTCAGCATTTTCCATTAGCATGAAAATAGTCTCTGTTCCAGCTCCTATTACCAAGAGAGAAGAAATTTACCCACGCAGTTCTTTGCAGAGGGTCAAAGAAGACTCTGAAATCAGATGGCTGGAGCCTGCTGTGGAGATTACCAATTGAGACAAGAATATTTGCCTAGTGAATTCTTAACTACCTTAACCAGCTTTTCTGTTGCTTGCTCTCACCTAACATAGGCTAGCCATCCATACTTAGAGTGCAAGTGGACTAACTTTCTAAATTAATAGAAAAACTGCTCCTTTGTCTGTGGCAGATGATAAAGACCCTAATTGGAGAGCTGTGAACCTTGGCTGGCTGTTGACATAGCACTCCAGTTTTTCATCCAAACATTACAGGTGCCACACCTCTCCGCAATATAGATTTAGCACCTTGGACAGCTCCTTTAAGGTTTGAATTAAAGACTAAATGGATTTACCAACCCACTGGCATGGGAGCCCCCAGCTAATACCGCAAGGGTTTCCTGCGTACTCTGACCTTTGAACAGAATAGGACTTAATGCTAGGTATAATATTCCAGGATGCAAAGTAGGATTACACAGGCATTTGAATGTGTCTGTGTGTACATGCACATGTGCATAATTGCTTCATCAGTGAGAACTGTTGTTTGCTATCTAGATGACTTCCATGTATGGTGACCCTATGAATGAGGGCCCAGGTCAACTGGTCAACTTGCTCAGATCTTGCAAACTCATGGCTGTGGCTTCCTTGATTGAATCAATCCACCTGTAGTATTCTTTTCCTACTGCCTTTCACTTTACCAAGCATTATTGTCTTTTTTACAGTGAGTCATGTTGTCTTATGACCAAACAGCCTCAGAGAGTTCCAGCCTGATTTGGTCTGAGACCCATTCATTTATCTTGGCAGTCCATGGAATCTGTAGAACTCTCCTCTAACAGCACATTTCAAGTGAATTGATGTGAAAAGGATCTAGGAGTCTTAGTAGATTACAACCTGAACATGAGTCAGCAGTGTGATGCAGCAGCTAAAAAAGCCAATGCAATTTTGGGCTGCATCAATAGGCGATAATGCCTAAGTCAAGGGAATTGACATTACCACTCTATTCTGCTTTGGTCAGAGCCCACCTGGAACACTGTGTCCAACTCTAGGCACCACAGTTCAAGAAAGAAATTGATGAGTTGGAACAGGTCCAGAGAAGGGCAACCAAAATGGTAGAAGGCCTGGCAACTATGCCCTATGTGGACCTGTCAGGGAACTGAGCGTGTTTAGCCTGGAGAAAAGACTATGTTGTGTTTAAATATTTGAAGGGATGTCGTATGGAAGATGGAGCAAGCCTGTTTTCTGCTAGTCCAGAAACTAGGACACAGAGCAATGGTTTCAAACTTCAGGAAAACAAATTCCATCTAAACATTAGGAAGGACTTCCTGATGGTAAGAGCAGCTCGACAGTGGAATACACTACCTCAGAGTGTGGTGGAGTCTCCTTCTTTGGAGGTTTTTAAACAGGGGTTGGGTGGCCATCTGTGAGGAATATTTTGATAGTGTATTCCTGTGTGGCAGGGGATTGGACTTGATGGCCCTTATAGTCTCTTCCAACTCTATGATTCTATGATTTTCTTCCTGCCAAGTTTCTTCACTGTCCAGTTTTCACACCCATACGTAGAATCTGAAAATACCATGACCTAGATGATTCTGGCTTTGCTATTTAATGGTATGTGTTTACACTTGAGGATGAGAATGCCTGACATTTATTTCTACAATGGGCTGACACCTGGGATAAAATAACACATCTATTACTTCAGACCTGGGCATTGTACAGCCCCTGGGCCACATACGACCCTTTGATTGGCTCTGACCGGCCAGTGTAATAAACATACTTTAGGCCAGTGGTTCTCAACCTGGGGGTCGCGACCCCTGGGGGTCGCATGACCCTTTCACGGGGGTCTCCACTCCCCCTCACCGCCGCCACCGCCGCCAGCAACCTTTCTCACTTGGGTAGCCTCCTCCTCGGCGCCATCCTTTCCTCCTCAACCCCCGTGGAGCTGGTGGGCAGGCGGGGAAGAAGGGGAGGAGTGGACGGCCCACATCGGCTCTTGCATTCACTCTTCCCTCTTTCTCCCCCCTGGAGTGAGGCACGGACACCGGGGGACGAGCTGTCACCCGTTGGGCCCCTCTCGGCTGGCTGTGAGATAGGTAGCGGCTGCGGCTCGGAGCAACCCTGGGACAGGGGGCGTGGTGACGGGGAGGCCGGGCAGAACCGCGGCTCCCTTCCCGGCAGGTGGGGAAAGGCCGCCGAAGCCTAGCGGGCCCCTCTTGGCTGGCTGCGAGGGTGGCGGCCTTTCCTCACCTGCCAGGAAGGGAGCCGCGGTTCCGTGCTTCCCAGTGACCCTTGGGCGGGCGGCATGGTGATGGGGAGGCTGGGCAGAACCGCGGCTCACTTCCCTGCGGGAGAGGAAAGGCTGCCGCGGCCCATCAGGGCCACCTTTTCCCCTCAGCGTTGCCTCAGCCGGGGATGCTGGGCTGGGCCCGGCCCCGTTCAGGAGGGAGGGAAGTCCCACCTCTGCCCCTGGCCTCTCATGCTGCCCTCCGGCTCTGGCCACATCTTTTTGGAGCAGCCCCGCGATGGCAGTGGCTGCGGTGGTGGCTTGGCGAGTGCTGCTGCTGCAGCGGGCCAGGCTGGGCGCCCCCGTTGGGCCGCGCTGCACCTTCCCCGCTGCCCTCCTCCTCCGCCGCTGCCTTGGCGCGGTGCCAGCGTGGCCCAGCTGCGGAGATGGCCAGGCCCGGCGGCTCAGCACCGGCCCGGCGCGGCTCCTCGTGGGTGAGGGGAGGGCAGGAAAGCACTCTGCTCCTGGCAGGCAGGCAGGCCCCGGGCCTCCTCCTCTGCCTTCCTGCTGCCGGCTCCACCGCCGCTCCCTCGCCTGGCCTGGCTGGGCTCCTCAGCCTGGAGGGGAGACGAAAGCCCGGCCTGGTGGTGAGGGCGATGGGGTGGCCTTGGCTCCCCACTGGCACGGATCACCCACACCAGCTGTTCCGCTCCTTGGCCACGGACGGCGCCGGCACCGGTGCCTCCACGGCCTGCCCGGCAGAAGAAGGGAAGCGGGACCGTGGGATGCCGGGGTGGGACTGGGGCCGGCTGAAGGCAGCAGCAGCAGCAGCGCCTCTCTCACTCTCAGGTCCACATCTCCGGCGGGAGGGCACAGAGAGCTGCCAGTGTGGCACAAATGCGGCTCGGGGACGGGGATGGAGATGGGGACGGAGGGAGGAGCAGCTGGCTGGCTGGCGCAGGGAGGAGGCGGAGGAGGGCAACAGCAAGGAGGCTCCCTCCCGTAGAGAAACACCCCGCTCCGCCCTCCTGGTGCTGCCACCGCTGCCTACCCCACCGCATCTCCATGGGCCGAGCCTGCCCGAGTTGGGTGCCCGCAGCCATTGCAGAGAGAGCCCCGCCGGACATGGGCACCCGCGAGCCCCGCCAGGAGCCAGGGTGCCCGCCCCAGGTAATGCGGCCCAGGCGGGGTTGGGCAGCACGAGAGGCCGGAGGTGGAGGTGGAGGCGGAGGCGGAGGCCGGCCTTCCCTCTCTCCCTCCCTCCTGAAAGGGGCCGGGCCCAGCCCAGCGTCCCCGGCTGAGGCAACACCGAGGGGAATAGGCACCCGCCACACAAAACAAACTGATGAACAGCAGCAACAATTAATAAATAAATTAGCCAGCAAGCATCACATCTACCCAGCACAGCAAACTTTTTTTAAAAAGTCAGAACTGTTAATAGCCGGGCACCCGTTTTTTTCAAATAATCACGGGAGGAGGGCAGGTGCTAACTTCAGCCTCTCCAATGCGCGCACCCCAAGACATCCAAAACTCCAGATCCGTGGGAATGCGCCCCTTTCCCGGCAGCAAGCAGGTGCAGCGAGGAGCCGCACCCTCTCCAGAGGGAGAGAAAAGAAAAGGACAAGACAGGCAGCAATTCAGCTCCGAAAAGGTCTCTTCCAACTCTACATTTCTATGATTCTATGAAGGGGAGCTGATGAGGAGAGGGGTTGGTGGGGGTGGCAGGAGTGGAGGAGTGGGGGCGGCCATGCGGGCGAGAAATGCCTTGTGAGGTAAAAGTGGCGCCAGTGTTGAGGAGGAGGCTGTGGGGCAAAGGGAGGCTGCTGGGCAAGAGACCGAGGGAGCCTCTGAGGCGAAGGGGTGGTCGTAGGATGACTAATGACAGGGCGCTGGGGTGTATTTTCCGTGGGGGGCTCTGTGGGTGAGGGTGGGCAGCACCCAGGCAGGAACAGGGGCGAGGGAGGAAGAGAAATGGGGGGGAGTCTTGGCGGCCATCGACCTAACCCTGTTTACTTGAAAGTGAAGTCTCCCAGAGTTCAATGGGACGTAACTTCCTCGCGAAGAGAGAGTGGGATTTCAGCTTTGTAAAAAAAAGGCACGGCTCTGGTTACCAAACCTCAAATCGTTGGGGCTCCTTAAAACGCCCCTAAATGTTTTCCCCCTCCCTCCATGTTTACTGCCAGAAGCAAGTTCTTCCGTTTGCAAGCAAAGTTTTAAGCAAGGAATGGCAGAGGGTTGGACTACATGGCAGGAGGTTGGACTGGATGGCCCCTGTGGTCTCTTCCAGTTCTATGATTCTGCAAATATTACTCATTAAGACCACAAGGAGGATGTCTTGGGGTAGGTGGACACACTGAGGAAATTAGTATTCAGAAGGTGTTTCTCCTCAGAGGAAAAAGAAAGTTAAGAACCTGCAACAAAAACAGGGTGCACTAAGAGTTGCTTTACTTTGCTCTTTCTCCACATGTTCCAATGGATTGGTGGTATTGGTGTGTGTATATGTGTGTATTATCACCTGGTAACGCACAACATGCTCAATGTTTCTGGTGGCTGAGGGACAGAGGTGAGGAAGGCCTTGTGAATTGTGCTGCTTATTCTTTTAGTGCTGCACTCCTGTCACATCTTGTTTCTGAATGGGGATGATGTTACATGCCCTTTTTACATTTCTGCTTGGGAGGGTACTTTTTTTTTTGGTGCCAAATTTGTGAGCTTTGCCTGTCTCTTTGAACAGTTCAGAAAGTGTTGTCATCCTGAACTGAACATTTGAGATTATGCTCCCGGGATGAAACTGCAGCACTCTGCACTTGGCTTTCAGGTGGAAGGAGAGAAGGCCCAACAATAATAACTGTTGAGGGAAGACAGGAGAGAAAATAAAAGTGAATTTTTCCTGATTTTCAGGGGCAGGGAGGTGAGAGCTGGTAATCTTCAGAGCAGGTAAAACTTTTTAAAATGCAGCAGAGCAGAAATTAGCATGGCTTAAATCAGTGTGGCAGGATAGTGAGAGAGAGAGAGACCCTTGCTTATATATCAAAATTCATGATGCTGGAAGACTTAAAATTCCTGCCAAAGAAATCTCTTAAGTTTGTTCTGTACACATTTAGTTCAGTAGATGTCTTGAGAATTCCAAGAACCTCTTTCCAACAGTAAATGAAACTCAAAATGTGTTTGAGTGAATGTGACTGGAAATTTTCACTAATATGAGTCACAAATAGTGAAAAATGTTCATTTTGTTTACCATTGTTTTGGGAAATTTTATTTAATAAATTACATTTTTTTGTGAGGCAACCTCACTTTTTCATTGTTTAACTATAACATATACTCGTACCAGCTTGTCAAAACAATGCTATTTACTGCTTTTTATAAAGAAATACAATTAATATTATGCAGAATTGAGTTCAGCCTTTTGGCCCGGCCCTCCACAATATTTTTAGTTTCTCATGTGGCCCCATGGAAAAAATAATTGCCCACCCCTGTATTACTTGGATAGACCCATCTTATCAGAAGTTCTCTTTGCAATTTCATGGGTCATTCCCTCTCCCCCAAAAGCTCTTAAATATTTTGCAAACCCTGGTGTTCTCTTGATCACAGTGACACAATGGAAAGTCAGACATACAAATGCATTGTCTCATGATTAGCCTCACCTTCTCTTCTTTTTCACCCACCAGTCTCTCAAATATTCATTAAAGCTCTTGCAAAAGCATCCTGCTTAATTGGAACCTTAGGGAAATTATATTCATTCTAGAGCAGACAAAGGAAACAAGTGAAGAAAAATAATCTGTGTAAAAGAGAGAGGAAATGTCTCACCACTGATATACTATTTCATTCCTCCCTCACTGGGTTGCCAACTGTCCAAAATTTTCCCAGCCTACTTTTGTGCTTTAAAAAGCACCTTAATTCGAGAAATCAGCAAGGAAATAAACATATGAGAGCAAGTGTGATATAATGATTTAAGTCAGTGGTTCTCAACCTGTGGGTCCCCAGATGTTTGTGGACTTCAGCTCCCAGAAGCCCTGAGCATTGACCATAGTAGCTGGGGCTTCTGGGAGCTGAAGTCCACAAACATCTGGGGACCCACAGGTTGAGAACCACTGATTTAAGTGCTGAATTAGGACCCTGAGAGAGTAGGGTTTGAATCCTTGCTCAGCCATGGAAACCTCCTACTTGACTTTAGGTAAGTCACACTCTCTCAGCCTCAAAGAAAGGCAATGGCTAACCCCTGTGAAAAATCTTGCCAATAAAACCCCATGATAAGTTTGCCTTAGCATCGCCATAACTCAGAAACAACTTGAAGGCACACAGCAATAATGTTGTGTGTATATGCCTTCAGATCACCTATCAACTTATGGTGACCCCCATGAATCTCATAGGATTTTCTTAGGCTAGGAGCACACAGTTCCTTCCTCTGAAATACAGCCTTAAGCACTATTCATTGGCAGTCTCTCATGTTGTACCCATTTTTCATGCTTTCTTTCTGAACTTTGATGCACGTTTTCCTAGAACAGCGGTTCTCAACCTGTGAGTTGCCACCCCTTTGGGGGTCGAACGACCCTTTCACAGGAGTCACCTAAGACCATCGGAAAATACATATTTCTGATGGTCTTAGGCTCCATTCCCTCCTTGGTGGTGGTGCGCAAGTGCGAGCCAAGCGCTCGCATCCTCCTGCCCCCTTTGGTGGGAGTGCATGCGGCCGCACGCGCTTCCGTCGAAGGGGGCAGGAGGACGTGAGCGCGTGGCTCGTGCTTGCGCACCACCACTCCTGAGCCTTTTCCGCACGTTACCTTATCGCGGAGGTGGGGGGTGCCCTCTCTTCGCTGCTATTTCGTCTCACAGCTGGCTTCCTGGTTGCACGACCGTGCCACCCCTTCCTTCTGCAGTGCAGCTGGGAGCTGTAGGATGCACTGGGGGAGGAAGGGGCAGGGTGGTCGCGTGACCAGGAAGCCAGCTGCGGAACGAAGGAGCAATGAAGAGAGCGCCTCGCGCAAGAACCTGCTTGCGCAAATGGCACCCCCACCTTTGCGATAAGGTAACGTGTGGAAAAGGCCCAGGAGTGGTGGTGCGCAAGTGCGAGCCACGTGCTCGCATCCTCCTGCCCCCTGTTCAGAAGGTACTGAGATCACTCCCTTTCTCTGCTACCGGGAGAACTTCCCGTCCGACAGGCCAGCTTGGGGGGTGGTGGCAGCATGGGGGGCAGGCCCCCTCCTCGCCACGGCCCCTGCCCCACTTGCCACGGAGGGGGCTGCTGTGGAAGGGCCGGGGGGCCGCAATGCGGCGCTTTTCTGGGGGGGCGAGCTGCGCCCAGTGCAAAAGACAAAGGTGCTGGGATTCCTCTCCCCCGGCCAGGGTCGACACTCTGGAAACTTTTCCCACACTGCTCCCCCCCAGTGGAAATGAGAGCGAAGCAGAAGCAGAGCCGGGGGGGGGGTTCTCGGAGTTTTTTCCCGAGGGAGACGCGCGGCTCCTCTTTCCCTCCCTGCCCGCCCCCCCGTTCCTGGCCAGCGAGGCAGCCTTTGTCGGGGGGGAGGCATTGTAAATAAAAAATAAATAATTTTATGGTTGGGCGTCACCACAACATGAGGAACTGTATTGAAGTGTCGCGGCATTAGGAAGGTTGTCCTGGAACAATGGTTTCAACCTTTCCTATCATAAGCCCCACCAATCATTCTAACAAAGAACCTGGATCATACCATTATAGAAAGAATAAGCCTACTTTTTATGTGAAGGACATTTATACATTTGCACACACTTCTCTTTTTATCTCTATTATGTGCCCAACTTATGGTGACCCAAAGGAGAACCTGTGCTAGGATTTTCTTGGCAAGATTTGTTCAGAAGCAGTTTGCTTGCCCTTGCCTTCCTTTGAGGCTGAGACAGTATGACTTATCCAGTGACTTGCTCATGACTGAGTGAAGATCTGAGTCCTAGCGTCCAGAGTCATAGCCCAACACTCAGATCACTACACCATGCTGGCTTGCATCTCTTATTAATTAATATTAACTATGTGTTTTAGGAGCATAAAAATTGCAGTAAACACAAACAAATAATGATATCATTACCACTGGAAAATTGTAGAGGTATAATTGAACATAATTGTTTACTATTAATGGAAAAACTTTGTTGTTGTTGTCTGCCTTCATGTCTGACTTGTGGCAACTCTAAGACAAACCTATCATGAGGTTTTTCTAGGCAAGTTTTGTCCAGAGGGGGTTTGCTTTCACTTTTCTCTGAGGCTGAGAGAGTGTGACTTGCAGCATGGGTTTCTCCAAAAAAAGTCATGCCACTCTAATCTTCTCTCTTTTTAAAATAGATTTACAAGTTTGGTAGATGAAGGAAATGCTGTCCCTGTAGCATATCTTAATTTCAGTAATGCCTCTGACAAGGTTCTTGCAAACAAGCTAGTAAAATCTGGGCTAGACAATGCTACTGTTCGATGGACTTGTAATTGATTGACTGACCAGTTAGGTCAGTTAAATAAAGAGAAAACTGTTGAAGATGTTGATGCAAAGATGTTGGCAGTGTTGGAAATCAACACTATCTTGTTGAGCAAAAGTTCTCATTCCGAAATTACTTACGTTCGAATTGAGGGAAGAGAGGGAACCTTAAGTAGTTAGTTATCCAAGTGAATTCATATTATACCTCTTGTTTCCCAGCCGGTTAGTTGTTTATGAGGATTAGCTGGGAATGTAGTTTGAACCAAACAGCAGGAAGGAAGAGACAGATAAATCAACAGATAAAAAGATAACCTTCAGTCTGATTCTATGCATGTTTACTTAGAAGAACATTCCTCTGACTGAAATAGAGCATGTTTTCTTTTATGCATGGATTGAAGTCCTGTCCGATGAATATTTACTCATAGTTTCTATGCATGGTTGTAAAATTTGGCAGGCTGAAAATTAACTGATCTGAAATGTGGTGCTGGAGGAGAGTTCTGTGGCTATCATAGAGCATTAAAAAGACAAACAAAGGAGTCTTAGAGAAAATTAGACCTGAACTCTCACAAAAAGCCAAGATAGCTAAACTGAGGCCAGTCGCGTAGGAACGTGGGGCGCGGTAGGCGATTCGGCCTGGGCGGCAACGTTTGTGGGGCGGCAACGTTTGTGGGGCGTCCCGGCCCACAGCCAAGCCCCCACGTGCCCTGGCCATGCCCTCATGTACCACAGCCAATCCCCCGTGCACAGTGGCCACACCCCTCATGCCATAGCCCTGCCCCTTCCCATCCCCCCTCCACACACTCCAAGCTCCGCCACTGATGAGGCTATTGTACTTCGGACAGATCATGAGACCATGTGACTCATCAGAAAAGAAAAGTCCTCCATTCACATTTGTGGGGTTGACCTTTGCAAATTTGAGTATTTGAGAGTTGCATGCATGCCTCCCCTCTTCCATTCTCCTCCTCCCATTCCTTTGCATTTTGCCAGGTACGAAGAAGGAAGGCAGGTGCCTGGAAAAAGGCAAGGAAATGGAGGGAGGGGCGAGGCTCACGCAAGCTTTCCTTCTCTCCTCCAAGGGAATTCCCTTGCGTCTGGACCTGGCACTGAGAAATTGTGCTGAGGCAACAGGCAAAGGAATTGGGGCAGGGGGCAGCCTCACACTAGCCTTCCTTCTCCCCTCCGGAGCTCCCCTAGCCATTCCCTTCCATCTGGCCCCGGTGCGCAAAAGAGAAGGGTATGGGAGGGCTATCACAGGGGGAGTTACTCAGGGTTTTTCCACTTTTGTAAGGATTTTTACACCCTGAACCCTTGCAAAAGCAGAGGGGCTACTGTGATACTTGGTAAAGTGGAAGGCAGTAGGAAAATATGAAGATCGTACAGTACAGGTGGATTGATTCAATCAAGGAAGCCTGAGTTTGCAAGGCCTGAGCAAGGCAGTTGATAACAGAATCCTTAGAGGTCTCACATTTGCCGAATCTCCATAAACTGAAGTTGAGTTGATGGAAAATAACAAGTCCCATGGAGCTCATTTGGGTCCAAACTCCAAAGTAAAGGTGCACAAGACTATTCCGTTATTATGAGATAAATGCCCTTGATCTTAATAAGTGAATTGGGGAAGGTGTTAAAAAAAATCTGCAAGGGGATAAGAAAAGATGAGTTCTAAAATCTACATTTTTTCCTTCAATTCATTTGTATTTATTTTTTTTATTTTTTTTTATTTAAAACACAAATCCTTAAAATTACATCCTTCCAAAGCATTACTTGAATTCATTTGTATTTATTAAAACTACAAACTAATATCTTCTGCCTTCCAAGTGCACAGAGTAAAGAAGCCAACTGTTTGCTGATGTGAAATTTCTTTTTCCTCTAATAATTTAAAATAAACAAAACAAATAAATGAAAATGTAAAATAAATTCCAGTAATTAATTTTGTTCCTGATCAGCATGGTAGGGCAGTGAACCACTTCCCACTGCAAAAACTGTTCAGCAGCTCCATGGTTTTCGGCATTAGATAACATTATCAGAATGTTTAAGCAAATATTTTGCATCCATGAGGCTAGAAAGTTGCTACCTAAAAACAAATGAACAAAACAGAAGGAGGGTTTATTGAAGAGCTGGTGGCAGCAACCTGGACTATATTCTGCAGGTTTTATTGTGTTCCTATAAGATTACTTTCATGTGCACATAAACAGAGCCCTTGACCTCAGATCTCATTGACATTTGCTCTGAGTTTGCATGTCTCTTATCTGAAGTTATCATTCAAGGATGCTGTGGAGTTTTCAGCTTCATCCCATTGCGTCTACACCAAATAGGGAGATCTTTGCCTATATTCTATAACCACAAATGTGTGGGTTTTTGCCCTTCACCCACCCAACATGAAGCCTTCCCAACATCCTCTGCAAACAATCAGTGTGCGGGCTTTTCCTGTCCCCCATCTCCACCATGTGTGACTTCATTCTGTCCCCCTTGTCTGACTCCAACTTTGGGGTCAGTCTAAATGCCCCTAAAGCTTCTAAACTGGAGCTTTATTTGTTAAATATGCTAGGGCAACGAAGGGAAATAAGAAGTCATCAGAAGATATTATTATATTTAATAACTGAGGCAAGGTTGACATATGCGCAGCACTGGAAAGAAAAGAAGCATATTGATATAGAAGAATGGAAGTTAAAAGTTCTGGCCATGATAGAGAAAAAAAACGAGCATTTTCTTTGCAGAATAAATCTATCCAGAACTTTGAGAAAGAATGGGAAAGAGTATTGGATTGGGTAAGGATATAAATATATAAGAAATTGAAGAAGAAATAATGTAACTGTTCTTCTCTCTGTAAGATGGAAAGTATAGTATTACTATTCTGTTTTGATGTAGAAAATTTTTCTCAAACATATGAGTCATGTTCAATAAGTAAAGTTCCGGATGCATTGGAAATGTTATGTTGAAAATTTCTGTTATAGCTTTATGTATCTGTGACCAGTAATTTTTTGTGGCAGGGCAAATCCACCATAAATGATAGAAAATGCCCGCATTATCCTTGCATTTCCAGCATTTATCATTCCCTGTATGATATATTGTGTCTATCTTAACTGGTGTAAGATAGTACCTGTACATCATTTTAATGAAATTTAATGAAATTTTCCTTTAGATCCTGGGCTCCGGTAAATTCTATTGTATTCTTCCAGGCTGGTTCCAAAGGAATTCCATTGTTCCAAAGGAATTTCTTGTCGAATATTTTGTGACCATTTTATCATGACTTCCTTCACAATTTCATCCTCTAATTTTTGCACCAAGAAATATTTATAAAAAAGTGATATTTTCCATTTAGTTTTCAGGAATATTATGGCTTCGAGTTCATTATACGTCTTTTGATTTGCAATACCTTCTAATTTCATATCCATTTTAAATCGTTCTCTTAGTTGCACGTATGGAAACCAATTTAAGTCTATATTTCTTTGTTTAAGTTCGTCTCATGTTAATATTCTATGTGCTTCTTGCTTATCTTGCGTCAGCAATTCTCCATATCGAAGCCACTGTTGATTTGGGTCTTTCCATTGCCCAAAGAAGGCTTCCTGAGGAGAGCACCATAAAGGAATTTTATGGTATGTAGTTCTCTTCACCTTCTTCCAAATTCTTAATAAAGATTTTCTTACAAAGTGATTGCTGAATTCAGTGTCAGTTTGATCCTTACCATACCATAAATAGGCATGAAACCTGAATCGCATGTCTGCTTCTTCTAAAGTTAATGTTCTTATATCTTTTAGCGTAATCCAATCTTGCAGCCACGTCATGACGCTAGCATAGTAATACATTTTTAAATCGGGAAGATCACAGCCACCTCTTGTCTTATGTTCCGTCAGCAATTTCCATTTAATTCTCAGCTTTTTGCAGTTCCAGATAAATCTTGACAGTTCTTTCTCCCACTGATAAAATGGTTTGTCGTTCGTGGTGATTGGTAGGTTTTGAAACAAGAAATTTAGTTTGGGTAGGACGTTCATTTTTTATAGTCGCAATTTTACCAAGCAATGACAAATTCAAATTGGTCCAATTTTATATGTCTTTTGATGTTTTTGTTTTAAATGCTTTTTAATGTTTTTAAACTTTTCTGAAGCTGCCTTGGTCCCACATTAGGAGAAAGGCAGCATGTAAGATAAATAAATACATAACTCCAGAGGCAGAGTTACTTTTAGGCAGAATGAGGCATCTGCCTTAGATAGCAGGTGCTGGAAGGTGGCAGAAGCGGCAGTGGCCTCCTGGGGCCCATTCACGCTACAGAATTATAGCTCTGTTACTCCACTTTTAACACTCACAGTTCCATCCTGTGGAATTCTGGGGTTTGTAGTTTGTTCAGGCACTGGAGCTCTCTGGCTCTAAATACCCCTCCCTAAACTGCACATCCTACGATTCCATAGGATGGAGCCATGACGTCACAGTGCTTCCCAACAATTTTTCACTTGCTTAACCCTTGCAGTCCATTTCCATAAATTGTACCCTACTCTGCTGTCTTTTCTTTGAGGGGAAAAGTCCCATCAGAAAGCTTCTGTGAGCTCTGTGGAGATGTCCTCACACTCACAAAAAAGAAAGGCAGGATGTCAGGCCAGCTACCCTACCCAGGCCTTTCCATCCCATCATGCCTTGTTACCCACTTCAGTGGTTCTCAACCTGTGGGTCCCCAGATGTTTGTGGACTTCAGCTCCCAGAAGCCCCAGCTGTTGGAGAAATTAAAAAAAATTGAATATTGAGAGACTTTGGTAATGAGACTCTCAATCAGCAGAGTATTTTAGTAATTGCACAAAAACAGAAGTTGAACAGATCACCAGTCCCACTTCTTTAACTCCACCTCAAACACACTTAATCTAGCTCAAAATAAACACAAAAACAGTTTGGTTAAAAATATAAAGAAGTTTACTCACAAAATCTTGTGCATGGCCTACACAGGTTCAATTCTTGAAGAAGGTAGGAAGAAAAAATTAAGCACTCACATGCTTGCTGCCAATGATCCCTGTTGGGAAATCTCATAGCATGCTTTCAGGTCAAAAGGCGAAGACAAAAGGAAAAAGATTAAAATGGCAAGAGAACCTTTTAAAAGAACAAGGAATGTGTACATGCTGGAGGAAGCGGTGTTAACCAACAAACAGGAAGTTTTCTCTAGGCTATCTCTCTATGCTTACAACAGACATGCAAACAAACTAGCCATTTAATTAGGCATGCAAAGGTTGCCACTCCCAACGCCAGCCACTATGGTCAATGCTCAGGGCTTCTGGGAGCTGAAGTCCAAAAACATCTGGGGACCCACAGGTTGAGAACCACTGCACTAGATGCTCTCCATGATCTCAGGTTCTGGTTTGCTCTTGGCCAAAGGCAGAGGGAGGAGTGACTGATATTGTGCATCCTTGCCCCAGATGGCTTTTGGCTGGAACTGGATGGTCATTTCTGTACTACACTGTTATTATTCCACTTTCAACATCCTATGGAATCCTGGTGTATGCAGATTAGACAGGGGCATTTAGAATTCTAAGCCAGAGAGCTCTTTGGCCTCAGTAAACTACAAACCCCAGACTTCCACAGGATGTTGAAAGTGTAGTGCAGAGGCACTCTCTCTGCATGGAGAGGGACATAAGGGAGAGAAGGATGTGTGCAGACAAGGCTTGAGAAGCTACCTAATGTGGGCAGGGCTAGGGTTGCAGCCACTCGAACTGAAGGCTGTGTGAATGTATATATGTGAGAAAGACTTTTTCAAAGGTTTGTGGGCCAATGGCAGCTGAAAGATCTTGTGTGTCACTATTCTCTTTATCTCTATGATTCCTCCCCTGCCACCCATCACTTAAGGTTCTGGGACAGGAAAGCCAACGCTGTGGGCAATCAAGAACTGCACTGAGTTGTGATGTCCTCCAGGAATGGCTTATATAGTTCTCCCTCCACATTCATGGGCTTGACCTTCATGAATTTGGTTAGTCGCAAGTGCATGTATCTTCCCTCCATTTTCCTCCTCCGATACCCATGCATTTTGCCCCTGTACAGAGAACTTGCACCAAGGCAAAAGAGAAGGCAATTGGGGTGGGGGAAGTTTGTGTGAGCCTTTCTCTCCTAGAGCTCTGTCTTTCCCATTCCCATGCAAAACAGAGAACTCTCACCAAAGCAAGATGGAAAGGAACGGGTGGGTGGGGTGAGGCTCCTGCAGGTGCTCTGTACCAAGGCAAAATCCATAGGCATGTGAGGGACAGCTCTGGAGGAGAGAAGAAAGGCTTGTATGAGCCTTACGCCACCCGCCCTTCTCTTCTGTTTCGCATGGGAATGGGGAGCCCCAGAGGGGAATGGGAGGTGGAGCAGGGGGAATTATTCACAGTTTCTCCACTTTTGCGAGGGTTCTGTGCCCCAAACCCTTGTGAAAATGGAGGGAGGACTGTACGTTATACTTTTCCCACCATTAGCCTTTTTTTTTTTTTTGCATACCCCTAAATGTCCTCATTTGTACTCCAGGTTGGGAATCACTATTGTACTGTGAATGGGCCCCTGGATGGTCCTACTGCTCCCCCTGGTCATTCCTCTCTGTTGGAGTTAGATTCTTTTTGATCCCTTGAATTTGCCTGTTGCCCTCAGGCAGAGATAGGAAAAGGGTTAATGGTGTTTTCCTTCATTGTTAATAAGCTAAACAGAATCATTCATTTGCATTTACATTGGAAGGGGGATTTTGCTGTTATGTGTATGTTAAATTGCCATTTCAATTAGTTAAATGCCTGCATTAAGACTTGCCAGAATGAAGCTGAAAAATGCCACTGATGGTTATTTCTTGATTTCCATGTGCACTCCAGCAAGAGTTCCAGGTTTAAACACTTCACCGTGTAGTTTCCTGGGAGAGATAAAGAGCCTTTATGTCTGGTGGAGACCGTTCATCTAAGAGCCTGAATACCCTAACGGCACTAGATCCTGTCTGATCTTGGAGGCTAAGCAGAGTCAGTCCTGCTTAGCACTTGGATGGGAATACCAGGTGAATGAATACCTCTGTTACCCTGTGAACTGGGGGTCCTGGGAGGGGCGCCCGAATAACCAAACAAGCAAAGATGGGGAAATTAACTGGAGCGCTCACTTAAGCTAACGAGAGGCAGGGTAACTTTGCGAGGATCTTTTAACCCTATGTATACGGGGTTAGGTCAGTCAAGCAGTCAGACAGTTTTAAAATAGCAAAATTGATGTTTTATTAAAGACAGACAAACACTTAAGACAACACAACCACACAGCTAACTAGGAAATAAGAAATAAGAGTTTTTCGGGGGAAATGGGTGATACAACACTTTTCTCATAGTCCTGAAGAAGCTGGAGATGGTAGTGAAGAAACTCAGCGTGGTGGCCGAGGGGAGTTCGCTCGACAGAGCGGCAGCAATGCTGGATGGAAGTCCGGAGTGATCCGAGGAAGCTCTCGGAGCTTGGGGTTTTTATGGGGAAAATATCACCATGGGCTAGTCTGTACTTGGGAGAGAACAATGAGGTTTGGGCGCGAGACAATGTCTCTGAAAGGTCAGAATTTAAAATGATTGAGTTAAGTTCGAATGGACAATGAATGACCAGTATGCAGATGCAGCTTGCCTGGGCGGTGGAGTGCCCAGCTCGCCGGAGTGCCTGCTCAAAGCAGAGGGCTCTTTGTATTAGCGCACATCCTTAATGAAGTGTTTTGTTTTGGGAGGTCTCCTAAAGCAAGATCTGGCAGGTCCTGGCTTGCTTAGGTGTAAACAGAAATGATTCAGCATTTAATAGCCATGCCTAGCTCTGTGCTTGTTCAGGGGCCTCACAAACACTTGGCTGAGGGTGGCAAAATAAGACCGAATTGTGATATCAAAATGATATCTAATGTCTACCAAAGCCAGGCCGGTTCATGGTGATAACACCTGGCCAGAGGCCTGTCTATGGTGGACCAAGTAGGCTACGTGCCTCAGGAGCCAAAGCCGGGGGGCACAAAAAGGCTGTGCATGTAGGGGTGCGGAATAGGGGTAGAAGTAAGAAGGTAGGGGTGCAACTTCCATGCTTGTCCTAGGTGCTGTTTACACTAGATGCGCCACTGTACCCGGCCAATGAATACTAGGTGATGTAGGATATATTTCAGAGGAAGCAACTGGCAAAACCACTTCTGAGTATTCCTTGCCTAAGAAAACCTTATGAAATTCATGGGGTCACCATTAGTCAACAAATGACCTGAAGGCACATATACCCACAGATGGCCCACCCAGATGAAGAGAAGCCCCTCCAAGCTGCCCTTCCCATTTGTTGGTTTAAAATGTTTTAACTTTGACATTAAATTAAGAGCCAGCATGGTATAATCATTTGAGTGTTGAACTACAGCTCTGGAAGCCAAGGTTCCTGCTCAGCTATGGAAATCCACCTTACGCAAGTCACACTCTCAAACTGAGAGGGAGGCAAAAGCACCCCCCCAACAAATCTTGCCAAGAAAACCCTGTGATAAGTTTGCCTTTGGGTGGCCATAAGTCACACAAGAACAACAGCAATTAACTAAATTGTCATAAAGCTTGTTGGCTCTTTACTACCATCTCAATAATTTAATTGGTAACTTCATTCTGGAAATAAACTGACACTGATATTCTGACTTAAATTAATCACGATAGTTAAAAAAAATAAATTCAAGTTCTTCCTTTTGGTTAGAAAATTTATTGCTTACTTGATTTTAACTAGTTAGCTCCTGTCTGTGCCCTCAGATATGGTAGATGTATAGAAGCAAGATTCATCTAGGAATCCAGTTAGTTTCTGCATGGAAATGAGGCACCATCTTGTTACCTGCCTCAGGCAGCAAAATGTCTTGGGGCAGACTAGCACCATGTAGCCACCAGTGCTTTAACAATGGAGGAAATAATTCTAATTTGGAACAAGCTCCTGTTACCTTTTTTGGTAAGGGTGGTGATTTGGGTTGCCAGAGTGAAAACGGAACAGGACTCTTATACTTTTGATGGTTGTATAGAAGACAGAATTTCAACAGGTGTTAACCTGGTTGTGTAACAAGTAACACCTGCTGAAATTCCCTCTTCTACACAACCTTCAAAAGACACAAGAGCCCTCTTCAGTTTTTAATCTGGCAACCTTATGCCAAAACAAATCCATGGTAGCCTTACATCTATGTGCCTTCAGGCGACTTCATGAATTTCATGGGACTTTCATAGGCAAGGAATACTCAGAGATTGTTTGCTGTTACCATTCTCTGAAATTTAGCCAACAACACATGGTATTCCTTGACAATCTCCCATCCAAGTACTAACCAGGGCTAATCCAGATCTTACTGGAGCAAATTCGTATGAAACATCCACATAACTATCGTCAAGTTCCAGTTCTGAGGATATTCTCCAGAGTCTGGAGTTTTTAGATCACAGGATGAATCTGGGAGTTGTAGTTCCCGAAGTTAACTTTTCCAAGCTGAGATTTCCCCACACTCCCCAGTCTTTGTTAGCTTCTAGTGTAAGCAGCATACTGTGCACATGCTAGGAAAAAAACACACCCTAGCAATGAGTTGTGTTTGCAGTCTGTGTACCATTTATAAGAGCTTACTCCTGTGCTGTTTCTGTAAGCCAGCTCTCAGACACAGGCTTACCACCGGGGCGGGGGTGGAGGGGCTGAAATAGGGAGAGATAAACTTCAATCCAATCAGTCCGAGATGAAGTGGGAGCCCCACACCTGATGCAATGAAACCAGCAGTTCCTCGCGGTTGCAACTTCAGAGAGGAGAGGGCATTTAGATGCTCACAAAGGGGACATAACAGAGGCTTGGGCTTCCTAACCTGTCTCTGCTCTTCCCTTAAGGCGCGAGGAAGAGATGGAGAAGGGAGATCCAGTCCGCCCTCTGCTGCTGATGTTCCTGCATTCAGTTTGCTGGAAGAAAAGCTGCCCTCCAGCTTCCTCCCCGCTTTATTATCGTCGAACCCTTCCCCAGCAGATGCCCCGTTGAACCAGCGGGCCCCCTCCCCACCCCGAGGTGCAGCTGCGGTTGCAACCAGCCAGAGCGAACAGCAGGTGGCCGCCGGGTGATTGACAGCTCTTCCATGACGTCATGCAGGTGGGCAGGGCGTCGGGAGGCGTCCTTTCTTCCCCCTCTTTTGCATGACTGTAGACCGAGGCAGTGGCCGGACTTGACGGGAGGGAGAGCGCATTGGTCCTTCCTGATGCGCCCTGGATGCGTGTGGGGAAGGAGGCGTGCGTGCATGTACGGGGTGGCTTCCAAAATGAAATGCATCTTAGGGGAGGGTTTATTGCAAGAAGGGTAATAAGCAAGCAGCTGCTACAGAGAGATCCCCATTCTTTCTGGGCTCATCAGCTGGCACAGCTTTTGCATGGGTGAGTACCATTTCCATCTGTAATTTCCCCATCAGGGGCTGCTTTTGCTCAATTAGTCCCAAGCAGCTTCTCTCTCTCGGTCTCTGCCTGAGTCGGGAAGAAAGGATGATAAGGATGGTAGCAGGATTTTTCCACCAGCCGGCAGGGATGGTGGGGGGAGAAGAAGAAAGAGGTCCAGTTTTTCCTTCTCCTGGGCAGCTCCTTCTTTCTCTGAGCCCTCGACGAAGAACAAAACCGGTCCCGAGGCGTTTAAAGTCCCAGACGGATTGTTTCAGGGGGAAAGGATGGAGACTGAGATAGTGTCGGCGGCGCTGTTGAGGGTTCATTCAGGACAGGGAGGCGGGAGGGGGAGGATGGAGGGAAGGGAGCGTTAGAAAGAATGACGGATGAAAGGAGTTCGGGCTGGGAAGGCAGCTTGCAGAGCTTTGCAAAGCGGATCCTGGCTTTGGGGGGTTTTTACTCTGGAGGAAGTGAGGACTTTACTCCCTGGCAAAGCAGGCACTAAATGCCCAGGTTTTGGCATCACTTTCTTTCCACCTGGTAGTGGGTGGAAAAGGGACTTGGTAGACAAAGGTGTCTTCTTCTTCTCCACCTTCTTGGATTTTTGGCGGCCCAGGAGATGTGCTCAGCCGTGTGGGTAGCCAGAGGGGATCCTCCAGGGACAGTTGGCAGGGTTCGTCTCAGGTACAGATGGCCACTTGGCTGAGCCTGGCTGGCTGGTGGGCAGGAGCCGGAGAAATGAGGAGTGTGCCTGGTGCACAGCAGGAATACTGGGAGATAGGAGCAATATCCTTTCGTGCGCTCTCCTCACATGCTCTGCCCCTCATTCCTCTCTCCGTTGAAACAGGAATAATAAAAAAAGTCTGGCACTGCTAACCTGTTTAAGGTCTTCCTCTAGGAGTGCAAGGCTATGCAAGGCAAGCGAGACGGTCCTTCAGAGGTACAGATTATTTTCAAAGACTAAGATAAGATGCAAAGGATCAGAATGAATAAAAGTCTTAGTCTGACTGGAGGGTGTGATTTCCTAAGGAAAGGTGAGTTAAGGAACTAAGACTAAAACTGGATGTAAAGGGCCAGAAAGAATAAAAGTGTTATTCCCTCTGGAGAGTGTAATTTTTTACTTGAGCTGAGGAACTCTTTGTTCCAATCCAATGTTTTTAGTGCCTTCTCTAAAAACAAGGAAAACCTTGTCTAAAGCCACCCCCTTACCTGCAATATGGGGCAGGGCTTGGAAAAGTTAGGTTGCTTGGACTACAGCTCCCAGAATCCTCCAATTAGCCTGGCCAGAAAGCAGGCTAGTTGGGGGATTTTAGGAGGAGGTTTGAGAGGAGGTTAGTTGGAGGATTTTGGGAGCTCTAACTGTTGGGGGATTTTGGGAGTTGTAATCCAAAAAGTTTAGCTCAAGGGGATTAATCTGAGGCTGTCAGACTTTGCACAAGATGACATGACTCAGTGGGCAAAGGCAATAATTCTCAGTAAAGGGAAAGACAGTAAGAAAGGAGATAGACTGCTTGACAGGTGGATTGATTTAATCAAGGAAGCCATTGCCCTGAGTTTGCACGTCCTGAGCAGGGCAGCTGAGGACTCTTGGAACCAAGTTTCTCATTCATAAGGTTGCCATAAGTCAAAGTTGACTTGATGGCAGACAAGAATGGCAATCCTATGGGTGTCTAATCAGAAGTCCTGTTGATTTCAGAGGCTGTTATTCCCAGCATAGGTTCTGGAAGGTGTACAAGAAGTCCAAAAAGTAGCCTTTCTGAGCGGAGATACGGGAACGTTAGTGGGTTACTTTTCATCAGACTTGGATGGGCACTTGTCAAATATGTTGAACTACAAATCCCACAATCTCCAGTCAGCATGGCCATTGGGAATTGTAGTCCACATACGTGGAAAGTTGCTTTGCAGGTAGTTGAGAGGATTGCAGAGATGATGAACAGAAAACAGTTCTCTGACCTCTCAAGAAAAGCGCTGTGCTGAATGCAAACAAAGTGCTAGCAATGAACCTTAGGAAAAAGGGAACCGAAAAATAATTAGAGGCTGGGAAACTTGCCCTACGAGGGAAAAAAATGAAGCATTGGCAGCTTTTTTGGTTTAGAGAAAAAGTGATTATGGTGGGATATGATCCAGGCTTATAAATTCATGTGTGTTTGAACAAAGAGGATGAGTGATAAATGTTGCTCTTACAGCCAGAATTGAAACCCACAAATGAAACTGGCTGATTGAGGAACACACAAAAAGATACTATTTTACTCGGTACATAATTTTATTATGAAACTAGCGTATTTAGCCACGTTGCCCAGGATTTTATTTTCCTCTTAAGAACTCACCAAACTGTCTTCTCTAGTACCTGTAACTTTTCCCCATATTTCCCAATGCAATCTGTATTCACAGATGTTAACATACAGAGGTTGGGTTCCTGAGGGAATACGCTGTCTTCCTCCTTGCTGCTAGGGCTTGTCTCCTAGCAACTGGCCTATTCCAGTGCCTGTAACTTTTCCCCATATTTCCCAATCCAGTCAGTATTCAGAGTTGTCAATGCAATACAGGTTTGGTTTCTGAGGCAATACACTGCCCTCCTCCTTGCTCTAGGCCTCATCTCCATAGCAACTGGCCTGAGGTCCAAGAGCTCTCTGGCTGAGAATTCCAAAAGCCCCTCCCTGAACTGTCAACCCCAGGATTCCATCGAATCTTCACAGCCAGCCAATCATATGCGGTCTTCTTGCCTCACACAGCCAATAGTGTGAGGTCTTCGCCTGCCTGACGCAGACAGACAGACACATTTGACTTTTATATAGTAGATTTACTAGTAGTGTAGTGTAGTGGTAGCTACTGGTTCAGATGGCTTCAAAGAGGTATTAGACCAGGGGCTGGCAACCTGTGGCCTTCCAGGTACTGTTGGATGGGAGCTTCCCATATTCCTCACCGTTAGCTAAGGTGACTAGGGCTGCTGGGACTTGCAGTCCAACACTTCTTGGAGACCCAGACAATTTCCATCAGAGGACAATCTGTCACTGGCTGTTAGTCTCTGAAACTGTAGGCAGCCTGTGGGGTTCAGTGGGAATAAGTCTTTAAGTACCAGTTGCTGTGTAAGCAAGAAAACACAAGAATGGAGGGGACTTTTCCTTCCTTCTGTCCTTCCTTCCTTCCTTCCTTCTTTTGGTGGGCATCCCAGAGGTGCCTAGTTGGCTTTTGTGGGGAACAGGATGCTAGAATACATGGACTTTATAATGATAATAGTATTCATTATTTAATTTAATGATAATGATAATAATTATCATGTAATTATATAATTATATAATCTAATATAATAATAATATGATTGTAATCATTATAATGTAATTACTGTTCAAGCTTTCAAAAGTAGTTTTAAATCATCCAGTATGGTGGCTCTTATGCTTTTCTGCGCTTTGCATGGAGATATCACAAACCCAGAGCTTAGAAAAGTTACTTTTTGGACCATAACTCCCAGAGTCTTTCAGCCATAATGACTGGAGGATTTCACAAGTTTTAGCCCTAGAAAGTAACTTTTTCAAACTATGCACAGATGTTACTGTACCACTTATATTTCATGAAAGTTTACAGGTGTTTACGATTTTCCCCATAAGTGTCTTCCTTCTGCTTTATCTGATCCAGGAAAAAAAAAAACTTTATTCTTAAGCAGAATATATAACAGATCTCAGGGATATTCCAATTAAAAGAAAAGTAGGCAAATAAAACTGTTGTCAAACCTTGAAGTCTATTATAGAAACTTTTTAGAGAAAATGGGTGCTCTAGTTATCTATATTGTTTTCAATTATCTATACCAGGTTACACAGAGTGAAATCTCTGATCCTTAGCTGAAATTGATTTGGAGTCACAGATATTTGCAGTCCTATTTTTGTGTGGAAAAAGCAGTCTAGTTGGGATCAAACCTCTAACAGAGGGCTCCATATTGGGATGTAAAATAACTAAATACCAGAGATTGGAGTGAGAAATGTAAATCTGACCAGGATCAAAACCTCCTACCAACACTGGTAAGGGCTTGACAGAGGTCCTAAGGCTTAACAACATTAAATAACAGAGACCTCCCAAGACAAAGAGAGTTGAGATGATATAGTGGTTAGAGTATTGGCTTTGGGTTAGGGAGATCCAGGTTTAAATCTTCACTAGGTGGCCTTGGGCCAATGACTTTCTCTCAGCCTGACCTACCTCACAGGAGGGTGGTGAAGATTAAGTGTGGAACAGGAGAACCACAAGGAGCTCATTGGTGAAACGCTGGGATATGAGGAGACTCAGGGAAAGGAGATTTATGTACAGTAATCCCTCCACATTCACTAAGGTTAGGAGCACAGAACCCCCATGAAAGTGAAAAAAAAAGTGAATAACTTTAGGTTTCCCAAACCATATTTAACACACACACACACACACACACACACACACACAAAAGTAGGATCACCATATTCAACCCACTGTGGATTCCTTTGAGGCATCAGGGTTCCTTCACAAGGCAGAACTGGGTGGCTAATGGGGCTCACTGCCACCTCTACCATACCATTTTTAATAGGGACTTACAAGCCTTGTTCGCAGTTTTTCAGTCTCACGAGTCTTGCAGTCTCTATAAAAAATGGCATAGGGAGGCAGCAGAGGTGACAGCAAATAATCCGTGAATAATCAAATCTGCAAAAGTGAAGCCCACAAATGTGGAGGGCTGACTGGACTATCAAGTCACCTTTGGGTTATGGAAACCTTATGAATGGGAGCTATCCAAAAGACCATGTTATTAACAGTTCAGGCCTTACAAACTCTGTACTTCTTTGATTGAGTCTATCCACCTCTAATGTGGTCATCCCCTCTTCCTATTGCCTCCCACTTTGCTAAGGACTATCTTCTTTCTCCACAGAGACATGCCTTCTCATGATATGTCCTAAGTACAATAACCTCAGTTTAGGCTTCTAGTGAGAGTTCAGGCTTGAGTATATGCTAGTGGAGAAAAAAAGAATTTGCTTGAAGGTGGAGAATAAAGTTAGTAGCAAAGGGCAGAAGTGGAACCTAATTATGGCAATAAGGGCTAACTGGCAAGCTCTCAAGAAACTTTCCAGTGCTTACAATAAGGAGGGATTGTCGGCTATGTAGAAGAGAAGAAAAAGAGAGAAATGACCCTAAGGAATGATTAGGGTGTAAAATGGATAGAGAAAGTGAGACATATTATGCAGTGACCTCAGAGCAGAAAGTATGAAGCAATGGGTAATCCTGGGATTTGCAGTTTAGGGAGAGCCATTTGGCCTCAGTAAACTACAAACCCCAGAATTCCACAGGTTGTTGAAAATGGAATAATAGTGCTATATCAGTGCAGTGTGGAAATAGTCATAGAATCATAGAGCTGGAAGGAACCTGGAGGCCCATCTAGCCCAACCCCCTGCCACAACTGAAACACTCCTGAAAGATGCCCATCCAACCTCTATTTAAAGACCTCCGATGATGCAGTCCAAAGCAGTCCATTCTACTATTGAACAATTCTTATAGTCAAGAAGTTCTTCCTAATGTTCGGTCTCCTTTCTTGTAGTTTGTATCCATTGGTTTGTGTTTAGTCTCTAGAGCAGCATAGAACAACCTTACTCCATCTTTTACATGACATCTCTCCATATATTTAAAGATAGCTATCATGTCACCTCTCAGTCTTCTCCAGCTCCCTAAGTCATTCCTTATAAGGCCTGGTTTCCAGAACTTTGATCATCATGGTTGCCTTTCTCAGGACACAGTCCAGCTTGTCAAAATCCTTCTTGAACTATGGAGGACTAGTTCTCCTGAGGACAGCCAGCTTTTCCAAGACTTAAGGGCAGACGCAATTGTTGTTTTTTGGCTGGGAAAATATAGCAAACCACAGAGCCCTGGAATTACAGCCCCCCCATCCTAATAGGTGAATTCTCTTGTCTCTTCCCCAGAGGCATATGTAGGGTGGGGCAAGTAGGGTACGTGCCCTGGCTGCCAATGCCAGGGGCACAAAAGAGCCATGTTGGAAGATGTAGTGGCGGAGGAGGAGGTGGCCCCACAGGTAGGGGTGCAACTTCCACACTTGACCTGGGCATTGTTTATGCTGGATATGCCCCTGCTCTTCCCCATTGTGTCCTGAGGTAACCCTAAATTGACAATCAGGAACAAATAAGCAATGAGTGTTTTTTGAACCAACCTCCACATACTGATTCCAAGTCATCAGCCTGTTCTTTAGCTGTAGGCCTCTAGCTAACATCTTACATTAAGAACCAGTGTGATATATTGATTAGAGGGTTTGACTTGGACTGGGGAGATATGGATTTGAATCCCCACCCAGACTGGGGAGCTAACTCAATAACCCCATCCTATGGTGGGGTAGCATCCACGTATACCAATCAGAGCATGGAAAAAGTTACATTTTGGACTATGGTGTCCAGGAGCCCATAGCCAGACAAAGTGAGGATTGTGGGAACCATAATCCAAAAGTTAACTTCTCCAAAGTTTTGGCCATTAAGTACGTTACCTAATTATATTAATCATGCTGTGAAAGTATTTCTTTGGTTTCAGTTTTGAATCTCTGGCCCTATTATTCCTTTATAGGCAGTGTTTAGATAAGATCAGATGTGATGTCTGTTTGGACCCTTCAGAGATCTGACTGCTTCTGCATTTGTCAGTTGCAAAGAGCTGACTTGCAGTTATGTTGTAACTGTTTCACCACTCTGATTGGTGTGTGAACACTTTGCTATGCAATGTGTAACAGAGAGGTTTTTGAGTCGTGGAAAATGACCTGTTAGACTGAGAACACAAGGGATGTCATACATGTTAGAGCATTAGCTCTTTGCAGGCGACCTGGACTATAGGACTTGCCAGTTCACCTACAACTTTTTAAAATATGATTTATATTGTTGTTGCTGCTGACTGGCATGTAATTGCATGAAAATTTTCTGCTTAAATTAATAATGAGCAAGATAATAACTGGCATCCTAATCATAAAAGGATTTGACTGAGTGAATGCTACTTGTTGTACTCAAATTTTTAATGAAATCTAGAAATCTAGAATGGAAGCTGCACTACTCTTTTGCAGCAAAACCAATAAATAATCTTCTGGTGCTCTCAAAGATTTATGTATGAGAGACAGTGTGTAGTGTTTGTTTCTTTCCTGGAAACACTCTACAAACCAGGAGCCAGTGATAGGTGGGCTGGCACTGGTCCAGGGATCACGATCATGGATAGCACAGGTATAGTGCAAAAGATGTGAAACTGGAGAGATCAGGGTTCAAATCATCTGTTGACTATGAGTCCCAGTGGGTGATGTTTGGCCAGCCATTTTCGCTCAGACTAATTTCCATTATAGAGCTATTGTGAAGGTGGATGGGTAGAATTATGCATATGCTGTCTTGAATTTCTTGGAGGAGAGGAGTGACAATGGTCCAGAGCTATGGACTACAATTCCCAGAGTTCTACTGGCTAGGAGATTGTACAAGTCACTTCTCCAAATCCTGGATACAAATATATTAAAAATAAATACTAGTAGTGTTGGAGCCAAGTTAGGATCCAAGTTACTTATTTAAAAATAAGTCAGATAATGTTAGTTAGGGTGGACAGATGCAAAAGCAGATAGGGCTTCTGTGCCTTTACCAGTCATGCAGAAGAGGAGATTTCAATTGGTGTATCTTGCATAAGAAGCTACACTTGCTGAAATCACCTCTCTCTTCAGTTATGAAAGATGAACAAACAATGACCTCTTTTGCATCTGACCACTCTATTAGGAGTTTGTGTGAAGAAATCTGTTCCAAGTTATTGTAACTATGTAAATCACCTATGAGTTATGTTGCCACCTCTTAAGCTGGCCTTGTGCTTATGTAAGGCCTGATAAGAAGAAGTTAAAGCAGGATGAAACTGTGATAAAAGGGATAATGTAAAATATCCGTTTAATTTCTACATGCCAAAAATTGATTGGATTGGATGGCACTTGTGATCTCTTCCAACTCTATGATTCTATGCTTTAATTGTGTATTCCTGCATGGCAGGGGTTTGGACTTGATGGCCCTTGTGGTCTTTTCCAGCTCTATGAGTCTATGATTAAAAACACTGGAGCAGAATCAGTTGGAAAGACAGCAACTGAATTCCTAATTTCCTTTACAGCTCAGGTGTACTTGTCTATATGCAACTAATTTAGGATCACCTTCTTCCAACTCTATGATTCTGGATGGACCCACTTCATGTCTTTAAGAGGTACCTGATGTGGATCACCAAGTAAAGCACTTCCATACTTGGGAACAGCTTCCCTTGGCAAACAGTTGCTATGACATTGATATATTAACAGTAAATGTCTTGAACATGGCAAAGTTATCATGAAGAAAAAACCTGGATGAAGAATGCCATGCGTATTGGCCACTAAAAGTGGTTACAGAATCATAGTGTTCGAAAAGATTACAAGGGCCCATCCAGTTCAACCAAAGCAGTCCTGAAAGATGGCTATCCAACCTCTGTTTAAAAACCTCCAAAGAAGGAAACTCCAGGAAATTCTTCCTAACATTGAGGTGGGATCTTTTATCCTCAAAATTTGAAGCTATTGTTCCACGTGCTAGTCTCTGGAGCAGCAGAAAACAAGCTTGTCCCATCTTCCATATAACATCCCTTCAAATATTTAAACATGGCTATTATGGCACCTCTCAACCTTCTCTTCTCCAGCTTAAACCTACCTAAATCCCTAAACTGCTTCTCATAAGACATGGTTTCCAGGCTTTTTACCATTTTGGTCACCCTCCTCTGGATGTGTTTTAGCTGGTTAATACCCTTTTTGAATTGTGTATCCAAGACTGGACACACTCTAGAGGAAAATGCTGTTGATACACGTGCAAAATTCTTGTATGTGAATTAACGTGGTTGTCTCATCTGGTTTGGGTGATGGTGTGGGGAAGGAAACCTGCCTCTCCCCTTTGTCTACCTACTCCCTCAGTTCACCAGTCCACTCACCTGCCTCCACCCTCCTTTCCTGTGAAACTGACAAGGGAAAGAAAACCTTGTCACTTTCACCTGTCTCTTTTTTAAAATTATACTATTGGGTTTGCACTGGTACCTGTGTGCCCATCACAACATCCCCCTTTTTGAATCATTCCCTTCAGGGGAGAAACAGAGAACCTCATGACAGTTACACCACAGGTGGCAGCTTTCATGGCAATGGGAAGGCATATCCACTGTGGATTTTAGTCTGAACTTTAAGGAAGACATGGTGCAGAACCCCATCCACAGTACTAAACTTTTAAGGAGCTGTTTAAAGTGCTGAACCTATTTAGGAAACAGATTACTCCCCCTTGGACATCTCCTTTAAGAGTTGTAAGCCGCTACTATTCCTTCCCCCAAGATTGGTCGGACGACAATTTATTACTTTTATCTTTTCAAGAGTCAGGTTGAGCTATGTGACTGACCAAATAAATAAATATAAAAAATAAAAAAATATATAAAAAATTGACTCTTTTCTTCTCATCTGGAAGCCCTAATTCTGCAAGTGTCCAAAGAGTTCTTCTTCCAGACAGGGTGAATGGGCAAAAATAATAGCAGATGAGCCTTGCGTTAGCCAGAGTTCTAGCCGACTGGTCTAACTAGCTAACTTTGTTTTGCTTTGCTAACGTTAAGCTGAGCAATTCAGCTTCAGCTTCACTTGCTTGGTCTTTTTGGGATACAAGCAAAGCTAGTGATCAAATCCTCTTAAATAAATCTTTGTCGGTGTCTCTTAGGACGTGTAGCCCAGTTTATAAGAAAGCTGATTACATCACCACTCTCACGAAGGAGGGTGCTTACACATTAATGCTCAGCAGCACTCTGTGCTTTCGGAGCCACGCACGAACATTGATCTCAACAAGGCCCCTGTGACAGCTGTCAGTGTTCCAAACCTTGTTTTACAGATATTTTGGAGGGTGAATGGCCTTGCCTGAGGGTACCTAGGAAAAAGCATTTAAATCCAGTGTGATTCTCAAGCTGTGCAGCAGCATCATAAGAGCAAAAAGGGGTGTTGAAAGAAAGGTGCTTAAAGTTCTAGGGGAAGAATCCTGAAGCAGCTGTAGGGTCATCCTCTGCTCACTTGGATTAATGTGGCTGAACCTCTCAAAAAATTCCAAAGATAGCCTCCTCCCTGCTGTCCTGCCACTTTATGCAGGTGTGTAAGCTCTTGTTATTGCAGTGCCTAGCTTTGGATGCAGCAGAATATGATTGGCAGAGCTGCAAGGCCAGGAGGAAAGAGCCAGCCTCTTTCCAGGACCGAGGGAAGGGGTGGCTGAGGGCAACACCTCTTCTCTGTCTCAGCTGGTGTGACTCAGGCTAGAGCAATGGTTCTCAACCTGTGGGTCCCCAGATGTTTGTGGACTTCAGCTCCCAGAAGCCCTGAGCATTGACCATAGTGGCCGGGGCTTCTGGGAGCTGAAGTCCACAAACATCTGGGGACCCACAGGTTGAGAACCACTGGGCTAGAATCTCAGGTCCCTGCTGCACGATTAAACACTTTGACACTGCTTTAACGGCCATGGCAACATACTACGGACAGAGGCGTATGTAAGGCGGGGCAAGTAGGGTATGTGCCCTGGGCACCAATGCCTGGGAAGGAGGCACAAAAATGCCATGCCAGAAGATTAGGGGTGGAAGAGGAGGATTAGAAGGAGAAGGAAGCAGCCCCAGAGGAGGAGGAGAATTGCCCTAGGCACTGTTTATGCTATATACGCCACTGACTGTGCAATCGCATAGCGATGTGGGGGCAGGGGGGGATTTGTCCCAGGCAGCAATGTTTCTGGGGTGTCCTGGCCTGTAGCCAAGTCCCCGCACACCCTGGCCTTGCTCCTGCACACCCTGGCCACACCCCCATGCACAGTGGCAACACTCCTCATGCAGAAGCTCTGCCCCCCACCCCCCTTCCACACACTCCAAGCTCCCCCACTGTGACTGTGGACAGAGGCGTATGTAAGGTGGGGCAGGTAGGGTATGTGCCCTGGAAATGAACCTGCTTTCTTATGAGCATGAAAGGGAAAGCATTCCTGAGGATTCTGCCCCCATGCTACCTTCTGTAGAGGCAAATATCACTACAACAGCTGCCTGGCTCACAATGAGATCGCTCAAAGAATGGAAACAAGGTTCTCCACAAAAAGCAACCAACATGGGATCAACTTTATGGAGTTCAACCATCAGTCTCCAACATGAGTAGATTAAATACATCTTTGGATGCTATTGATTATGTTGCAGAAGCTGCTGAAATTACAGAATGGCCCAAGCAAAATGACCACAGTCAAGGAAAGTGCGGTGCATCATTAAAGAACACGGTAGACAATGAAGGACCTGGTACTAGTGCCCCAAATTATACTGTCAATTAATTGGACCTGTGTTCTCTAGGGCGACGGGAAGGTTTTGTTTTGCAGAGAAGCCCTCTAAAGCCCCATGTTGGAAGATCTCCTCTTACTTCTGATTGACTTAAATTATCACATCAGAATAGCCAGACCTGTCAGCTGTCATTTGTGTCCTGGAATATTGCAGGCTGGCGTAGTAAGACTGCAGACCCTCCTTTTGTAATTTTATGAGAAGTCATGATATACTTTTTCTCCAAGAGACCTGGGAGTGTGATAGCCTAGATTAAATGGTTTTGAAGTACATTTCTTGAAAGCAGACCCTAGTGTAAGAGGAGGCCGCCCTAAGGCAGGCCTTAGCATATTGATCTCTACCAAGCTTTGAGTTAAAATCACTGACAATGATCTCCTGCCTAATAACGCAATTGCTCTGCTTATTAAATTGTACTCACTCTCGTTGTTGCTAATAAATGTTTACTTTCCTCCATTATCTCAAAGACAGCAAATTAAAGACAGGTGGATAAGGTTACAAGAATTTAGTAATAAAATGGCAGCCATGCACCCAGAAGCACTTATGATCTTGGCAGGTGATTTCAATGCCAGATTGGGCCCACATGATGAAATAATTTATAATTATTTTGGTGAGCATCCCACTGAAACAGAAGCAGGACACCTGATACCTGTCAGGCAATTTAAAGACAAGGTATGTAATTTTTCTGGTTTGTGTCTTTTGCAAATGATAAATAACTTAGATTTAGTGATGTTGAATGGTGGAGTTGGAGGAGATAGATCTGGCAAATTTACATTTACATCTGGCACTGGGGCTTCAACAATTGACTACCTAATGGTATCTAACAGTTTGTTAAACCTGGTCTGAAGTTTCAGGGTGGATGTACATACTGAAAGTGATCATCTCTCTTTAACTGCAACTTTAGATCTTGAGGCACAAGATCTTTATGCTGAGTTTGAGCCTGGGTTGAGTTTGGAGGCTGACTTAAGATTCTCTCATATTAAATGGAATGTTAAGCTAGAGCAAGCCTCAACCAACCTCCTTCACTCTGAAAGCTGTCTTAGATTAAGAGACTCCCTTCTATCTGTAAGATCACCAGAAGAGGTTTTCTGTTTGTATCAGAACCTAATTGTACACCTGCAAAACTGTTTGTTATGCAACAATCCTCCCAGAAAACATATCCGTTCTCTCATGTCTAAAGCTTGGTTTGACCAAGAATGTTTAGATATGAAGAAATCTCTAGCTGAAAAATATAAATTATTCAGGAAGTTGAATATGGCATCTTTACCTGTAGAATGGCTGTTGTTAAAGAAGAATTATAAAAATTTAATCAAGGAAAAAGAGACACAGGCATTGAGAATGAATTGGCAAAAGTTAATTGCTGCATCACAGACCCATGATACAGCTACTTTCTGGAAAATAGTGTCTATGGCCTGGCAAAGCAACTTATGTGATATGTGCCCTGGAAGCTAATGCCTGGGAGGGGGGCGCAAAAATGCCATGCTTGAAGATTTAGGGGTGGAAGAGGAGGAAGAGGATTGCCCTAGGTGCTGTTTACACTAGATATGACACTGACTACGGAATCCTGGGATTTGTCATTTTATGATGTCTTTGAACTTTGAGAGAGCTTTGAGAGAAATCATTTCCACACTAGATGGTTATAGCATGATTATTCCACTTTCTATCTATATCTATATCTATATTAATGTTTCAGCAAAGTAAAAAATAAACACAAAAAAGAAAATTTGCGTACAGTTTACAATCCTATCCAATATATACATTGTTCTTCCATGTAACCTATTCCGGAGCAAATAATTATTCTTGCACTTTATTCCTCAAGTATTTTTACCCAATGTGTTATTCACAGAGTAAATTTTATCAGATCTTTTGTCTAACGTAGTATTATTACTTCAACTTTATAAACTTCAGTGTAACTTTTGCTTTATACGTAAATTACATATATAACATATACAGATTGTATATATAAATCATTTTTATCCATTACCTTATGCAATCATGATAGCTTCAACTATTTATAGTAGCTTCATTCCAATCCTTCTCTTTTCGATCCGTCTTTATTACACCATACAGTAATGTTAGAATTCTCTCCTTATATTAAGAATTTCTCCAGTTTTGGAGAAACAGATTTTCCGGAGCCCACTCTCTCTCTATTTTCCCCTTTATATGTCCTCTTAGTCTTTCTGATCTTCTTGGCCAATTTGAAACCCATTATCTCAATTAATTTCTCTTCTTCTTTTTTGGTTGTGTTCTTTGTCAAGATTGTGGTTTTTTCTTTATTTGCCTTGAGTCCAGATAATTCGCCAAATTCGCTCATCAGTGCATTAATCCGATTAATACTATTTAGGGACTATAGCACGATTATTCCACTTTCAACACCCTATGGAATCCTGCAGTTTGCAGTTTATGGAGGGGCATTTAGAATTCTCTGCCAGAGAGCTCCTTGGCCTCAGTAAACTACAAATCCCAGAATTCCATAGGATGTTGAAAGTTGAATAATAGCACTGTAACAATGTAGGGTGGAGATGAGGGTTTAAATCCTTGTTCAGCCATGGAAATCTACTGGGTGGCAGTGGGCAAGTTACACTGTCTCAGCCTCAGAGGAAGGCAACAGCAAACCCCCTTGGAATAAAACCTGCCAAATAAAAATTGTGATGGTTTGGCCATAAGGCAGAAATGATCATGATGGAGTTGCCATAAGTCAGAAATGGTTAGAAAGCACACAAAAAGTTGTTACTTTTATTTATTTAAGGCTTCAGACACCCTACTTTCTTTTCTTGATTCTTTTTCTCATGGCTTTAGAAGGGGTCAGAAAGATCCCTCTCATGTGGCCATTAGATGGTGTTAAATGTAAAGAAGTATTTGCAAATAAGTTAAGAGAGGCTATCAAAAAGACTGCCCATTGACATTTTGCATGTGTGAGAGTCAAAAGCCCAATACTTTTTTCCTGCAGCAGTAGCAAAAAAAACCCTGTGCAAATTTTGTAGTAGAACTTGCAAAGTGAGGCAAAAGATTCAGAAATGTGCAAACCTCACAAAATCTCATCCAGCAATATAAATGCTTTATATTTTTATTCTTTTTTTGTCCTGTCATGGCAACTTGTCTGTCTACAACAGGGGCAGGCAGCAACCCAGTGAGTGGGGACCATTTTTCTACCTTGTATCTGCATAGCGGTCCACACCTGCATGTTTCAGTGCACCTGAAGTGATGCGATGTTAATGCCCAGCCACCATTTTGACTGATTTTTTAACATTTGCTTTGTGTTTTGGAGAGATGAGGGATGCTTTGGAGGGTCAAGGAAAACAAACCACAATGGCTCAGCTACATTTTGGGTGGTTTGGGGGCAAAAACTTACTAAAAAACTGGCCAGGATTTTTTCTAAAAAAAAGTTGGGAGGCTTCTGGGGGTTTAGGGGCCACACTCAGGAGTTCCAAGGGCTGTATCGTCAACCCTTATCTACAACAAAAGTGGGAATCATAAGGCCCTCCAGACCAGGTATTCTGCTCTGGTCAGATTCCACCTAGAATATTGTGTCCATTTCTGGACACTACAGTTCAGGAAGGATATTGACAAGTTGGAACATGTCCAGAGGAGGGCAACCAAAATGGTAGAAGGCCTGGAACCCAAGCCCTGTGAGGAGCAGCTTAGAGAGCTGGGTATGTTTAGCCTGAAAAAGAGAAGATTAAGAGGTGACATGATAACTGTGGCCCTTTCTGCACAAGGCTGGTGAATCGGTTCATGCCGGTTCTTACCAGATTTTCTGGGCTCGAAACAAGGCGGACTTTCCCTCATTTCCTTCCATACAGCTACTGCATATGTTCCATTCTGATTCGGAGGAGTGCGAGTTCATGAATCCACACTGCCTCCGCCGTGGCCACTCCTGCTACTCCCCTCACCCTGCCGGCTGTGATTGCCCCCCCTTTTTGCATGGTTTAGTACGTCATTGCGTACGTGCAAAAGTCCATACTACCCCCTGGCCCCTCCCATGAGCCCTCTCCTGACCACCAATTTGCATCGGTGTGAATGTATGTGCCTACACCACTGTGAAAGTATGAATCGCATTGATCTGGAAAACCGGAAAACCAATTTCTTTTGGTTTTGAAATAGCGCACTTTACCACCACATGGGGGTGCATTTAGTTGGAATTACGTGCGGAACAATGGTAAATAAACTGAACCTAGTCCACTCCAACGTGCAGAAGACCTCCGTGGCAAGACTCATTGGCCCGCCTTAATAACCATGTGTGGAAAGGGCATAAGTTTAAATATTTGAAGGAATGTCATCTGAGGGATGGAGCAAGCGTGCTTTCTGCTGCTTTGGAGACTAGGACATGGAGCAATGACCCCAACGTTCAGGAAAAGAGATTCCATCTAAGCATTAGGAATAACTTCCTGACAGTAAGAGCAGTTTGGCAGTGAAATATGCTGCCTCAGAGTGTAATGGAATCTGCTCTTTGGAGGTTTTTAAACAGAGGCTGGATGGCCATCTGTCAAGAATGCTTTGATGGTATATTCCTGCATGGCAGGGATTTGGACTCAGTAGCCCTTGTGGACTTTTCTAACTAGATGATTCTATGTGGGGCTGCTCCTTCTGAGCACTTCTCATCATTGGTTTTGCTAGGCAAAGTTGCAGGCATATACAGTTCAACAACATCTGGCAGGCCATATGATTCCAAAGAGTATTTTATGTTCTGCATAGTAGGGGTGTGTGTTGGGTGTCAGCTCAAGGTGTTTTGCATCACCTGATCCATGAACTCTGCCACTGAGCTACCACAGTCCACAGATCCAACAGTGCAGCAGCGAGCTATGTGCGCACCCTTGCATGCCATGCTTACCTGTGGAACTAGTTTGTATGTCTGGGCAGGGGGCCTCAGGCAATCTAGAATTTTGTTTAAAATTACCCCTCCCCCCGCCACCCATTTCATTCATCCTGAGTTAAACATTTATGGGAAACAATAAGTAGTTAGCTTGTAATCCCTAGTTTATGTCATGCATACTTTTTAGAAGAGTTTGGAAAAGTTAACATTTGGGGGCTACAAAATAGAAGTGTCTATTGCCATCTCTGGGATGTTCAGAAATAAGGCAGTCTATTGTAATTTATGTTAACTGTATTAGTCTATATACGGTTGTGTTTACGTAGTCAGGTAATATTTGTTTCATTTTTCTTGTTCTTGTCTTTGTTGCTTTTTCTTGCTTTGACATGTTCTTTGTTTAATCTATTTGTCCAAGTGATTTTTTTTGTATCATAGAAATTAATAAGGATAATCTAAAAAAAGTTATTTTTCAGAGCTCAATACTTTTGGTTTCATTAGTTCAAAGAGCGCAATACTTTTGGTTTCATTAGTTCAAATGCTGGTGGATAACATGGAATTACTTTAAAGGAAATGTACATGTTCGGGCTTTTACGCTACCAGAAATTTACTCACAGCCTCAAATACCCTTTTTTCCTTGTCTGTACAATGTGATCTCACATGCCTTATGTTCATGGAACAACTTCTGAATGCATTGAGTTTTCCCAACAAGATGTTACCAAATTCTGGCTCTCCTTGATAGCTGACAACTTTCTTCTGGCTGGTTTTGATGGACGATTTAAGCATGAAACTGCAACAATACTGTATGCATGTATTTTCAGGACAGGTACCATTCTGATTGATTGATAGCCAGTGTAGTGTAGTGGTTTGAACATTGAACTACAACTTTGGTGACCAGGGTTTGATTCCTCACTTGGCCATGGAAACCCATTGGGTGACTTTGGGTGTGTCACTCACTTTTAACCCCAGAGGGGGGAAACATGACAGGTTCACCTTAGGGTGCCATAAGTCAGAAACATCTTGAAGGCACACAACAAGAACAACAGCCATTTTGATCAGACTGAATGAAGTTATGTGCTAATATCTGGGACTTTAGCTCACTGACTGAACACTTTGCAGAAGGGAAATGTAACAATGTCCAGATATTACTGGAGTCCAATTTAAAAAAAAAATCTGTGTATCTTGGGCTGAGCCCTTCACACATGTCCCCTCCCTTGTTAAATATCCCCTAATGACAATGGGAAATAACTTGCATTTATCTCACTCATTGTCACTGGCAATTGTTTAAGCTGTAACTCATCAACCTCAGGTTTGGGAACCAACATATCAAAGCAATATACCTTCTGTATTTGAGACCGAAGCTCTGTATTTTAACAATATGGTTGGGTAAACTGTTGTGATAATAAACTCTGTTCTTGTTTTTTCTTTGCATGAATGCATGCTGAACCTAAGGCAAGCATTCTTTCTTTAATTATACAATTTACAAATCTGAGAAACAGATTGAAAATGAGCAAGGAAAAGCAGATCCTGCTAGAAATAACTGGTTGAAGTCTACTGGTAGCTCATTGAATGTATTTGGGTTAATTATTATTGGAAGCATTTCTCCCTACTCTCCTTTGCTCAGTTAAGTATGGGATTTTTGTACTCATGGTTTTCTTTCATCTTTTTTAGCTTGGCACCTACGCTGACTTTTCCTCCACTTCTCATTAAGTGAATTTCTCAGACAGCTGGAATGCTGCCTGGCATTTTCTGTTTCTAAAGATGCCTTCCCACCCACACCTTAACATGAATTTTCCAAAAAGTAAGCACGTTCATTGGTTGCAGCAAAAAGATAATGAGTCGATATGAGTTGATACGAGAGCAAAACAAGTTGATAAAGCTGAGCTTTTAAGATAACAAGGATTTAATAGATGTATCCAGGATGTTGGGATTATCTTGCAGCGCCTTGCTAATTTTGTATATGTGGAGGTGCTGTCATCAGTTACCTTGAACTCATTTACTAGCCTGTCTCAGGAAAAGAGAGGAATTAATAGAGGCTTTTAAAATAGATAGTTGTTGATTGGAAACATGCAGTTAAAAATGAGGAGAACTTCATATGACCACAAAGAGATGCAGGGGGAAAATATGCCATGCTCATATGCAAAAGAAATAGGCCTATTCTAAGCCATCTTTCAATCCTGTTAAAATATACTTGCATCCATTGTACAGGTAAAGTACTGAAGGTGAAATCTACTGCCTTGACTACTGGATGCCCAAGTCAAATAAGTTGAAATTCTGTCTTTAATCATTTTTAACGTCTTCATTTGTGCGGAGTGCCTTTATCTAAACAACCCAGACCTAATTTCACTGATGTGTTTGGAACCCTTTTACCCATCCCCCTTGTTTTTCCTCTGGCTTCTGGTGTTCTTTGATGTTGCTGGGAGAGAAGGCTCTGTTGACATACGATCCAAGTCGCTTGCGCATTCATTTTCCATTTGCTCAGAGAGCAATTTAGGGTGATGGAGCAGAGCAAGGTTTGTTGGCAAACTGGGGATGAGAAATGTGCTCGTCCATGCATAATGCATATCCAATTACCTATCCAGAAGCACTTCGGAAATGAACTGTTTGATAGCTGGGTTAGTGCGCAGCCTTTTCCCTGACACTGAAACAAGACGGTCTGCATCAGCTATCAGCACCTTCATCGGTAGCTTCTAAAGGTGGACATGCTGTGCATCATTATTCTGTGTAGGACATACTAACAGCGTACTCATTCTCCAGCCGTGGATCCTGCTGTAGCCAAAAGGCAGACAAAGCTGCATGTGCATGATACAATGCCCAGGGAGCAAGAATTAAAAATGGGTTCTCCAAGTTGCAGTGCTGCTTGTGGTTGACAATGTGGGACGGTAGGGCAGAGACTGGAGGCAGGTTGGGTAGTGCCCACTGGCTGACTTCCAGTCCAGTTGGAGTTACACGGTTGATCAGCAGGCTTGAAATGGAATCCAAGGTTATCAGTACAGTAGTACAAAAGATTTTTTGGTTTGTTTGTTTTTTTTGGAAGAAAGCTCTAAGGTTTTGGTGGATTTCCAAATAGCCAGTGAGGACTGAGTGTTCTGAGCACTTCGTCCCAGACCATCTAAAACACTGGCGCTTTCCACACTATGCCACCATAGCATGTTGTTCTGTTACAATCCCTGCATTGCCATTTCTGTGATGGTATCAGGTCATGAATGCTCTCTACCACATCCTTTTGGCTTTACTGGATGAGTAGCTTTGTTGCCACCAGTGTTCCCACCACATTACAGTGTCATTGGCCAGTCTTTTTCCCCACCTTTTCCCTGCCGCACAGCTCGTGATTACCAAAAAACAAAAAAACAAACAAAAACTAAACTGTACTAGTGCAGTAATGTTGTAACATCATGACACACTGGTACACAATTGCATTTGTGCATTATAACAAAAAATTATTTAATTTTTAAAAAAAATATTAACTCAAAGGAGACATTTAAAATAAACACAGCAAGGTAATAGATTTCAAGCTTACCATGCCATGGCAGTCACAGAAGGAGGGACAAGCTGGGCAGACCCACACTCCACCATCAGGGTCTGGGCCATAGGCAGCAAGGATTATCAGATGCAAGCACCAGGGCTGGGACAGGGAACAGGCACTGGGTCAGGAGGCCAAGGGTCAGAGTCCATCAAGAGCCCAACGCAACAAAGATCTACCTGGTATCAAGAGTCCAAGGAGCTAGCAGCAAGAGGCAGATCCAGGAAAAAGGCCAAAAGTCAGAGTCCAAGTGTCAGAAATCAGCACAGGCAGGACCACTAAAGCATCAGGAGAGAGTACAGAAAACCATGTTGTTGCAGCAAAGGCTGCAGAGAAAACCCAGTCCTTATATAGTTGGCTCCTGGCCGCCCCAGCTGCCCTGCATCTGAGCAGCCAGCTGTGCCTGAGGTACCGGGCAGGATTCTGCGGAGAATGTAGTCAAGGCCAAGATCCTTGTGGGAATCCTGCAAAGACTCAGTCAGGGCCAAGATCCTCATGGGCAGAATCCTGTAAAAACTCTGTCAAGGACCCAGACCCTAAACACCCACTCACTCTTGGCTCAGCAATGACAGGAAGCACTATCAAGCAGCATTGAGGAACCGCACTCACCCAGCTAACAGGATTGTGGCAGCAAAGGAGCGCATTACTGGATATTTTTCTGGAAATGTAACAGGGCTGATTTGCAGCACTTGGGAACACAATAGCAGCTGGTTAGTGATGACATTGTGTGATAGCATGGGTCCTGGACCAGGAACAAAGCGTTGCTGTGGCGGGATGACAACATCATGTGGTAAGGGCCAACATATCTCCCTGTAGGAGCCTGCTGGAGTCTTAAGATCCTAGCTGGAGGGCTTTCTGGTCAGTGAATTTTTAAGTCTTTTACTTTAAGTCTCAAGTCAAGTCTCAAGTCCCTGAAGATACCTTCAAGTCAAATCTCAAGTAAAGTCTCATGTCTGGTGGCCAACTTTATACCCCAACCTGTATTCCAGAATTTCTGGACAGAGTCGAATACAGTCAGTTTTAATGATTTAAGCAGAGTGAGTCAGCCCTCCATGTTTGCAATTTTGTCATCTGCAGCTTTGGAAGGGGAGAATAAGATCCTTCTTACTCCCCATTCCTGAAGCTGGAGGCTTTTGTGCTAATGGGCATAAAAGAGTCTGCAGCTTCAGAAGTGAAGAATAGGATCCTTCTTACTCCCCATTACTGAAGCTTTAAAAGTTTAAGAAGGAGGGATCCTTCCTCCTCAAGCCTGTTGCCTAACACATTTGCTGTTCCCCTCTGCGAAATGCACCCACACTTTGGGCTTGGGACAGATTGTCATGTGACCAGTAGGCAAAAAAGAGATGGAAGCATTGTTCAAAGCTGTAAGTTTCTGGATGAATGTGTTATGTGAATGAACCAAGGGCAGCAAGTCAGTCACTAAAAATATACGAGTTTCGAGTCGAGTCAGTGCATCATTTATTACCGAGTTGAGTTCGAGTCGAGTCACTGAAGTGACTTAAGTCTGACTTGAGTCTGAATCAGTCGACTCAAGTCTACATCACTGTTTCTCATGGTTCTGCCACCTTCGAAAGTATGTTGGGTGAGGACGCAGGAGAGAGCCTTCTTGCGGTTGCTCCCAGGCTGTGAGACTCTCCCTGCTTTCCTTCCACCTCCAGGTAAAGACCTTTTCATTTGAACAGGCATTTGGCTATTAATTGGCTTTGCAGAAAGTCTTTTAATAGGGTGTGTGCGCACTGCACGTTTATTGCCATGTTTTTAAGTCATTTTATTTTGTTTTAAACTCCTGATGTTTTAATGTGGTATGTAATGATTTTTAAACATTTTTATTATTAGGGTTTAATTCATATACCTTGTTTTAATTCATGTTGTGAGCCACTTTGGTGCCATTTTAGAGAGAAGTGAGATGCTGGCAAGTAGCAATTTATATCAGAGTAGTGTTCTGGGCTTGCGATGTATATTGAGATGTAAATAGAGGGAGGCACTTCTATAGGTAATCATTGAAAACAAGGGGTATTATTCTCACAGACCTGAAATAGCCACAAAGTTAGTGATTTTACTCAACCTGCTACAAATTTTTAAAAAGTTTAAAGCATAAAGCACCAGAGCTTACCTTTTCTAGTCTTAAGAAGCCCCCTCCTTCCCAGATAATAAGACTCTAGTTGGTTGTTGTGGATTTTCCGGCCTTTGAGGCCGTGTTCTACTAGTATTTTCTCTTGATGTTTTGCCTGCATCTATGGCTGGCATCTTCAGAGGATGCCAGCCACAGATGCAAGCAAAATATCTGGAGAAAATACCAATAGAACATGGCCTCAAAGCCTGGAAAACCCACAACAACCTATGGATTTCGGCCGTGAAAGCCTTCGACTTTACATTAAGACTCTAGTTGCTTACTTATGCAAGCAAGGAAAACCTCTTCCAAGAACAGTAAAACTCCAAAATTCCAGCTTCTTCATTCCCTCTCACACATATCTTTTAGTAGGCAAAGGAAACACCTTCCTTCTACTATTGCCAAGACTGTAGTTGCGATCTTCCCCTTCATTCATTCATTCATTCATTCATTCATTCATTCATTTATTTCTGGAGAAGCACTGTAAATTTGAAATATAAACTGAGGAAATGCAAACTGAGGCTGTGATAAATAATAAAGTAGACACTTCGTGTGAGTATGTATTGAAAACAAGATGTATAGAATGGAATGGGCAAGCTTGGAAAAGTTCCCTGTGCTGGCTGGGGGATTCTGGGTGGTAGTTCAGTGTAAGAGTTCAAGGCCGGTATCTAGCTGGTGAACAAAGCTGACATAACTATGCTGTAACAGGCAGCGCAGCAGAAGAAAAGAAGCTTTAGGTGCTGTGGTCTTCAAGGAAGTAAAGCATTTTAAAAACAGGCTTCTTGGAGCTGGCAGATTTTATCTTTGCTGTGTGACCCTTTGCAAAAAAAAAAAAGTGACTTTTCCAAATGGGATGGAATATCAGGTATGACTCATTGACTGCAATCTTGAACAGGAGTGCTCCATGTTTCAGGGCCCACTTGTTCTTCCTGCATTGCGGATGGGTGACTGAGGCTGCGTGTCCAAGCTGAAAACCACAGACGATACCCCTAGACATCTCTCTACTGTTTTTTTATTTAAATTGTTTTCATTCTGCATCATTCTACACTCTACGATAAATAATTGTTTATTCCACCCTGGCACCGCTCCTTGCTGAGATCATCTTGACCTCACCCACAATGATGTTACAGCCAGAGCATCTGATGTAGATCTTAATTGGTGATGGTATTGTGGATGCTTCTTATAGGCAAGTTTTTACACTGTCAGTTTTTAGATATAAACATTACACTGCTCAGCACAACAAGAAGTGTGAATCTTCCCAAGAGGAGAACAGATGTGGTTCTGTGGATTTGTATAAAGAGGGTTGAGAAATTTTTGACTGTCCAGATGCTGCTAGGTTCCAACTTTCACTATTCCCAACCAGTGATCAAACATCATGGGCATTAGAGTCCAATAACTTCTGAAGGACCACAGTTTCCACATCTTTGGAATACTTGGATACCTTGTGATAGTGCATGGGACCTTCCTCTACTCTGCTCTCTGTATATGCCTGAAATGTTTTATGGATGTTCTCCAACCCTCTGGAACAGACTTAGAAGTTGGTGGGTTGCAGGTAGAAAATGAATCAAGGGGAACATGATGGGGGTTTCTGTTAACACCAGTTGAAGAACTGCTAAAAGATGAGAACAAACAACTTGCTAAGTCTAAGATCCTGCTTCCAGAACACTTACAAATTGATCTGTGACACCAGTGGAAAAATATATTAAGATCCATCCGTCTCCACCTGTCCCTCAGACAAGCCAAGAGTTCATTGGTTGGAGATCAGCAGTACCAGGGCTGGAACTTGAATGTTATTATAAGATCAGAAACTGCAAAGGTGCCTTTCACAAGAACCTGCAGTGGCCAAATGGACCTACTGACTAAGAAGCAACGCCTAGGCCTATCAGTTTCTCTTTTTCTTTCTTTTATTACCTTTAACCTAATAACATTTTCAGCAGATCCTAATACAAAGGGGGAAATGGATATTAAAAATAATTTTTTGCATTAAAAAAAAGGAAGGAAAATAAAGAACAGAAAAAGAAAAAAAATGAATCTGCTCCAATTGATGGATGCTATTCTTTTGGTAGACAGACACAGTTGGATGCTGCTTGCTGTATGAATATTTAAACTTGAGTTATATTGCTAGTCCCAAACAGAGAAGACCAACAGGTTCACTCACCATTCAACAACTCAATAATTGGGACTCACCATTCAGACCTTAAAACCAAAAACTCAGTTAAAAAAATGCTATTTTACTTTCCATTAGATGCAGAATCATAGAATCTTAGAGCTGCAAGGGACCACAAAGGCCATCTGTTCCACCCTTGCCATGGAGGAATACACAAGTAAAGCATCCTTGAAAGATGCCCATCCAATCTCTATCTAAAGACCACCAAATATGGAGAGTCCAGCACCTCTTACAATAAAAAAAAAGTTCTTGTTAATGTTTAGGTGGAACCTCTTTTCATGTAATTTGAATTTATTGTTTCATGTTCTAGTCTCCAGAGCAGCAGAAAACAAGCTGGCTGTATCTTCTACATGACATCGCTTTGGATGTTTAAAGACAGCTATCACATCTGAGCATTGGACTATGACCCCTGGAGACCAGGGTTTGATTCCCCACTTGGCCATGGAAACCTGCTAGACAACCTTTGGTGTGTTGCACATATCCAGCCCCAGAAAACTGAGTGATAGGTTCATCTTAGGGTCTCCATAAGTAAAAAATGATTTGAAGGCACACAATGACCACAACCACAACCACAACAACAAAAAGAACAGCAACATGTCACCTCTCAGATTTATCTTCTCCAGGTTACACATATCCAGCTCCTTAAGTCATTCCTTATAAGGCACGATTTTCAGACCTTTGATCATCTTGGTTGCCTTTCTCTGGACATGTTCCAACTTGTCAATATCCTTCTTGAACTGTGCTGCCCCAAACTGGTCACAATATTTCAAGTGAGTTGTGTCTAGCGGACAAAACAAGCAAAGTAGCGCACTGTATGAGAAGCATGACACAACAAAGGAAAATAATTTTGAGGACCTTAATTACATGAAGGAGAGTTACATGCAGGTGAGTGTTTAAGGTGCTAGTCTTAATCCTAAAATTCTAATGTAGTTGCTACAATATTTAGAAGAGTGCTCCTGAAAGTGGTAATCCCTCAACCAGTCTGAGAGCCATCAGTTGCTGCTCTCTGGTAAGTTTTCAGGTAAGAAAGAAACAGTTGTAACCAGTGGGTACAAATATGATACCAGTCCCTCGCGTATTAGGAAAAAAAATTCCCCTGCATTGGGTAGCATCTGACTCTATGTGTGGTAGCAAGAAATGCCATGTGCTTTCATTCAGCCACTCAGTGTCATTCACCTACATGTTCTCACTGCATAAAGAAGTAGCAAGTGCTGAGTACATTTTTTGCTATAAAACAGTTTCATAACTTTTGAATGGTTTGAGATATTGTCATGAAGCTTTGTACCAATGATGTCCGTCACCAGCAAATTTACCCCTGGTCTTTTAGATCAGTGTAGGACCCTCCATCTTCTTCCTTCCTCCATTCCTTTCTGTTTTAACTGTAAGAGCTCCTAACATTCCTTCAAGCCTTCATGGACCCACTGTGAAGACACTGTAGACCCCTGGGGGTCCATGGACCCCAGGATAAGAACCATTGGTCTAGCTCAACCCCCTGCCTCTCCGGCTAAAGTATGAGATGGCCATCCAGTTGAAAAATTTCTCCCAAGATTTCTTGATTATTAATTTAGAACAGAAAGGGCTGCTACTATTGCTATTATGTTTTTTTTTCCAGTGCAGTTGATAAACAATTGCTGTTCCAAAGCATTTTAATGAATAGGTTCTGATTTACCAATAGATCTCTTAGCAGATCTACTGGGAGATTCTGATCTACTTTCTCCCTACCTCAACGAGGTAGTGGTGGCTGGAGACCTGCATGTCAGTGGGGTGGTGAACCTGCCCTGGATTTTAGTATGAACCTTAAAGGAGCTATCCCAGGTTGAACCTAATGTGGGAATAGGATTCAACTTCTTGGATCCCTCCTTGAACAATCCAGGCTAAAATCTAGAGGGGATTTACCTTCTTACTTACATGGAAGCCACCAGATGCCCCTGCCTTTAGAAACTGGAGGCTTCTGATCCTATATATTCTGTACTGGAACTTGCTGTAGTTCCAGGCCTTCTCCAAAAATTAGTGCTGAAAGGTGACACATGTTACTGTTATAGCATAATAGGAGTCAGACTCCACCTGGAATACTGTGTCCTGTTCTAGGCACCACAATTCAAGAAAGATACAAGCTGAAACTAAAGGAAGGCAACCAAAATGGCAAAAGGGATGGAAGCCATGCCCTATGAGGAGTGGTTTGGGAGCTGGGTATGTTTAGCCTGGAGAAGAGAAGGTTAAAAGGTGACATATTAACCATGTTTACATGTTTTAGAGGATGTCATATTGAAGATGGGGCAAGTTTGTTTTATGCTGCTCCAGAGACTAGGACACGGAGCAATAGATTCAAACAACAGGAAAAGAGATTCCATCTAAACATTAGGAAGAACTTTCTAATGGTAAGAACAGTTTGCAGTAGAAGATGCTGCCCTGGAATGTGGTGGAGTCTCCTCTTTTGGAGGTTTCCAAACAGAGGCTGAATGGCCATCTGTCAGGAGTGTGTTGGTTATGTATTCCTGCATGGCAGGTGGTTGGAGTTGATGGCCCTTGTGGTCTCTTCCAGCTCAGTGATTCTATAAGTTTCACTGATGCAGATAGTACAAATAGAGAAGCATTCCAGCTCTTTTGCTGATGAGGTCCAGCATCCTTCACAGCCAGTGGTAGAAGTTGGCTGCTAAACAACTAATTCTATCAAGGCTATTGCACAGCTGGCAATAAAATTCTCCATCACTGACCAAATGACCTTGGCTGCGCCCAGGGCAAAGCTGATGGAAGATGGACTCCCAAAGGTTATGTAGTACAGAAGCAAATAAAGAAAATCAAATTGTTCCACCTTTCCATCCAGAACAGCTATGTGAACTGTACAAGCAACTCAGTAACACAGGAAAATTCACTCTCCTAGTCTGTTCCCAACTTTCATATTTTTTTCCAGTCCCAAATTTCCAAGCTAATACAAAAAGCAATCAAACAAACAAACATTAACTCTTTCCCTGTCACTGAATTGTTATCATTTGGCCATGACATTAAGACCCAGATCACTATATTACATATCACTGAAAGCTCCTTGCTATGGATCAGCAAACAGATAGGACATGTCCGATGTCAGATAGGGTTGGACTCAATGGCCGTTGTGGTCTCTTCCAGCTCTTTGATTCTATGCAGCAGGAGCCCTGGGTGTGGGCTTCTTGGAGGCAGCTGCTTGCCTGCCACAGGAAACAGGATGCTGGACTAGATGAACCTTTGGTTTGATCCAGCAGGGCTTTTTATATCCTTAAGATGTTTTGCAAAACTAATGCATATGGTTCCATGTCGATTAGATGTACCATTGATCTTGCATGCTGGGATCTCAAGCTGTTTGATGTCTGAGTACCTTATTCACAGATTCCCTGGCAGGGGATGAGGACAGGGGAGGGGAGAGAGAAAAAAATGCTATGCTTAAGGCTACAGTATTATGACAGAACAGTAACTATTCTCCTAAATATGCTTCTAAGTAACATACAATGTTTGATCTGCAATCTCAGTGCAAAAACAATGCCTCACTTTTGTTCACAGTGGGCAATTATATTTCTTTAGCAGCGGAGCAGGCTGTGCACATCTTTCCCAAAGCATAAAATGAAAGAGCTCTTCTATGTCTGTCCAAGGCCAGGAGCAATAAATCCACATTGGTGCCATAAACGGTTGATGGGCTTGGAGCTTTTGTTCATTGTTTTTGCTGCATTCTCCATTCCTTCCTTCCTTCCATTCATTTAGGGCTGGCCGCTATTTTTTCTTGTCATTCTTAAAAAACACAGTTTCTCTCAAGATCTGCCTGCTTTTTCAAGCAAGTTATCTGTTTGCTGTAAAGTAAAAAAAAAAAGAAAAAAAAAGGGCTGCTCCAGTGGAAAAAAATTTGCAGCAGAAAACAGTAGGCCAAGAGAGAGATTGCAAAAATTCTTTTGTTTTCCTTGTTGCTGTTGCATCTAATCAGTTTATAATGAAGAAAAACATCTATAACAGCTACTTGGAAATGCCAGTGGCTCTTCTGGCTGGAGGATTTTAGAAGCTGCTGTTCAAAAAAGTAACATTTCCAAAACTCTGGTGCATAGTACTGATTTGTATGTAGGCATTTGCTTGGTTCTCTGTGGTGATGGGTATATTTTTAAAACCTTTGTTTTAAAACTGATATGATTCATCAGTGTTAAAAACAACTATACTCCAGTCAGACTAAACAGGAAAAGGATATAAATAAAAAGACTAAAAGAGAGCAAGTTAAAATATCTCATACGTAATATCAGTATGAAGTTGGAGGCTCTTCTACAAAGTCATTGCTAAATATATGCTCAGTTAATTCAGTGAATCTCAGTTCTTAGAGTCATCCCTTCCTTCTTTATCTTCACAGACCAGTTTCTGCATGTCATCAGCTGAGTACATCTTTCCACAAATTGCTCTGTATGGATGAAGATTCATTTGTATTCCAAGTTGCACTGACATATGAAATCAATGAAAACCAGACAGTATCTGAGTCCTTTGCTCCCTTATTGTCTCTTAGCCTATAGCTGAACTTCTTGGAGAGTTAAAGACCAACTTCTGACCTTTTGCTGTTTCAGCTCTAGATGTGGTCAAGAGCATTCCAATCAGCTCCTTATGAGATAAGCGTTTATTTCACCCTGCCAACAAATATATATAAAAAGTTCTCCCTGAGGAACAATCCTCTGGTTGGTCATGCATGAGATAATATGATCAGGTGGGAGGACCACCAGGTAACCAGATAAGAAGGCTGGGTGAAATGTTGGGTAGCAGGCTACAACTTAAAAACATGGGTGTGCAGGCTCTGGGGAAATTTTGACAGTTAGTAAGCTCTCTTAGAGGGTTGCCAGCGTAAAAAGTGGAGAGGCCTCCAGTACCTGTAATTGTTGTAACAAGCAGCAACTGCTGAAATTTCCTGCAGTAACCCTCTTCAGTTGTGACAGCCCTAGATAGAACAATGATATTATCTAGATAAAGACAGCCTTTCATCAAATAAATATTTGAAGGGATGTCATATGGAGGATGGAGCAAGCCTCTTTTCGGCTGCTCCAGAGGCTAGGACACAGAGCAATGATTTTGAACTTCAGGAAAAGACATTCATCTCCTAAATTAGGAAGAACTTCCTGACAGTAAATGCAGTTTGACAGTGGAATACATTGCTGCCTTGGAGTGTGGTGGCGTCTCATTCTTTGGAAGTTTTTAAATGGGGGCTGGATGGCAATCTGTTGGGAATGTTTTGATGGTATATTCCTACATGGCAGGGGTTGGACTCAATGGCCCTTGTGATCTCCTCCAGCTCTATGATTCTACGATCCCTCTAAGCCACAGGTGAGCAAAATGCACAGGGCCCAGTTTTGTGGGTCCCAGGTTTTCCAGGGGTTTAAAATATTGGCAATAATTTTTTTTAAAAAAGATTTTGCTCCATAAGGCCCTCAACTACCCTCTAGGTTAGCGATGGGGTACAGCTCACGGGCCACATGCCGCTCCTCCAGGGCTGCTTTTGCAGCCCCCAGAGGGGCAAAATGTTTTGCTCCAGCATGTCCCTAAATGCTCCCAAATGTACTCCGGGTGTGTGGAGGGTATTTTCACCATGTTTGGAGGCCCCCTAGACCCACAGAAATCAAAAATATTTTTTTCCCAAAAATTTTTTGTCTTGAAATGCCGCAAAATGTCCACTCAGGATGAAGGGCACATTTTCACCTGAGTTGAGACCAAGAAGGCCCTCAAACGTGGTGAAATATTCTCCCATGTCCCCTACAGGGCATTTTGGGATAAACCCTATTTTTTGTGGGAGCAGGTGCAGTTTAGATGTGTGGCCCTCCAAAGTTTACTGGGTTGCTAATGTGGCCTCTAGCCTTTCAAAGTTGCCCACCCCTCCTGGAGGAGTGTGTGGGGCATTTTGACTATGTTTTGGCACCCTGGCCCTGGAGATGCCATTTTTAGGAGCTGCCTTCAGTCCCATGTGCTGCTATTTTTGAAACAGGAAGTAACTTCTACTCACTTCTTGTTGTTAAAAAAAAAAAGGCCTCTCCTGGGCCTAAAATGACCCAGGAAGGGCCACAGACGTGATGAGAGTGTCTTTGTGTCCACTAGAGGACCTTTGGCTCTGAGAGCAAGTACAGCGGGGCCATCCGAGGGCTCCTGGAGGGTCTGCTCAGTGGTGTATCTAGGCTCAGCATGTGCAGAAGTTGTGCCCCTAGGTGCTGCTTCGCCACTGCTGGTGGGGGCATCAGCAGCAGTGGGGGGTGACAGGCGGGTGTGGGTTGGCGGCTGCGGGTGGGGGGAGTGACAGGTGGGTGTGGGGGGGCCGCGGGAAGCTGCAGGAGGAGGAGGGCACTCCCTGGGCTTCGGTGCCCAGGACACAAGGCCCAGTTGTGTCACCCTAGATACTCATCTGGATCTGCTGCAACCTCCCAGACTTCCACTGTTGCCCTTCCCTGCTCTAAGGACCATACCATTATCTTGGTGGTGTTTTTCTCTCTGTTGCACCTTGCTGATGTGTTACACTACAAACTGGTGCCTGGTACCAAGGGAATAACAGAAACTCCCAATAATTTAGCTAAATCGTCTTCTCTTTGACGATCAAAAATATGTGGTTTCACTCTGCTGAGGGCCAAAATGTGTCCTAGCGCCGGGAAGGGAGAACACAAGTCCTTCCCAATATATTTTCCAGCCCAGGGTCAGGCAGCAAACTGTACTCCTGCCCTCCAAAAGTCATTGCACATAGTTCCCACGGTCAGCCAAGTTCTTTTGGAACCTGTGGACTCCCCTCCTCACTCCAAGAAGCATCTCCTCTTCTCTCTGACAGTAAAAGAATGAAAGAAAGGCAAAACTATATCAATGAAGAATTTGCTATTTTTATGCAATCTGCTACACAATCAGACTGGTCTATTGTTCGTAATAATAAGGCTGACTCTGAGAGCTTGTACTGGGGCAACTACCTTGCATTAGAACAGGGGTGTCAAAACTCAATTTCATCTTAGAATCATAGAGTTGGAAGAGACCCCAGGGGCCATCTTGGGCTGCAATCAACATTATGGTTGCCCTCAAAGGGCCAGTTGTATCTGTAAGACTATATAAATGTATCTACTCTTTTAGCATATGAAATAATTGCCTCTGCATTCGATTATTACTGGTTTTTAAATTGCCTTCCTTCTGCATCAACTTTTCTTTTCTTGAACATTTTGGGGCTATTTGATTCAGTTTATGGTCCCTATACCTCTGTAAAGTGACAAAGAATTGGTCAGTATCTCCAAAATGTGCCCCTTTCTGCTCCCCAGCCCCTCTCTGTGCCTTTTTCTGCCTCCCCCAGCCAGCTGCAGGAGAGGTGTGAGGGCCACATGAAATGGCCTGGCGGGCCGGATTTGGCCCAGGGGCCTTGTGTTTGACTCATGTGCATTAGATCTTTATAGTGACAGTTAATAAAAGCCCTACAGACTTTCCCCAATATAGGCAAATGAGAAAACCAGAAAACCTGGTTCTTGGTTAAAATAAAAAGTGTTAAAGGAACCTATTCCCGTGCAACACGGGCTGCAGAGTATAGCGAAGGATCTTGGTTTGATGTCAAATTCTCATCCTTAAGCCATTGGATTTGTCATTTTATTATTCTCAAGAGAGATTTTGATTGACACAGTAAGTCTTGACACAGTACTTCTACACTGATATTATCACTACATCAAACTGACAAGGAGGCTCAGGATCCAGGGTATGGGATAATTGATTGCAAATAATAACTGCTGATGAACAATATATATTGCTCTGAATGACTGAACACCTCAACTTTATCCTGACAGTAGAAAAGTCTGTTTTAGACCCCACAATCACATCTACCAAAAAAAAAAAAAAAAATTTGATCCAGAGCTTGGAAAACTTACTGGTTTGGGGGATTCTGGGAGTTGTAGTCCAAAGTTTTCCTTGGGTGAAGAATGAAATCCTTTAAAAACAGCCTTTGCTTTGCGCATCACTTCTTATGTTTTTAACTGGATTTAATTTATTTTGATAGTTTATTTTGACAGTTTTGATTATTTGATCACTTTCCAACTTTCTCATTTTGTGAATTTTTAACAATTTTTGTTTAATCTGTTATAAGCTGCCTTGAGTCCCAGACTAGAGGTATAGTTGGGATATAAATCAATATGACAACAAACAACAACAACAATGTGATCACACCTTTGCCCACCTAATAGCAAGAGATTTATGGGTTTGGTTCTCAGTTTTGTCCCTCTATTCTTATGAAGGTCATACTGAAAGTAATGCCTTTCAGATCATAACTCTTGTATTAACAGCATGAGACATATGCAACTGTACATGTGTGTAAAGTAAGTCTTTGTCCACAACATGGTACTATTCAAAATAGTCTCCACCAGTGGTGATGCATTTGTGCCACCTTTTAATCCGCTTATCAAATCCACTTTGGAAAAACTCTTCCTGGTGTCTCCCACTTCACCTGCATCATTGATACCCCATCCCCAAAGGCTTTCCTTCATCTGACTGAAAAAGTGAAAGTCTGAGGGTGCCAAATAGGAGCTGTTAGACAGATGTGGCACCACTGACCATCCCATTTTTGCAAGAACCTGTGATTTTGCCAAAGAAGTGTGGGGTCATGCATTGTCATGGTATAATTCAATTGCTTTCAGCTGTTTCTGTGGTCTGGTCCTGTGGATGGTTTCTCAAAGTTTCCAGAAGAATGTAGTGTAGTGGTCACTGCTCATTATTGTCCCATGGTTGAGGAAGCCAAGCAGAATCACCCCCTTGTCATCCCAGAAGACATCCACCATAATCTTCTGTGCTGAGCGCTGGCTTTTGAATTCCAAGGACTGATTCTTGGTCTCTGGGCCACACAGGTCTCATCACCAGTACAAACATTCCCAAAAAAGTTGTCCTTGTGGGCTTCAAATGCTGCCAACAGTTCTGTGCAGTCTTTTCTCTTTCACATTGGCTGTTAACCGATAAGGAACCCACTTGGTACACATTTTCCTGTATCCAAGGTTGTTGATGTGCTTGACAGCACTGTGACCATAGCCAAGTTCCTTGACGATCTCTCAGTCAGTCATGCGCCAGTCTGTCATCCATCCTGTTTTGGTTTCCATCAGTGACTGCTGTCGATGGCCTTCCACTACTTGGTTTGTCTTCAGCCCTGGTTTTGCTTTCTTCAGACTTTTTCACCTATCTTCACACATTATTCTCATCAGTTGTCACCTCACCATACACATTTCTGAGCCTTCTGTGGATGCTGGCAGTGGTACATCCTTCTTTGGTCAAGAACTTGATGACTGTTCTTTGTTTGTGCTTCTTATCTATGGTTATGCAATGCCTACAAATACAGAAATTATACCAGCCATGCAGTAAGAAGTACTTTGTCTGGTGGTGTAATAGCATCACAGTTGGATTAACAGTTTCATAGAAAATGGAACACGGGTATTACTTTCTGTATGCCCCCATACTTCACACAAGCCATTTGTTTTTTTAAAAAATATTTGTAAAAACAGTTGTGTATATCTGTGCCACTGTTCTTTGACTTGTCATAAGATCAATCTTTTCTGTGTCATTTTTCTTGTACCAACTTGTTAAAAACAGTTAGAACACTCCTCTGGAGGTTGGAAAGGGGAGATGGCTGAGTAAATGTCACAGATACTAGCCAATATGCCTCTTCCGCAAAGCTGACTTTTCCTGGATTCATAACCAAACTGGGTCTAAAACAAAAAGTCCATAAGTAGGCAATGTGATATATATATATATACATACAATTCTCCAAAGAAAAGTGATGACCATGAATTTGTGTACCCCTTTAAAATATTTAATATGAAAATACATAAGATTTTATATAAAAATACCAAAATATTCCCTGTTTATAAAATGCATAAAATTTAAAAAATCCATATATTTGGCATTGCATTTGTAAACCTCAAAATGAAAAATGTGGCATGTTTTGGTATGAAATGGCAGCTTCAGTCACAATCATATCAATATTACAAGTTTTTAAATATATTTTCACATATATGTAATATATTTCAATTTATGTATTTTTATGTACATGAAATATATTTTATGTAACATATTTCCGAACTGGAGGCAACGTACACTGTTTTTGTCACCTTTTCTATGAAAAACAAAGATTTCTTGGGTGTGCTTTCTGATCAGGCCTGCAGCTCCTAAAATCTTCTGTCCGTCTTGATCCCCCCTTTGTAGATTGACAGAGTTCCATGATAATAGCTATGCTGCTGAAAAGACTCTTCTTCAGTTCTCTGGCTCTGAGAAAAATTACAGAAAGTGGTTTATGATGAGAAAGGGAAGCAGTGGTGAGGAAGAAAAGAGCTGAAATCTCACTTGAAAGCAAATTAGCCTTGTACAGTTCAAATGAAGTAAAATGAATAAGAGGCGAATGTAATATGTGCAACTTCCTTTCATTGATCTCAAAAACGGCACTCATTTAGCGTATTTCCCATTGTGCTTAAAGAATTAACATAACAAAAAAAAGAAGTCAGTGAGATGGCATGGTCTTGCCTGTGGATTTATTTATTTATTTATTTTTGGCATAGAGGGCTTTTTTCAGTACTAAAAGCTTCATATATTGGCACTAACAACTTAGAAAGGGTAGTTGTCAGTGCTTTTACCTGGTGTGATAAATACGAAGACTGTTAAGAAAGCAGTCAAATGCCCAACGGGTTCATGGGATTTATTTCTTTCTTTTCAGAAAAGCCGAGTAAAATTTTATTCTGAAAATGTTTATCCATTTACTATTATCATTATTATTAGTATTATTTTATTTATTTATTCCCCACCTTTCTCCTGATGGTGGGACTCAAGGTATACAATTTTTAAAACGTATACAATTTTATATACAGTATACAATAGTATACAATTTTTAAAAAGAATTAAACAATGTTTAAAGTTAAAACTATTACATGTTAAAAATCTTAATATTAAAAATGCTAAATATAGCACAAAAATGACATAACATGGGCCGTTTCTGCCCTACACTGTTATGGTGCTATTATTCCACTTTCAACCTCCTGTGGAATTCTGAAGTTTGTACTTTACTGAGGCCAAAGAGCTCTCTGGCTGAGAATCCTAAAGGCCCTTCCTTAAACTGCAAACCCCAGGATGCCATAGCATGTGGAAAGTGGAATAATAGCGTTATAACGGAGTAGTGCTGAAATTCCCTAGGAGACGCTGCAGTGGTTTGCTTCTGCCTGAGCTTATGGGGAAGGGCAAGATTCCACCCTTTTCTCTCTTTTCCTCCTTGTTGAATTAAATGAATACAGACTACTTTTGCACGTTGAGCTCAGTTTGCCGCAACTGAAGTAAGTGAGGACAAGGGGGGGGAATGGAAAGAGGAGGGGGAAACAGGGACACTTTGGCCATTTCCACACGGGGTGAGGGAATTGCCCCGCGCCGCTACTTACTGTACTTTTCGGCTCCCTGGTCTGGTCCACGCCGCTCCGGAGCAATGCGTGCTTGTCGATATGCACTGCTCTGGTGTCCCAAATGGCGGCTTCCGGTTGGTCGAGGGTCTCGACCAACTGCTGAAGCTCGCCAGCCTAAAGCCCGCCCCGGCAGATCGCAGGCTCGCATTGGGGCAAGCCTGCGAATCTGCATAAAGGAGCAGGCCCACAGCGGCGCGCTCCGTGCTTTTGAAAGACCTGATTTTTCCAGTCTTTCAAAAGCACGCTGGACGACCACTTGGGGTCATTCCAGAGCAGGCTGAGGTGCGGATCTATGTTAAGTAGGTCCGACCCAGTCCGCTCCCAGGTGCAGACCTCCTCCTTGGAGGATGGACTGCATTGTTTTAAAAACCCCGTGCGGAAATGGCCTTTAAAAGCATCTGAAAAGTGGGGCAATGGAGAATTAATCAGGCAGCAGCTGGGAGGTAGGTTACTGTCAGGATGCATGGCTCCTATCATAAGGTATCTGCTGGATGTGTATTAAAATATGCAAAGTAGTTGGCGTAGAAAATGTTAGATTAGTTAGAGCGCTACAAAGTATCGAATGCTAATTGTTGACTGCAAAAATGTATCTGCTTGAAGTTTGTGTCTGTATTTGAAAGTATCAAATAGCTAATTGTTGTGAGAACTTGAAGTGTCCAGAGATAAGGGGTAGAAACATGTTCTGGCCTCAAGGATGAAAGACGGGTAAACAACGGAGAGTCTGGGAAATGCCTAAAGATATAGGGTAATGTTAAGGTTACGATTCTTTGCAATCACAACCTTGCACACCTAAATTTGTATGTGATGGTATAAAACCTATGAATGTCATGTATACTTCAGTCTTGGAAGAAGTGCTGTGTTGCTTGTTTTGTCACAAATAAATGCTACCGTCTACCTTAGAGTGGAGTTTGTGGATTGCAATTCATTCAGGGCATGACAGTTGCACACCACTTTCAAAACTGACTCCATGTTGGCATATAATAAATGAAAATGTTATTTATTTTCCCATGAAATTATACAGTACCAAAAAGAAAAGACAAAGAAGCAGATACAAATGCCAGCCACTACAACAACAATCTCTAATATTCTGGAAGAGACAATTTCATCTGGTGCTGCTTGTTGCCTGGTTGCATGAAAGAGGAGGCTTTTGAGAAGGGTAGCATTTCAGTTTGTGAGATGCCCTCTAATATCTGTGCCAGCTGAGATTTCTCTGGGTGAGCATCCTAAAAAATGAAATGCAAACACCACCACCTCCAAGAAGCTCTCTCTCAATAACATTTTCCCTGTTCTGCTGGGGTACTAGAGCTTGAACCTTTGAGCTTGTTATGTGCTGTTAAGACAACTTTGACTTATGGCACTCCTATGAAAGAGAAGCCTTCAAGGTTCCTAATCAGCAACAGCCCTGCTCAAGTCTTGCAAGTTTAGGGCTTTGGCTTCCTTTCAGATTTGCTAGGATGAAAAACGGAGAAAGTTCTTGTACCTTTAGTAGTCAGGCGGAAAAGAGAATTCCATCAGGTGCTGCTTGTTACCTAGTGGTATGACAAGCAACACTTGCTGAAATTCCCTTTCTATACAACCATACAGGAACCCTCTCTAGTTTTCACTCTGGCAAACCTCTACCTAACTGTCTGACTAACAGAAGATCTCCAGACCCTATATATCCATGGCTAAGTTATAAATTATACCCAACCACACAACATTTCAATCAGACCTTCTTATTTAGCAGTAGCAATAGCATTTATTTCTATACCGCCTATCAACTAAGCGTTATCTAAGCGGTTTACAATGTATTTTTAGCTAATTGCCCCCAACAAGCTGGGTACTCATTTTACCGACCTACGAAAGGATGGAAGGCTGAGTCAACCTTGGAGCCTGGCAGGATCGAACTCACAACCTTGTGGTTGCAGTACTGGCATTTAACCACTGCGCCACTTGGTTATGTAGAGGTCATACCTGGTCACATTATTTCACACATGACAAATCAGAGGGTTGCTCTTCTGGGAGAACTTGTACAGCTCTCCATTTTTATTAAGCTACTCCATTTGTAATATAGTTTTCCTCTTTTCCTGCTGCCTTCAACTTTTTCCAGCATTATTGTAATTTCCAGTGAATCATGTTTTTGCATGATCTGTCCAAAACACAATAGCCTCAGACATTTTGGCTTCTAGGGGGAGTTCAGGCTTGATTTGCTCTTGTTGTTGTGTGCCTTGAAGTCATTTTCTGATTAGGATGACCCTAAAGCAAACCTGTCATAGGGCTTTCTTGGCAAAATTTTGTCAGAGGTGATTTGCCAGTGCTTTCCTCTAAGGCTGAGAGAGTGTGAGTTGCCTGAGGCCACCCAGTGGGTTTTCATGGCCAAGCAGGGGTTTGAACCGGGATCTTCAGAGTTCTTTTCCAACACTCAAACCAGTATACCACACTGGTTCTCTTGATTTGCTCTATGACACATTTATTTTCCCTTCTGTCCATAAAACCGGTCCTCCAGCACCACATTCCAAATGGATTTTTTTTCTTGTCACCTTTCTTTACAGTCCAGGTTTTACATTTACACATAGAAATCAGAAATACTGTGGTATGGATGATTCTAACTTTGATGTTCACCTATCTATTTTTACACCTGAGGATCTTAGCTAGCTCTGTTTTGGGCTACAGGTCCTCATATCCCTCAGCCTGTGAAGAATGTGGGGAGTTTTAGTTCAAAAAAGTTCATTTTTTCTAGTTCTGGGAACACTCATGGAGAATGGCATCAGCAGATCACTTGGTGGGCATCATGCCTGCATATCTGAACCCTCTGAACCATGTCTTTGTTGAAAGAACTTGTATCCTTAATTGCCAGAGAGAGATAAGCCCGATGAAGCTTGTGTGAAATGGCCTTATCATCTGTTTGTTGTCTGTAAGAAAAGTACAAGAGTCCTTTCTACATTTACTTCACTACTGAAACTTCTCTACACTTGGATAAGAATTTGACTGCAATTTCCTTGTAGTATATACTTTGATTCATTGCTCCAACTGAAAGTTTTCCACATTTTGATGGTTAGACTATTCACACTAACTGAAGATTGTTCTAGTCCACTATTTGAAAGATACACCTGAGGAGTGTTCTCTGTATGAGAAGTACAGGAGCATTTACCAACCATTAGGATTTTGTTTCAATCAGGTTTAGAGAATATAGTTCATCAGGACTTGACTACACATTGAACACCAGTGCTATCACAAGTCTTGCAAAGCCTTTATATATACTTGTGTTGTTTTCTGTGGATCTCCAATTATACTGCTTATATTTATAGTACTAATGTATTTGTATTCACTAATTATTGTGTATTAACATACGTTTATTAGTTTTATTGTATATGTGTATTTGTTAATTTTTTTCATACAATTCACTACATATTTTTGCAGCTTTAGTTTCAAGTTTTTCTCATTTTTATGCACATCTGAACTCACATCTTTCCATCTGTAGTCTAATATTTTAACTTCATCCCATAATGAAATGTGGCACCACTTGGCTGCTGAGAAGGAAATGCAAAGAGATCTCAGCTGGGAATCCTAGCATTTAAACTAAGTGGATTCTGCTCCAGAAAGAGGACTGAAATCAGCCTTTGGCAGAATGGATACTAAGGAAGCTGATTAAAACCTAAGACCTGTCACCGGTACTCTCTGGTCTCTTACATTATTTGGAGGATACAGTTGACCCATCCAGCTTGTGCGTGTAAGATTATTTAGAAAGTCTCTCTGGTTACAAAGAGCTTTTGTAACAGAGTCATTACATATCCCTTGCTCCTCCTGCAGCATCAAAAATGCAGCACAAATGGGTTATCCATTTTAGCAATGTTCCTTTAAAAAAGAATCCCAGAAGGTTAATCCACCTAATCTTGTTATTGCTGTAGGTGATTGTTCTGGGCTGCTGCTAAAGCTGGTTCCCTGGTACAACCTCTGATTTCCAGTGCGTCATGTGAACTGCTAAAAGTCACTCAGAAGACGTTGTGTTCCACCGCCTGCTATTTTAGGATTATGACTTATGTCTTTTTTTCCCTTTACAATTTTAATTCCTTAAGGAGATTGGGCACTATTATTCCTTAAAAGGCACACACCATATATAGAAGTGGGGTCAAGAGAATGATGTTTTATGGAAAGATGCTTTTTTCTGCCAATGAGCCCAATATTTCAGGGTATTTCTGGAAAATTTTCATTTCTTAATCAGGAGGTAATCTTGCTTGCTACATTTTCAGATCTCGACACTTCTGTTTTCTAATTCTCAATGGGTAAGATTTTATAGTGGGTACACAGTGTAGAAGGAAATACTTCCTTCAGGTTTTCAGAGACTCCCTTGTCTCTGTTAATTATTTTGTACATGCTGGTAGTGTGCAGAATAATTTGCCCTGTAGGGCTACTATACTTGCCAGGGCTTCCTCAGTGGTGGCACCCTTTTGTGGTCTTCTTTCCATCAGAGATCTAGTTGTCCACCACAAATCTGTCTTTCAGGTGCCAGTTAAAGTTAATGGCCTCAATCCAATGTCCCCTTAGGGTAGTGCTACATGAGTACTAGACAACCCCCTATGCAGAATATGAACATTGTACAACACATGTCCATCACGAGGGGCCCATCATTCCCCAGCCCCAGGACTCAGGCGCAAACACAGCCAGGGTCCTCCCCAACAGCCACAACACACAGATATGAATAGGACAATACTTATTGGAGTCCAGCATAGATGAGAAAGGGAGAATCTATGAGACTCAGAGCATTTATATACAGAAGATGCATTACTTAGGCCAGGGCTTTCCAAATGGTGTGCAGTGACATGTTAGTGTGTTGCCTGAAGTGTGTAAGTGTGTCGTCTACAATCTTGGAAATGTATGTTATTTATAAATCATATATTTTTAAAAATATATGAAAGGTTTTCATGAGATATGTTGTGTCCCCATACACTTTGTTATTACAATTTATGTGTGTGTCTATATCTCTTATAAGCGGTTACTTTAACCTCCAGTTTGCTAGTAAAAGTGAATTACTGTCAAGAGTCCAACTCCCTGCCTGTGCCTCACTGCCAGCAAGGGGGAGAAGGCAAGAATACTTGCTGCAAGGAGGAGGAGGAGGAGGAGGCAGCAGCAAGGAATGTCCAATATAACAACTATTAAGGAAACCATAAAGCCAAACCAGGTCGAAGTCCAGTCCAACAGTCCAGAAAGCAGAGGTCCATCCAGAGGGGTCAAGGGAGCCAGAACACAAGGGTCATGAGGCTTGCAAGTAATTTGCTACAAGCAAAGAACAAGCAATGCTGACAGATAGTCATAGCAACAGGTGTTACTTGTCATTGCTTCCTTAATCTAGCCAACGCAGCTTCCCTCTGAGCTGCTTGTTTCAGCCTCCTTTGTGACTGGAGGCTAAGGGGCTCAGGTGACTGTAATCCTTCCAAATCACTGCTGATTCCTTCTCCCTCTGCAGCTGGTTGGGGCAACTCTGCTTCCGCTTGTCCTTCAACTGTTGGGAATGTTTGCAAGTTGGTTTGGTCAATCACTGGCTCTGTTCCTGGCACAATCAGTTGTTCTTCGACCTCAGAGCCATCATCTTTCTCAATTACTGTGTCGCAAAATGATGCTTGCCTAAAAACGTGTGTCACCAACACAAAAAGTTTGGAAAGCTCTGACTTAGGCAAACAGATAGGGGAGGCTGTTGGAGAATAAATATGAGGTGTGGAGAAATCTGTTGCAGACAACGGGTATTACTGGTGGAAGCACCATGTTCTTCATTTGGATCCTTGGCTCATGTTCCTTGACCCTCTCTTTGTGTGCTGACTATGCTGCTGGATATTCCCTTGAACTGACACTCTGAATTTACTGCTGAGTTTGACTGCTGAAACAAAAAAGCAGTAACTGACTGATAAGCATTTATAAACCCCATCTGTGACTACTGTGATAGACTCTATTGGAGGGCTGTGAACCGTGGCTGACTATCTGGACAGGACAGGACCACTGTGCAATCTACAATTCAGGATGCACAACTGCAATGCAAAGTATAGGATGCACAGTCACAAGTTGCAATGTACACTGTGCAACTTGTAAAGACAAGGCACTGATGAACATGCTGTTTGTTGAACGCAGCTTCAGCCACTATCAGCAGAATATGTCCACTGCGCAATGGTGACTCTTTGGTTCCTCATGTGCACCGTGACTTACACATGCATGCACCTCTAACAGAATTCCAACCAATGTATTTTGGGGAAAGGTTGCGGGGAAATGCATATAAATGATCTGTTTTTCACTAGTGCTGTTTGTGTCACTTTTATGACATATTTGTGAATATTTGGATTTCCCCCCCAAGATCTGTAATTTAGACATGTGCAGTTTCATGATTTTTAGGCCTGTGAATTTAGGTATTTATAAACCATAACTTTAATCATATATTCTTAGGTGAAGTTGTTAGCCACCCTGACCAATAATGAGGAAAAATGGGGTATGAATCCAATATTTTTTTTATTTTATTTTTTTAAAAAAATATCAGCACTACTGACTGTTGGGTCTGAAACCTGTTTTAGCATAGATTTCAAACTAAACTCTAATTATGAATTTATACCCTTTTCGTTTCTTTTGGAGCTAAATGAGTCATAGTCCAGCCTACTCCTTCACCAAGATAATATTTTGGATTGAGGAACGGGTTTAGCTATACAACAGTACAAAGGGCTAGGGGGCATTGGGTCATCCATAGGGAAGCTTTCCCATTTCAGCAGGGAAAAAAGAAATGTATTCACAGAGATGGGAAAGAGTGAGCATCAACACACAATGGCAATTCCTACCTACCTTTAAGATGACTTGTCTGCTTTTAATTTCTACTGCAAAATGTACGGAAAGTTTTCATCACTGAGATGCCAAGGGGTAGAGGAAATGCCGTTCTGAGCCCCCAGTGAATCATGACTAATACTGGCTTTCTGGTTTTACTGAAGTTCAGACTGCAAGTTCCTCTAACCCAGAGGTTCTTAACCTTTTCTTTACTGGGGAGCCCTGTAAATGTAATTTGTTGCTGGAGACCCTGAGATTTAACTCAAGATTTAAATATTTAAATTTAGATTTAAATATTCAAATATTCATTTAAATATTCAAGTATTTATTTATTTATTAAAGGCTTCTGGAGACTGGGATTCAAATCCCCGCTCAGACACTGGGTGACCTCAGGCAAATCACATTCTCTCGGCTTCAGAGAAAGGCAAAGGTAAACTGCCTCTGAACAAATCTTGCCAAAAACAACCCTGTGATAGGTTCACCTTAGGGTTGCCATAAGTCAGAAGTGCCTTGAAGGCACACAACAACAAAGTGCCCCTGACAGGTGATGGTTCTTTCTAGTCATCATGTTTCTCCTCTTTGAAAACTGACTTATGGTGACCCTAAGGCAAATGTATGATAGAGGCTTTTTTGGAAAGATTTGTTGCCTTTGCCTTTTCTGAGGCTGAGAGAATGTGACTTGCCTGAGGTCACCCAATAGGTGTCCATAGGCAAGTGGGGATTCTTGGCACCCACACCCCCAATTGTTGCATTACTGATAAAAGGGACATGTGCTTGCATCCAAATTGCTCCAACGTTTGCAAATGAGGGAGCGGTTTCGGCACTCACACATCCCATCACTGCTACCTCCCTGTTGCTGCTGCTGCTGCTGCTGATGTTGGTATCAAGCAACAGGGCTGTGTGGACCCCCTGTGAAGTCCAGGGACCCCAGGTTAAGAGCCACTTCTCTAACCCTTTGCTGTCTCTGAGACCGAGTAGGTTGAACGATCTAAAGCTCGGGCTTTCTGTTTCTGTGGTACCATATTGAAGCATAACTACATCCTCTGTAGCTGGTTGGCAGAGCTTGGGGTTGTGCCATCTGCTTTTTTTAAAAGTAGAACTCAAAGATTCAGCAGATTTTGGGGGGGGTGGGAGGCAGCAGAGGCTTCAGATGGGAGAAAAGGAAGGGAAAGTCTTATGTAAGAAGAACTCTGCTGATGTCACTGGAATCTCCCCCTTTTTTTAGAAGCCTAATTAAATATTGGGTGGTGGTTATCATTTGGTAAATAACAAGGAATTGCATGAGCTCCTAAAGATTCAAACCCTCCACCTGTCCTAATTTGGCAGGGATAGTCCCAATTCTCTGTTATCTCACTTTTTCAGCTGCTTTTGAAGCATCCCTGTTTCCTTGTCCTCTGCTTACTTTCTCTCTTTGTTCACAGCTTTCTTCAGTTTGTGCACAATGAGTTCAAAGTGCAAAAGTAGTTTGCCCTTAACTTAGTAGGGGGAAAGGAGAGCAGGGGGTAGAATCTTGTCCTTCCTTCTAGGCTCAGGGGAAAGCCTGATACACGTATAGTACTACTGCTAAGCAGGAAAAATTTAAGGTAGAGGAAGGGTGACACCTGGCTTGAAAGCAGCACCTGTGACTACGATCTAAAGGGCTTAGTGGACCACAAGCTAGACATGAGTCAACAGTGTGATGCAGCAGTCAAAAAAGCCTATGCCATTCTGGGTGGCATTGACAAGAATATGGTGTCCCAATCAAGAGAAGCAGTATTTCCATGCTATTCTGCTTTGGTCAAACATTATCTGGAATACTGTGTCCAGTTCTGGCATCAAAATTTGAGAATGATATCAACAAGCTGGAACATGTCCAGAGAAGAGCAACTAAGATGATCAAAGGTCTGGAAATGAAGCCTTGGGAGGAATAATCCAAGGAACTAGTTATTCTCATGCCCCTGTCCCAGCACCCTTCCCAACAGCCACATCCTGGAGACAGGAGAAGGACAGTACTTACGGCAACCAGTGCAGGTGGAAAAGGCAGCATTTATAGGCTCATTAATTAGGCCCACAGCTAGGAAAGACTCTGAGCCTAGATAACAAGGGGCCAGAATGGAAGGAAGCTGTTGTAGCCAACTGATCCCATTGGTGGCTGCATCCCAGCTTACTCCTGGATGCCTTGCCTATGCTCCTAGAACTCTTGACCTTTGCCTCAACTATGGATTTTGCCATTGGACACTCTCTTCTGGACTTACAGTAAACTTGGACTCTGTCTCTCTAAACCTGCTGCACAACTAATTCCTGCTAACAGGCTAATTAGATAGTTGGTAGCCTTGGCTGGCTGCCAGCAGAGGACAATTATGTTCAGTTTGGACAAGAGAAGACTGAAAGGTAGCATGATTAAGTACCGGTATCTGAAGGGATGTCATATGGAAGATGGAGCAAGCTTGTTTTCTGCTGCTCCAGAGACTAGAATACAAACCAATGGATGTAAATTACAGGAAAAGAGATTCCACCTAAACATTAGTAGAACTTTTTTTTTACTGTAAGAGCTATGGAACAGACTGCTTTGGAGTCCTCTTTGGAAGTCTTTATGAAGAAGTTGGATGGGCATCTTTTAGACGTGTTGTAATTCTGTGTTTCTGCATGGCAAAGGACTGACTACATGGCCCTTGTGTTCCCTTCCAGTTCAAAGGTTCTGTGATTTATTGATTCTAAAAGCAAATTGCCACAGCTCTTCTGGCTGGTGAGTGATTCTTCATTTAATAGCATTTGCCATCTGGATCACTCTCCAATGTTGCTTGGTTACACGTGTCTTGGTTTTCACCTGTGGTTATTACCAATCACTACATGTTAGAAGCGTGCACTCCAACATTTCACAGATGAAAACTGAACCACGTGTGGCTGAGCAAAAACCGAGTGTGGTCTAGATGGCAGAAATTATTAATGAGGAAAAACACATAAGCTAGGAGAGGCTGTGGCTCTTCATTTTTGCCTGAGACTACTGGGAAGTGCAAGATTCCCCCACTTCCCCCCATTATATGCAAACTACTTTTACAGCAATTGAAGTAAGCTGAAAATGATTGGGGAAAGTGGCAGCAGAAGGGAGAAACTGGACCACTTTAAAAGCCGGTAAAAAAGTGAGACAACAGAGGATTAATCAGGAACATTCCTGCCAAGTTGGGACAGTCAGAGGGTGCATAGAAGCAACACTTAACTGTTTATGTGTTCCTTCCAAGCTTTAGAAATCCAGTGCAGAAGGAAAAGATTTAAATCCCTCCCCTCTTTACAGCCCAACTGTTACAATTCCATTAAAAAAAGTGATCTAGTTGTGGATCTTCAATGCAACATTCACTTCAGCCCTAAGAGTCTAAGGGGTAAGGCTAATGGGACTCTCTTGATACAGTATAAAAGCTCGTCTTCCTAACACGAAGCCTTAAAAGTTCCCAGTTGTGAGCTATCTGGAGCAGGTGTTGTTGTTATGTAAAACTTGTTGGCAAGATTATGAAAGCCAAATATTGTTCACTGGCTTGGAAGGAGGTAGTTTGGTGAATAGATTGCAGTTTGGGATGGAGATACAGTTGGGCGCCAGCCTGCCTGGTCCCAGTTAGCTTGTTACGCAACATTAGGAAACGGCATGGGTAGAGGGAGCACTGTGGAACAGTATGGGTGAACTGGAAGATTTGAAAAATGCTCTCACCGCATTCCTTCCAGAGTTTCTCATTTCTTCTTCAGATGCTAGCAATTCCCAGTTTTTAAAGCTGGCAGAGAAGTTGGTTATGTTCTGCACTGACTGATGTGTGTGTGTGTGTGGGGGGGGTGTGAAAGGGGGAGAGATGTAAGAATACAGTATTCAGTATCTATATTAAGAAGAGTGCAGCTGTAGCAGGACTGTGCAATATGAGTTTGTGTTAGAAGCAGGAGTAATTACTTAGGATGCTCTTGTAAGGTAAAAAGAAAGAAAACTGATGTTTATTTTCTCAGGAAATCCATATTAGGATAGAAAAGGAGATTAAAAAAGAAGATGACCTACACAAGAGCTCCTAAAACCTGGCTGTCATCTGTGGTAGCCAGGCAGTGGTTGTTATTGGGGCCGGAGCCCCATGGACAAAGGAAACAGAGAGTAGCTACTTGAAGAAGGGAGAAATGACCTCAATAGGTAAGAAGGAAGCAAGGCAGGAGTGCTTAGACCAAAGAAAGATATGGAGAGGGGAAACAAAGATTTGCTGTTATCTAGACCCCCCCCCCATTATACATGTGCCCATGCCAGTTTATTCGAACAGATGTCACCTAGAAATAGAGCTAGGTACCAGTGACCATGAGGGTGTGGGGGATTCTGAGAGTTGTTTTGAGACTCCTAGTTGGTGTTCCTTCAACACTCCCAATGGAGAGGAAGGTGACTGAGCAGGCAAAATGTTTCTCTCTGTGTGTGGGAGCTATGTGCCCATTTGGTGGGGTGGGTGGTGGGGAAACAGGGAGGGTCTGTGGCACCTGGAGTAGTCCAGAGCCTGACTCAATTGGAGGACCTTTCCCCCTTGCTCCCCTGAGTCAGGCCACTCTGCTTGGCAGCTGGAGGTACAGTTCCTGAGAAGCCTGGCATCCTTTCTTGACCTCCCATGGTGGCAGTTTTGAGACCCTGAGAGCCTGACTAAAAACCTTTACATCAGATCTCAAGTATTGTATATCATTGTTTTATTGGAAATTCACTGATTTTACAATGAGTAGGGCCTAAATACCCTAAAGGCACTAGATCTCCTCTGACCTTGGAAGCTAAGTGGGGTCAGCCCTGATTAGTACTTGAATGGGAGACCAATGAGTAACAGGTGCAGTAGCTCATATTTCAGAGGAAGAAACTGGCAAAACCACCTCTGGTTAGTCCTTGTCTAAGAAAACCTTATGAAATCAATAGGGTTGCCATAAGTCAACAAGCAGTTTGAGGACACCCCACCCAAGTAACAGACAAATAATGATATTGCCAAAAACATTATGCAACGTAGTCACATCCTGGCCCTCCTTCTGGACTACCAGACCCTAGTAGTTTGGCCCAGTTTCCCCTCCCTCTCATAAGCCCTGCCTGGAGGGCTGCACATTTCCAAATCCTGAATGTTGTTGTTCTTGTGTGCCTTCAGCTTGTTTCCAACCTATAGTGAAACTATCATGGGAAACTATGGTGGAACTATCATGTGCCTATCATGCGACTTGCCCAAGGTTACCCAGAGAGTTCCCGTGGTGGAGCAGGTATTTGAACCTTGCTCTCCTGGAGTCGTAGGCCATTTCTGCACTACATTCTTATAGCACGATTATTCCACTTTCAACATCCTATGGAATCCTGGGGTTTGCAGTTTCGGGAGGGGCCAGGGGCCCCTCCCAAAACTGCAAACCCCAAGATTCCATAGGATGTTGAATGTGGAATAATCACGGTATAAGAGTGTAGTGCGGAAATGGGCTTAGTCTAACACTCAGAGCACATTACACCACCCTAACCCTGAACTCTATCAACAAATTAACAGTTACATGTATGGTTGTTTGTGGTGTATGGGAGGTGAAGAGCAATCCTACTCTCAGGGTCTTTGCACTCTACACTGTTATAGTGCTATTATTCCACATTCAACCTTCTATGGAATCCTGGGCTTTGCAGTTTAGGGAGGGGCATTTAGAATTCTTAGCCAGAGAGCTCTTTGGCCTCAGGAAACTACAAACCCCAGCATTCCACAGGATATTGCAAGTGGAATAATAGCACTGTAATAGTGTAATGCAGAAAGGTCCTTACTCCTGTGCTTGCATGTGATGCACTGTAATTCCTATTTGTGGATGTTGAGCTCACATTAAAGTTCTCAGATGGATGATGGATGTTAATTTCTTCTCTACTTTCCTTCCCCTCTGATAAGCTGAGGAACATAAACCATAATATTGTAACAGAGTACACAGACATATTGGCAACCTTTGGGAAGAGACGGAAAGGTCTTAATTAGATGCCAAACTGCCTAAGAAATCTGACTCAGGATTCTCTCCACCCCTCGTGTCACCTTGGTCAAGCAGTCTGAATAATTCATTGCCGTGAGTGCTGTTCTCGCTTGCCCGTCACCCCCAATCTGCAAAGCTCAGATGACAAGGCCTGTCTCAGTATTATGTCTGTGCTATTCAGTTTATTTAACAACAACCCCCCCCTAAAAAAAAGTTTGAAAAACTAGGGCAGTCTGCTGACTAAAAGATTTATTCAGGAACAATTCCCATTGAATAAAGTAGTCTTGCTCCTAAGTAAGTTGGAATTGGATTACAGCCTCAGTCCATAAATGGATTGCTTAAAAAAAGAAAAAAGAAAATTTACATGTGGATTGCCACACCTTGGAAGAAGTGTTTTTGTGGGTTTTGAATGAAGGTAACACTTTCATTCTGATAACAACACAAAAAGCTAAGAGAATTTTAAATATTGAGGTAATTAAAACAACTTGGATGGTGCTAGCTTTGCTCTAAGGAGTATAAAAAATGACTACATTGAATAAATCACTCTGAAAGGCTGCCACTCTGTATTTCATTTTTAAAAATCATGTCATAATAAGCAATAAACCTAAATCAAAGTGACATTTTTAATTTGTACAGAACACATAATACACAAAAAGAACACAACATACTTAGCTCTGAAAATCAAGCCACTGTACTGGACTCCATGGGCTGGTCTTTGACTTCAGATCAGATGCTTTTGCTGTGAGTGGGAAAGGCTGTCTGTCAGTGGTAGATTACTCAGCAGGTCCTAGTTTCAATCCTGGCATTTCCAGTGCAAAAAGATTGGTTAACAAAGGATGAAGAAGACCTTCTTTGTCTGGAACAAGAACAGTTGCTGCCAGTTAGAGCAGGCAATACTGGAGTATATGGCTTGACTGGCTAAGGCCATTTCTACACTGCATTGTCATAGTGCTATTATTTCACTTTCAACATCCTGTGGAATTTTGGGGTTTGTTTACTGAGGCCAAAAAGCCCCCTGGCTGAGAATTCTAAATGCCCCTCCCTAAACTGCAAATCCCGGGATTCCATAGGTTGTTGAAAGTGGAATAATAGCACTATAACAGTGTAGTGCAGAAACGGCCTCAATTGGTACCAAGTATTTTCCCGTGTTGTTATGATTAGTCCCAACTCTTCCATAGGTTTCTAAATGCTTGGACATTTTCTGAGGGAAAGGCGTAATGGAGAGCCCTCAGTCAGAGCAAAGTGGTGGCTTCAGGCAGCAGATACTGGGGTTCAGGATGTGGTGGCAAAGTGTTGGAGGGCAGGGATCTGTGTCAAGTTGCCTCAGTTGTAGCACACTCCACACTCATAAAAGTGTTACATTGAGTTTGCGGCCAAGTTGTTGCTGATGAACAAATGCACTCAGCTCAGCAGAGAGGAGAGAAGGGGTGGAATTTTGCCCTTCCCAATAAGCTCAGGCAAAAGCAAACTGCTGCAGCATCTCCTAGTTGTGTTCTTTCACTTTTTGCCATCGTGACCATGCTCTGATGTTGCTCGATCCCATGTATCCCTGTTTTCATCAGTGAAATGTTGGCAAGTAGGAGACAAGCTCCTGGATTTACCATGCTGACTGGGAGAATGTGAGGCTGTGGTCCATTACATTGGTACAGTAGCTTCTTCTGCCAGCTCTGCACAATACAGTTGGCCCTTCATATCCCCAGATTCAAGCATCCACAGCTTGAAGCATCCACAGCTTGAAAATATTTTTTTAAAAAAAATAAATTCCAAAGAGCAAACCTTGATTTTTGCCATTTTATATAAGGGATGCCATTTTATAATGCCATTGTATATAATGAGACTTGAGCATCCATAGATTTTGGTATCCATGGGAGGGGGGACGGCTGGAAACAAAGCGCAACAGATACCGAGGACCTGCTGCCGTTCCTTTTTGGACTACAAATCCCAAAGACATCACTAGGCTTTTTTGGCAAGGATGGGGAGAAGTAACTTTTCCACCCTGTGCTCTTAGCACTAGGTGAGAAGATATGCCATTAAATGTTCTTGTTCTGCTTAGCTGTTTGTTGCATTGTTTATTTGTCAGTCTGCTAGATGGTATAATGACTAGTTGCCCAATCTCTGTCTCAAAGGTAGTGTTTACTTACCCTTTGTGAGGACTTGCAAATGGAGATTTCTAGAGGCAATCTGTCTTCAGCTGCAATTGACTGTATTGATTTTGCACTTGGAGCTGGCCAACAGAGTCTGTCCCCAAACCTCTTTCTCAGACCTCTCTGCTTTCCATGAAAGACAGGTCTATTTTTATGGCTAGGAGAAAACTACCATAAATAGCTTGTTGTGAACATTACTTCCCTCCTTCTGGCTACAAGTGGAGTTCACGTCAGGCTCCTGCTGACTGATTAGGAACCTTTTAAAGCTAATCAAGGACACATCCATGAGGGTCTTATTGTCACAATTGGAAGCCGTTAAGCACTTCAGCTCATCTCCATTTCCCCCACTATCTGCTTTGGCATGGGCCATGTGGATGGTTTTCCCGTGCTACTTACAGGCAGTCTAAGTGGAAGAGTGGCTTCTGTTTTTCTTTGTGTTTCTGAGTGAGTGAGACAAGACCAAGATGGAAAGATTTACAGAGTTCGATAAGGCAGTAGAGTAGATTTCTCCTGCACTGTGCCCATTAAGAATTTAGGCAAGGAAAGTGTAAGAAAGTGCTATATCTTGGAGGACTTATACCATCTGCTTTCTGAAAAGAGACTGGATTCAGTTATCTCTAGGTTTGCCAGATGAAAAACTGGTAAGGGCGCCTATGTTTTTAAATGGTTGTGTAGAAGCAGGGATTTAAGCTGGGATTGCTTGTCATGCAATAAGGTAACAAGCAACACTGCTGGCATTCCCTCTTCTTCACAAACATTACAAGCCTTCTCTAGTTTTCATTCTGGTTAACACGAGAGCGTTACCCTCTATCATTTCACAGATGAAAATGGGACGCGCATGGCCAAGCAATATCAGGCTGTGGCCAGGTTGGCAAAAGTTATTAATGAGGAAGAACACCCAATAAGGAGAGGGTGCAGCAGTTTGCTTTTGCCTGAGCCTCCTGCGAAGGGCAAGACTCCATTCCTTTCTCTCATCTCCTCCCTGTTGATTTAATAGGGTGCAAAATACCTTTGCACTTTGAATCCTGTTTTCAGCAGATGACATAAGCTAAGGACAAATGGGGAGGAGGAGAGAGAAACTGGGACATTTTGAAAGCAACTGAACAAGTGGAATGACGAAGGATTAATTGGCATAGTCCCTGCCAAACTGGAACAATTGGGGCATCTACTTATGAGGTATATTATTCTAAACAGAATATTTGTTAAACTTGGAATTTTGGAGATGATGCATACTATTATGCTTTTAATTTTTATTTCAATAACCCCTTCTTTCTGAATTTAGAATAGAATAGTTGGCAGTAAAGTTGGCTACAGCTAAAGACCCAAAAGACTGGCTTCTCCTTCAGCACTGTGGGACACAGGAGTCATAGTTTACGCGATTTGCTTCCATTTTCAACTAACTACAGTTTCTTATTATGCTTAAGCTTGGGTTAGTCTTAATTCTGGCTTCTAAAAGCAAATATGGCTCGCCCTTCATAAGCTAGGGTAGGTAATCTGTAACCCTCCGGATATTGTCGGTTTTCTAGTTCCTATCACTCAACCAGTGTAGCCAGTGGTTGGGGGTAATGAGAGTCATAGTACAGCACCTGGAGGATTGCAGATTTTCTACCCCTGCCCTAAACATATTGTCAGGAACAGATTAACCACAGTTTTTGACTCAAACAGAACACTAAACTGAAGTTAACTGAAAACTAAGGGCCTTTCTGTACCACACTGTTATACTGTTATTATTCCACTTTCAACATGCTCTGGAATCCTGGGGTTTGCAGTTTAGGGAGGGGCATTTAGAATTCTCAGCCAGAGAGCTCTTTGACCTCAGGAAACTAGAAATCCCAGGATTCCACAGGATATTGAAAGTGGAATAATAGCATTATAACAATGTAGTACAGAAAGGCCCTAAGCAAAGGCTTCAAGTCTCATTCTTGCAACTTTACAGAGGAGTAAGGGAGCATGTGATTTGTGCATATAACACATACCCTCCAACACTTCATAGACAAAAAGAGGGATGTGTGCAGCCAAGCAACATCAGAGTGTGGTCAAGGTGGCAAAAACTACAAGGAAGAACATTCAAGCCAGAAGAGGATGTAGGACTTTACCTTTGCCTGAGTGCATAGGGAAAGGCAGGGTTCCCTCCTGTCTTTTCCTGTCCCCCTACTGAATTCATTGACGCAATCTACTTTTGCAGCAATTGAAGTAAGCCAAGGAGGAAGGGGGGAATTTGGAGGAGGAGAGAGAAACTGGGATGTTTTAAAAGCAGCTGAAGATCTGGGATGACAGAGTGTTAATTTGGACGCTCCCTGCCAATTTGGGACACTTGGACAGTATTATAATCCCATCTGAACCATAGTTTAGCATTACATCTCAGTCAGGCTATTGTTGGACTCTTGAATCAGAAACCCCAGGGAGTGAAACATAGCACATATTCGTTCAGTTCTTAGATGTGACTTCAGGCACAGAAAGGAATATGAGTGCACAACCTCCTCCTCTGTGATTGGCAGGCCGTGTGGAGCCTGCCAATTGATCAGACCTGGTGGTGAATATTTGAAGCCTAGCCTTCTGTCTTTGGCCATGTTAGAGTGCTATTATTCCACCTGCAGCATCCTATGGAGTTTGGGGTTTTAGTTTACTGAGGCCACAGAGCTCTCGGGCTGAGAATTCTAAATGCCCCTCCACAAACTGTAAACCCCAGGACTCCACAGGATGTTGGAAGTGGAATAATAGGACTATTACAGTGTAGTGCAGAAATGGCCCTTATCTTTATAAAGCCTTCAGTTTGTCATAGTTTTGTCTTCAGCAGTTCACCTTAGAGACATGTACTCCAAATGCCCCAATTTGGCAAGGAAGTCCCAGTTAATCCTCTGTCACCCCACTTTTTCAGCTATTTTTAAAATGTCCTGGTTTCTCTGTTCTTCTTCCGCATTCCCCCTTTGACCATGACTTACTTCAGTTGCTGCAAATTGAGTTCACAGTGCAAAAGCAGTTAGCATTCAGTTAACTCCGAAGGAAGGAGAGGAAAGGAGGGAATAGATTCTAGACTTCCCTGCAGACTCAAGTGAAAGCAATACCGCTGCAGCTTCTCCTAGCTTGTGTATTCTTCCCCATGAATAACTTTGGCCATTTTGACCACACTCTGTGTTGTTTGACCCCATGTGCCCTGGTTTTGGTCTGTGAAATGGTGGCAGATGTGGGTGTCTGCATTCAGGAATAGCTGCAGAGAACCTCAGCCTTCCCTTGATGCATTTCATCCTACTGAGGTACGAATCAGTCCCAAGTTTTTCAGATTTTGGAGGCTTTTCTGGTTCTGTGTTGAGACGTCCCTCTGCCTGTGCAAGCTGCTACCGCTCACTCACTGTGAAATAAATATAGGCTTTTCAGCACTGCTGTGTATATAACATGTTCCTCACAGATTCTCCTTCCTCTGCCTGAAGGAAACAGATCCAAGAAAGGCTGTTTGCTAACATCATCTTGTTGAGATCTAGACCACTGATGTTATGACTGATGTGCCAATTTGCTGTTGCTAGATTTCATTCCACATGGTGTGCAAATGCTCCACTCTAGTTACAGTGGAATATTTCCCTTTAAATGACCTTTTGCTCTCTTTGTGTAGGGTTTCAGACGCTGAAAACACAACATGCTATATGGGATATTTAGTATTTATTGAGGCATTTCTAAAATAACACTGTTGTCTAGTTGCTATAGAAACTTATTTCTGAGCATCTCTTACGGGAAGAAGTTAGTCAGGATGAGCAGGGAGGAAAGACGGAAAAGAAGATATTACAGGGCCAACCGAAGCGATTTTGTTGTCTCAATCCACCACCCCACCTGTTTCCATTCCCCCGGCAAGGTGAATAATACACAACAATGCTGGCCCTACCATTGGGCAGAGTGATGTGGCCACTGCAGATTTTTAGATGTCAAGAAAGGACACTGGGGGATTTATATGGCAGGGGGTTGGACTGGATGGCCCTTGTGGTCTCTTCCAACTCTACATTTCTATGATTCTTTGATTTGGTAGGATTTTTTTTTTTTGCCTTGTGGGATTACCTAGGTGCCCCCCTCCCCAAAAAAACTTGGCCTGGCTTCTATGCATTTGTATCCTTGGATGGTGGTGGTGTAGATTTCCCATTTCATCCCAAACAGCCAAATGCCCTCACATTGCCTTCACGGAAGGGAGAAGAATCTTGCCTTTCCCAGCAGGCTCAGGCACAAGCAAACTGCTGCAACCTCTCCTAGCTTCTGTGTTTTTCCTCATTTATAACTTCTGGCCACACTCTGATATTGTTTGGCCACATGTGTCCCATTTTCGCTTGTGTTCTGAGTTTCATCTGTGAAATGTTGGAGGATATGCTATACTCAGCTAACCTACAATGGGGAGAGGGTAGCAAGTTTTTCTTTCTTTTTCTTTTCAGCCACATTTGTGCCTGTTTGCTGTCACTGACAGAACTGAAGTGGGAGAGGGGGAGCTGGCACAAATTACCAAATTACAAATGACCTCGGAACAGATCTTGACAAGAAAATCCTGTGATAGGTTCACCCTACGGTCTCCATAAGTCAGAAATGACTTGAAGGAACAAAAAACCCCACATATTATTTCCCAACAGGCGAGCCAATATATCTCTGAATGCCAGCCGGGAGTGAGAACAAGCATGAAGATGTTATTGTGCCCAAGTTCTGCTTGTGCACTTTCCAGATTTTGTATGACAGGTCAATTTGGGAAACAGAATCCAGAAAAAGTTGGGCCTTTGCTATCAGCATGATTCTTCTTATGTATTTCTACCACTGAAAAAAGTGACTCTAAGAATATACAGAAGTTGTTAATCAAGATAAGACCTTCAATAAACAAAATGAGCAGAGCATGCTCATCAAATTTGCAGATGACACCAAATTGGGAGGGGTTGCTAATACGCCAGAGGACAGGATCAAAATTCAAAATGACCTGGATAGATTGGAGAGCTGGGCCAAGGCTAACAAAATGAAATTCAACATAGATAAGTGTAAGGTCCTACACTTAGGTAGAAAAAATGGAATACAGAAATATAGGGTGGGGAACAAGTGGCTGGATAGCAGTACATGTGAAAGGGATCTAGGAGTCTTCATAGACCACAAGCTGAACATGAGTCAGCAGTGTGATGCAGCAGCTAAGAAAGCCAATGCAATTCTCGGCTGCATCAACAGGAGTATGGTGTCTAGATCGAAGGAGGTACTGGTACCACTCTACTCTGCTTTGGTTAGACCTCATCTTGAATACTGTGTCCAGTTCTGGGCACCCCAATTCAAGAAAGACATAGTCAAGCTGGAGCAAGTCCAGAGGAGGGCAACCAAAATGGTGACAGGCCTGGAAACCATGCCCTATGAGGATAGACTCAGAGAGCTGGGGATGTTTAGTCTGCAGAAGAGAAGGTTAAGAAGGGACATGATAGCCATGTTTAAATATTTGAAGGGATGCCATGTAGAGGAGGGAGTGGGCTTGTTTTCCGCTGCTCCAGAGACCAGGACAAGGAGCAATGGATTCAAGCTGCAGGAAAGGAGATTCCACCTGAACCTCAGGAAGAACTTCCTGACAGTCAGGGCTGTCCGGTAGTGGAATCTGCTGCCTCGGAGTGTAGTGGAGTCTCCTTCCTTGGAGGTTTTTAAGCAGAGGCTGGATGGCCATCTGTTGGGAATGCTTTAAGGGTGTTCCTGCATAGCAGGGGGTTGGACTGGATGGCCTGTGTGGTCTCTTCCAACTCTACATTTCTATGATTCTATGATTCTATGTAATAGGCTAACTTTTAATTTGTCCTGTTTCATTGTTGTTGTGTTGTGTGCTGTGCATGTTGTTTCTGACCCTAAAGTGAAACTATCACGGGATTTTCTGGGGCTAGATGTGAGACATGCCCAAGATCATCTAGTAGATTTCCGTGGCTGCGTGTGGAATTGAGCCTTGGTCTCCAGAGTTGTATTCCAATGCTCAGACCACACCATGCTGTTAGCCACTTTGAATCCCACTGTTGGGAGAAATAAATTGATGGTGGTGGTGGTGGTGGTGATGATGATGATGGAAAGCAATTAAGAAGTGTGTGGTGTTCAGTCTATGGAGTCTACCCTGCATCTGATTACGTTTTTAAGATAGAAAGTGGGCAGAAGCTGTGGAGTTTTGAAGCATGCTGTGCCACATTCTGAGATGGTTTCAGATTACCTAACACGAGCTTTGTGATTCTTCCTTTAGCCAAAATGGGAGATTTTGATTTTTTGTTCCAACTATATTTTCCATCAAGCACATTAAGTGAAATACATTGCTTCACAATCCCAGCTTTGTGGTCAAAGTGGAGGGGTGGGGGGCAAAGTGTACAAGAGAGTGGATCTGTACGAAAGGATATTATTTCAGCAGAGCAACCAGCACTCAGAGTTAATGGACAAAACAGATAATTCCTACCACTGCATTTAGGGGAATTGAAGCCATTGCAGTACGTGATGCTTTTAGAAGATTTAATGAAATCCTGGCTGTTTGTAGAAATATTTGTGAGTCTGATAAAGAACCAATTTTCCAGCAAAGCTTCTGTTGTTGTTGCTGAATGCAGCTCTTTAGCAATTAAATTTGTCCAGCACACTCTCTGTGTGGGTGGGTGTGATATCCACAAACCAGAGATTGTGCCACAGTCTCAGTGATGAAACAGGTAGAAGGGGGAGATTCAACAGTTTGATTTCATCCTTGAGGATGGTTTTACTTATTGATATACTTATATTTCCAAGACAGTTTTCTACCCAGGCATCATTGCATATCCTCTAAGATTTCATATATTTAAATGATGTGTGTGGCTAAGCAACTTCAGAAGGTCAATGGTCAAGGTGGCAAAAATTATTAATGTGGAAGAAGTTGGACAGACTAACTTGTCTAACAACAATAACATGATGCATTTTCTTCTGTTCTAATATTCCTTCTCCAGAGGAACAGGTCTTCCCATTTTCCTGAATGTGACAAATGGAGAGACACCTGCCTTAAGAAATTCTAACAATCTATATCACTAAAACGTATTTTCAAGTGCAGCATTAACTGGAGGATCTAGTGACTTAAGGGAAATGGTTAGAAAAAGTGTGTTAATAACAATGAGTTAATTAGCTAGTTAATTCTAAGCTCTGTGTTGACCCTCACTGGGTAACCTTTACCCCATCAGTCTCTCTCAACCTAATGTATCTTAGGGGGCTGTTGTTGTTAGGATAAAGTGTAGAGAAGGAGAGTCATTTATAGTGTTTTGAGCTTGTAGGAGGAATGGAATGCTATAAATGTAACCAACAGATTGTAATAAATAAATTCTGTTGAAATTAATTGAACAGCTGAAATGTATATGCATTATGGAAGTTCATGTAGAATATTTTATATGTGTAACTGTGCTTTCCCTTACACTCTATTTTTACCCTGTGATGTTTGTAAAAGCTTGCTTAAACTTCTCATTGGTTAAATTCATGAGACTATCTTTCTCTGGCTTTCTTTAGTTGCGAAGTGGTGGAAGTGTTTAGGTCTTGGCAAAAATGATCTCTTCCCAGAATCACTTCTCATGAAGCCATCAGCCATGACCTCATTAGCAGTCCTGTCTCGGTTTCCCTCTTAGTCTCCTTGGCAAACAGGCATCACATCTAGCTTGTCTTTTTATAAATGTCTTATCGGCGTGACGTAATAGTTTGGCTTCCTTGCCAGAGCCTGCAGGCTTCCAGCCAAGAGTAGAGTTGAGTTTTTTGGGATGAATAACTGCCAGATCTTGAATTCAGTGGAAACTCTTGCCCAATTATGCCAGCAATGAATGAGGTCAGGCACCCTTTTAGGAAACGTATAGGAAGAGAAGCCCAGAGTGGACAGCTCATAATGCAAAGAACATTTGGCAATACTGATAGAGATTTCTTCCAACAGACTAGGAGTGGGAAATGTGTGGCCTTCCAGGTATTGCTGAACTGCAGCTTCCAGTAGAACTAGCCAGTGTAGCCATGGTGAAGAATTCTAAGAGTCACAACTCAACAATATCTAGAGGATAACCATGACCTATAAGAGTGGCTTAGGGAGCTGGGTAGGTTTAGCCTGGAGAGGAGAAGGTTTTAAGAGGTGACATGATAGCCATGTTTAAATATTTGAAGGGATGTTATGTTAAAAATGGGCAAGAAAAATGTTTTCTCCTGCTCCAGAGAGAGGACATAGAGTAAGGGATTCAAACTACAGGAAAAGAGATTCCACTCATACATTAGGAAGAACTTCCTGACAGTAAGAGCAGTTCAATAGTGGAATATGCTGCCTGGGAGTGTGGTGGAAGTTCCTTCTTTGGAGGTTTTTAAACAGAGGTTGGATAGCCATCTGTCAGAAGTTCTTTGACTGGACTGGCAGGGGGTTGGACCAAACAACCCTTGTGGCCTCTTCCAATTCTGTGACTGCATAATTGTGCACCCCTGAATTAGAGCAGTCAGTAGCTTGTGATCTCTGTGGTCATCTCACAAGCATAGTTGAACCTGCCTGTGATGAAACCAGATATGGGACAGGATTCTCCCATATGAGGCCGCCTGTGTTTTGAGATGTTCAGGGGAGACCTTTCTCTCCGTCCTACCACCCTGACAGATGGCCACACGGGAAGGCCTTCTTGGTGGCTGCTCCTAGACTTTGGAACTCCTTTCCTAGAGAGGTTAGATTTGCATCCTCCCTCCTATCATACTGTACTCAACTGAAGACTTTTTTGTTTCGACAGGCCTTTGAAGACTGACTACTCCAGGGGAAAGAGTTGTTTTCTTTTTCAAGATTGTGGTTTTAACTAATTTTAATTTTATTGCAAAAGGATCTTGTAACACCTTTGAGACCAAGTGAAAGAATGAATTTGGGAGCATAAGTTTTCATAGACTTAAATATACCTCATCAGATGTCATACTGATCTTTGTTAACCTGGCTATGTCTTTGAATGTAATTTTATTGATAATATAAGTACATTTTCAACTTTTATATGATGTGGATTTTTAGCTATATTTGTTTTAACTTTTGCAAGCGTCCTTGAGTCCTGAACTGGGGAAAAGACTGGATATAAATAAATGTCATGATGATGATGGTGATAATGATGTTGGTAAACATTAACCTTAAACTGTAACTGTAGCGTGGGTTGTAAATGTAAAAATGCTGGAAGGGAAATAAATTATTGGCTGTACTTCTAGGCAACTGGTCTTTTGCCTCTATGAAGAGGAATAGAAATAAGTTAGATATGAATATGATACCTCCTGTACTTTGACATAGCTGTTTCTAAGGGAGCATTTCTGCATGGTGCAGCCTTTCTTAGCCCTGTCTAAGAAGCGAAAATTGTCCTTCCTCTGCTGTTACAACAGACCTTCAGCCTCCATTGCTCTTGGCATTTGGTTGTTTCACCTACCTGAAGCACTGGCAGTACTTGCTGTTAACTGGGAACACTGCTTGGGTCTCTAGCCCACTGGACTATGCAATGTACATTAATGTATGGATTTTGCTGTGCTTCTGAGAACTGGAAATCACGTGCAGCATATCTACTTTTCAGCCTTCCTTTTCATCACTAAAAAACTGTTGAATTTTTTTCCCCACCCTACTGTTGGCCTCTGTTCATTTGGCACAGGAATCAATTGCTATATATAGACTGTGATCAGTCAGCATTGCAGAAATGCAAGATCTTTATCAGAGGCAGGTTTCCAGTCACCTTCTCTTGGGTAGTACATATGCACCAAAACAGTTTCTCTGCAAAGCTATAGGAGAGAACTTCAGGGATTGAATTGGTATGTCATTTAATTCGTTTCCTGATCCAACTTAGCCATGATCAGAGTTCTGCCACTTTAGTTCAGCTTCACAGCACCTGCATTTGGTCTTTGTCATCTTATGCCTTTTGTGAGGAAGCTGTTATGAAAACTGGATTGAGTCAGGTATCATACATAAAGAGTTTTTTCAGTCTTTTGTCTGACAAGGATTGTGTTCTGCTGATAGTTCTGGGACTTCTGCAAGCATTAAGTCTGTGTGGAGCTGAAATCTTTAAGAGAGGGGTGAAATTTCCTGCTGTGTTTCAGTGCACCTGAAGCTTGGTTCAGTGCTCTCAAGAGTGGGAAGAGATTCTGTTAGCACTTAACTTCATACACAAATCCTTGATTGTAGCTGTTTGCAGTTTTAGAAATAAAAATAAACTTCAATAGTATGATGAATTTTCTAGCAGAATCATGGAATTAGAGAGTTCAAAGTGACTTCAATGCCACCTGGTCCAATCCCTTGCCATACATGTCTCAGCTGAAGCCTTCCTGAGACGTGGCCATCAAGTCTATGTTTAAAGGTCTCCAGAAACCACCTTCCGTTCTTCCTACTTTTCTTTCTTCCTCTTCTAATTCTTACTCCTTTCTTGCAATTCTCTGGCTCAGCAGAAAAGAAGCCTGTTTCATCTTCTACATGACGTCCCTTCAGATATTTAAAGAAGGCTATCAAATCACCTCTCAACCTTCTCTTCCCCAATCTAAACATTCCCAACTTCTTCACAGGACTTGGTTTCCAGAATTTTGATAATCTTGGCCACCTTGCTCTGGCCTTCTTCTCACTTGTCATTATCCTTCTCAAACTGTGGTACCCAAAACTGGACACAGTATTCCAGATGACGTCTGACCAAAGCAGAATGGAGTGGCTCTATTACTTCCCTTGATGTGGACACTTTACTCCTATTGATGTGGCATTGGCTTTTCTTGGTGTCCACATCACACTGTTGATTCATATTTAGCATGTGTCATATTGTCACCCATCCTGTATTTGTGTGTTTCATTTTTGTTGCCTAGAGGTAAAGCTTACATTTATCCCAGCTGAAAATTTCATTTTGTTAATTTTGTCCCAGCTCTCCAATTCTTTAAGGTCATTTTGTATTCTGATCCTTTCCCTTCATCTGCAAATTTGATAGCATGCCCTCTATTTTGTTATTCAAGTAATTTATAAAGATGCTGAATAAGCCTGGGCCCAAGATAGAACCCTGTGGTACCCCATTAGTCACTTCTCTCCAGGATGAAGAGAAACTATTGGTAAGCACTCTTGGAGTTTGATTGGTCAAGCAGTTACGAATCCACAAAACAGTCTAATTATATAGCCCTATTTTTACCAGCTTGTCTACAACAATATCGTGGGAAACTTTGTCAGAAGCTTTGGCCATTTCCGCACTACACTGTTATTATTCCACTTTCAGCACATTATTCCTATGGAACTGTGGGGCTTGCAGTTTAAGGGAAGGCCATTTAGAATTCTCAGCCAGAGAGCTCTTTGGCCTCAGTAAACTACAAACCCCAGAATTCCACAGGATATTGAAAGTGGAATCATAGCACCATAACAGTGTAGTGTGGAAATGGCTGTTGTATGAACATAGAAAAGGAGGGGAGTAAGGAGGCTTAAGGGAGAGATGTTTGTTATAATTTAGTAAGGGTAACACTTGAATTTCTCAAAAGCGTATTATTCATATTTTCCATTCTATTTAGGAAAAAAAAGGATTTTTTTTTAAAGAAGGAATTACATTTTCATGGTTATGTCAATCTTCTTGTGTTTTGTTTTCCTTGCAGGAGAATCTTCTATAATAAGTGAGCAGGAGAAGGGGCACTATGAAGACTAAATAATACATATGTCAGCAAAAAAGGAATGTGTAAAGATGGAAAGAAATTGAGTGTTCAGATGTGTGGCACCAAGATCAGCTGATGAGGACTGTACTTTTTCCTTTTAACGTGTCTCTGCGTGATGGAATGGAAAACTGGTCTTGTATTCAAAGATACATGGTATAAAGCTCACCAAATCCTCGTGGCCCTACTGATTTTGCATGGAAAATTTTTAACTCTCTGAACATTTCTGGAGAATAAAATATTTCTGGTATATATATTGATTTCCAGCACTTGTCACAGAAGATCCACGTCTAGGTAACCAAGATTGCTTTAAAAGTGCTCTAGGTTTCATAGGTTTAACTGAGGCATACTCTCAGAAACAGAAGAAATAAGAAGGATAATTTTGACATTCTTATGAGCCTTTTAGTTTATTGGCATATTGCAAGAAAAGACTTCTCTAGATTAATTTCTTAAAGTGCAGTTGTATCTTTTTTTTAACAACAACAACAACAAAATCTGTCTGCCCTCTTTCTGATCTAATGTTTTCAGTTTCAAAGCCTGTTGAGGGAAATATTTCTGAATTGATTTCATGTGCTTGTCCCTTGCTTGTAAGTAAACTCCTTCTCTTTTGTCACTATGGGCTTCAAGCAAAGAAACTCAGAGCTTTTCATTCATAATCATGACAAGCCAATTTATTTCAAACTACAGTGGTGATCTGGAGATTCTGGGTCTCTGGTGGAATTTAATTCCAGGGACAAAGAAGATACCACCATGGCAGAAAAGTGTGATTACATTGCAAATATGTATGGTTATGATTTGGGTTGCCGTTTTATCAACTTCAGACCCCTGGGCTTTGGTGTGAATGGGCTTGTCCTGTCGGCGGTTGACAGCAAAAGTTGCCGCAAGGTGGCTGTGAAAAAGATCACCATCAACGATGCACAGAGTATGAAGCATGCCTTCCGGGAGATCAAGATAATCCGTCGGCTGGACCATGACAACATTGTGAGGGTCTATGAGGTGTTAGGGCCCAAGGGAACAGACCTTCAAGGGGATTTGTTTAAATTTAATATGGTGTACGTCATCCAGGAATATATGGAGACCGACCTGGCCCGTCTGTTGGAGCAGGGACCGCTCTCTGAGGAACATGCCAAACTTTTCATGTACCAGTTGCTCAGGGGCTTGAAGTACATCCACTCAGCCAATGTTTTGCATAGGGACTTGAAGCCTGCCAACATCTTTATTAACACAGAGGACTTGGTGTTGAAGATTGGCGACTTTGGATTGGCAAGGGTTGTGGATCAACATTATTCACACAAGGTAAGCCCCTATGGGACCTTTGGTATTTTAGTCATGCTACTGTCCACAGACCTGAGATCCCACATCTGATTTCCACTCTCAAACATTCTTAGGCTTTATGAGTTTTTCAAAGCAGTGATGTAAACAGAAAGGAACTGTATTATATCAAGGTGGGGATGTAGAACCTTTGGTTTTCCTCATGCACTGCAGACCTTATTATCCCTGATTTTTGGCCACACTAATTGGGACTGATAAGAATTACAGGCCACATGTTTCTCACTCTTATGCTAAAGGCACATTAGCAATGCAGTCCTGTAGATATTTAATCAGACATAAAATCCATGGAATTCAATTAGACTCATGCCCAGGAAGTAGGCATAGACTGCAATTCTAGTATGCATAGAAAAATAATGTTTCTTCCACTCATTGCTCTGATTGAAAGGAAGCTCAAGGTCAGCATTTCAGTGAGGTTTCCTTAGAGGGAAAGAACGTTGCAAGTGTTTGTAGTAGTTTTCTGTAAGATTTGTTTACCTAGAAATAATATTGGTTGAGCTGGAATAGCAAGCAAAGACACAGAGGGTACTTAAAGCTGCATCAGTCCTCTAAAACCAAACAGTCCCTTGCCTTCTGTTTGTTTCTTGCCAGCCAGCTGACTGTTACCCTGATTTCTGGGGTTCCTTGGAGGACACCTCAATGTGCTCCACATGATGGGCAATGGAAACTAGCCAGAGCATGAACAATAGCAATGTGAGAGGCAGGGTAACCTAGTGGAGTCTTTTTACCCAGTTTTTACGGGGTCAGGCCAAGCCAAAAACCAAACAAGAATGTCCAATAAATGATTTTATTGAATGAAAGTCTCACGCACCAACGCACTCACTCAAGACCTATTAAGAAGAAGCAAAAGAGAGGAAACTGGATAGGGGAATATTGAAGGGGTTGTAGCTGGGGTGATACTACACCTTTTCCTGAAGTCCTTGGTCCAGGGAAAAACAGCGAAGAAGTGGAGCTCAGCACGGAGAGGGCTGAGGGGATTACTCAACGGATGGAGAAACGGTCAGCTGGGATAACCGGGAGTAATCCAAAGAACTGCTCAAAACTGGGACTATATGTAGGGGAAAAAGTACCTGGAGGACTAATCCTTTCCCGGGAAGAACAATGGGTGTTGCAGCGAGAACGAAGCTCCACAATGGTAACTTCCTTTGCGTGATGGCATTACAAGGTGTTGCCAAAGTCTCAGGATCTTTGGCTGCATTTGGCTGTGGTGTGACTTCATGTAAATGGTCCTCGCCTGATAGGATATTTGCTCAACTTGGGGCAAACATGCTAATCCCCTCAAGTCGGCTTCTCAGGGGCTCAGGACCCTTTGTTTATTGTGGGTTTGCACAGCTTGAGGTCTCCTGGGGTTACATGACTGGGGATTTTGCTGGCCTGACCTGGTTTTCGATCATGTGACCATGGCTGCCTACGTGCTCATCCAGGCGACCTCTCAGGCACATGGAATCATATTTAATATCAAAATTGTAGACCCCGGGATAGGGTTTTTCCAGGGGAGTAACATAATTCCAAACTCCACCACTAGTTGCATGCAAACTGACCAATCCGCACCAGGCTGGGCCTGGGCAGGTGGGCTGCAGTAACAGCTAGTTGCCTCCAGCCATCAAAGGTTACAAGTGCTAATTTCTTAGTATTGTTGTGGAAACCTGCTTAGCTGTTAAGTAAAGAAGCATCTTATCTTGTGACCAAACACAATAGTGTTATTGTTACACAGTATGTGATTAAAAAACAGCAACAACAACAACACTGTCTTCTTAGCTGCTAGACAATTAACTTAGCACTCTGCCTTCTGTTTGTGTAGTAATCAGATGTTGGACTGCAGGCCCCAGTATTCTTGCCATTAGCAATGCCGGCTAGGGTGGCTGGGAGTTGCAGTCAAACAACATCTGGGAGGGCTACATGATTCCTACCCCTGTTTTAAACTGTGGCATAGATAAGTTTAAGGATTGCTTTGGTGACTTTCACAGCTGATTCTAAGACAGCTTTACAATTTTGTACCCAGCTCTTCAAACTGAATGAAAGAACAATATTGTCAAGGTTGTACATTAAGTGTAAAAACAATTGGCTTCCATTCTGGTGGTGAAAAGGCATGATTTGCATTGGTTGTGAAGTCTAGACTCTTACAAATAACCCCACTGTGTTGAAGGAAATCCAACTATACAATTTTCCAGACGTTAGCCAGAATTTTCAACCAAGGGACTGTGAAAAAACAAGTTTTCTTGATCTGTAGCAAAGATATTTACCTCCAATTTTCAGAGCTTGGAAAAACAATTTTTTGGACTACACCTCTGAGAGTCTCTCAGACTCTCCCAGTGGCCATGCTGGCTGAGTATTCAAGGAGCTCTACTTCAGAAAGGTGATTTCTCCAAACTTTTCTGATTTTTGCAAAGGTATCTTGTAGCACCTCTGAGGCTTTCCAGTATAGCAGGTATCACTTGCCTTAATTAAGCAGAAAGAACAGGTGGGACGGATAGGATTGGGACCATTTTACTTGTAGCATGGAAACTTCCACTGCTAAAACAAGGCGAAAAGAATGGCTCATTATGGAAAATTTTGACCACCTCACCCCATCAAATAGAGTTGTGTCTTAAACATGAGTTTGACCTGTAGGCATCATCTATCCAAATAAAACAGCAGATGGACAAAATGAGGAATTCAAAGTATGTTCAGCAATTGCGCTGTGGTATGTTTCCCCCTCAGCTAGTAGTTTATTTGGGATTTTTCTCCTTTGCTGGCGAAGAACAAGAGAGTTGTTTCTCACTTCCATCCTGAATTCTTGGAGGTTCATGCCTCTTGTTCATACTGGTTAGTGAGAAAAACAATGCAAAACTCTGAATTCTTAAAGTGTGTGCTTTCAGGTGACTGAGCTCAGGCATGTGGAGCATCAGAAAGAGTTTTGGGACTAACTGTTAATGGCTACTTTAATACCTCAGGTCATAATTATGACAGTTCTCCATCATCTTTAATCTTCTGTGCAAGTGGTTTGAGGCAGCATTTTAAAAAATGTTTGCAGTGATGCTGGGAAGTAGGCTAGGGCACCTATGTACCCTCTAAACAGGGACATCCCTGGTTAATCCTCTGCTCTCCCTTTTTTTCCAGCTGCTTTGGAAATGTCCCAATTTCTCTCTCCTCCCACGTTTCCCTTTGTCTAGCTTATTTCAATAGCTGCAAACTTGAGCTTCCAAAGCTGCAAAGTACAGTGGCCCTTCCATTTTCACTAGGGTTCAGGGTACAGAACCCTTGTGAAAGTGGAAAAACCGCAAATAACTCCTCCCCCCACAATCCCCCTCCAATTCCCTTCTGGGGCTTCCCCTTCCCATTCCTTTGCCTTTTGTGTGCCAGGGCCAGAGGCAAACGAGTGGGAGGAGGAGGTTCCAAGGGGAGAAGTGTGGCTTGTGCAAGCCTTCTGTTACCACCGTGTCCTGGCCTGGCCTTTGGTGAACCAAAGATATCATTTTGCTATCATAATTCGGCCCTACTCTGCCACCAGCCAAGTGTTTGTGAGGCCCGCCGAACATGCGCAAAGCTAGGCATGGATACTACTTGCTGCTCCCACCAAACCAAGCCAGATATTGCCAGATCTGCTTAGGGGACCTCCCGAAACAAACACTTTCATTACAAATGCACGTTAGATCCTCTGCCCTGAGAGGACACCCTGACAAGCTAGGTACTTAACTGCCGAGCTAGCCGCATCTACATACCGGCCATACCATTGTCAATTTGGACTCTAACTCAATCATGCAAATTCTAACCTTTCGGAGGCTTTGTCTCCAACCTAAAACTTATTGTTTTCACCCAAGACCAGACTAGCCTGCGGTTGTTCTTTCCCCTATAAAAATCCCCTGCTCTGAGAGCTCTTTGGAACTCTCACCGGATCGTCTGAACTTCACCTTGCCTTGCTGCCACTCGGTTCAACAGATTCCCCTCAGTCGCCATACCGGGTTTCTTCCTCTTCAATCAGGCTTCCCTAGGACTACAGGACAGGTGGCGTATCACCCATTCCCCTTGAAATTTTCTTTTCCTTTCTAGTTAGGAGTGTGTTTGTGCTTTTCTTTAATAACTGTTTAATAAATCTAATTGTTGTTTGAACCATTTGCCTCCTCACTGACCTGACGCTGTAGACATAGGGTAAAAGATCCTGCTGCGTTACCCTGCCTCTCGTTAGCCAAGAGAGTGCTCCAGCTAATTTCCCCATCTTTGCTTAGGTTTGGTTTGTTGTTTGGGCTCCCTTCCCGGGACCCTCAATTCACAGGGTAACACTTCCCCCCGTTCCCTTCCCTTTTGTACTGGCACTTGCTTTCCTTCTCCACACCCAGCAAAACCCAAGGGAATTGGGAAGAAGAGAGTAGGGAGGTAGGCATGTATGCACCTTGCAAATAATCAAATTAATGAAGCTTAAACCTGCAAGTGTGGAGGGAGGATAGTAGTTTCCACTGAGTTCACTTAGCAAAGGCAGAGGATAAGAGGAAGTGGTATCTTATTCTTCTCTGTAGACTCAGTCAAAAGCAAATTGCTGTACCCTTCCTTACTTTGTGTATTCTTCCCTATTAACAAGTTTTACCATCCTGACCACACTCTGATGTTGTTGGTTGCTGATGACCTGTTTTTTGTCTGCAAAATGTTGGAGCTTAGGCACCCAGTTGTGTGCAAAGGTAAAAGGAAAAGAGTGGGTGGGATCTAGAGGCACTTTGGGACTAACTGATGTATTTCAACATTAGCTTTTGTGGACTTCAGTCCACTTCATCAGATGCATGGATCCTCTGTGGGCAGGCAAAAATTTGCAATGAAGGCCCAAGTAGGTGTGTGTCATGTTTTAAGAAGAACTGTTTCTAGAGTTGTATGATCTAGAAGCAATGAAGGAGAGGGAGCAACTTAACTCTTTCCCAAGCAGTGGGTTTTTCCACTCTAAGTCACCTCCTTCCCAGCCAAGGAGGGACAGAGTTAGAGTGCATCCAGTTTCTTTAAACATATTCAGCTTTCAAGGACCTGTCAAATCACATTCTGAGATGTTGAAGGAGCATGTGGACATTCTGTCAGAGTTGCTGTGTGTGGTCTCTGCAGCTTGCCAGAGAACAGATAAGGAGCTGGAAAACTGGAGGTAAGCAAATGTCTTCAAATTCAGGAAGTTTAACAAAGGTCAATCCAGACCATTTAGGTGGAATCCATGTGGGCAGAGGAATGCAACCTTACTTCAATCTCAATCCTGTTGGAACACATGACATTCCTCTCATTCAAATGTCAAGGAACTTCCCTTTGATGCCTGAGGACTTTAAGGTGATTTTTAAAAGCCTCCAGTTTCCTCTGCTGTTTTGGGGAGAACCTTTTCTTAAAACATGTGGTTTGACCCTCAAATTGGGATGGGGCAGGCAGAGAGGGGCCAGGTTGGTGAGTAGCGACTGGCTGGTGTTTGGCGGCATAGAGTTTTTGGAGATGTGTTGCCTGGGCTCTTGCTTGCCTATGAAGAAGTGAAAGGGACTGCACCCTTTCTTTTAGTTTCTTCTTTGTTCTTTAGTTAATCTTTGCTCTTTGAACCTTTGCTTGCCTTCAGATGTCCTTTTTAGACCATTTCCACACTAGACTGTTATAGTGCTATTATTCGACTTTCAACATCCTATGGAATCCTGGGGTTTGCAGGCCCCTCCCTAAACTGCACACCCCAGGGTTCCATAGGATGTTGAAAGTCGAATAATAGCACTATAATAGGCTAATGCAGAAATGGCCATCGTTTTTAGGTGTTCCATGGGACAAGCACTATTAAACACTTTCCAGTAAGAAAGCACTACTGAATTCAGTAGGACTTACATCTAGGTAGACCTGTATAAGACTGCATCATATGCTGCCAATCTTATGCCCACTTTCCTGGGAACTGAATTTTACAAATGAGGCAGCAAATTAAAGCGGGGTGGAGGCAACACATTTGAAGGCTGGAGCTAACTGCCCAGTGAACACTCAGTCTAATGAAAGTGCAGGTGGAAGATCAGGACAATGGAAAGGCTATGTGATTATGTGAATATGAGCATGCATGACAGGAACAATCTGACCCCACAGCCACTGTGGTTGTGTGACCAGACATATAGAACACATGCATGCAATAGAAACATATCCTTTTACCATTGTGACTACATGGTGGGAGGTCCCGTCCTGTATGATTTTCCAAACTGATTTCAGTTTGGATTAAAACAAGTGCATGTGGCAGTAAAGGGATAAAATCGGGCCAAGATACTATGCAGTGAAGCCGGGATTCATCCCTATGGTTTTAAAGCTGGCAATCTGTGAGCGTTAAGGAATAATGCATTGATTGCTAGGTGTTTGTCAGGAATAAATCATTCCAGACCAGCATTATTTCCTTCTGTAAAAAAAAAAAAGTACTTCTTGGGAATGCTGTGTCCCATAGCATATTGTGCTTTCAGCCAAACTTCTGGCAAAGTTTCCTATTAGAATCTTGTCGACAAGATGATAAATTACGGATTGGACAGTGGTACATTTGGGCAGATCTACAGCTGGTTGAGCAATAGCGTTTAATGAGTGCTAATTAATGGCTCAGCAAACTGCATCCTGAAGTTGTCTTGTACCTCACCCACTCCTTGAGAATTTAGGGTTTGCACTTAAGATGTTGTGGAAATCATGAGTTCAGAAAGGGATTTGAAGAATGTCAGAAGTTGCTTTTCCTTCTTGTTTTCAGCGTAGATATTCGGCTCCATTCTGTGCAAAGGTATGCATGAATGTAAATGTAAAACTGAATTGTGTAAGTTGTTTGTCTAACTGTGAGCAGAATTTCAGCTGTTAATTCTATCATGAAATCACCATAATCTTATCCCTCTTTGACTTTGATAAATGGGTTTTTAAAGTTTTTATCTTGTCTGACTGAAGGCAACACAGTGACTACAGGAATGCATGTATGCTATGTTGAGAGTGATGTCTTTTTTAGAGTATTTTCAACTCTCTTGAAACTTTTATCTCCCTCCAGCCACAGACTCAATCTTCTGGTGTTTCTCTGCTTTGATCCAGTTCCACAGCATCTTGTGGTTAAGGGCAAAGTGGCATTTAAAGGCTTCCACTCTTTCCTGAAGACCATATGCTGCACTATCATAAAGGATACTTACTTGGCATTGCGTTCTGTTGCCCGGGAGGTGAATGATGGGGCAGTTAATTCCCACCTGACAGTTCAGTATAATTCCTTTTGTTCCGTGCAGCAGATATTCAAATAGTCTTTCTCTGTTACAGATGAAGATTGAGAGAAAGGAGGGAAAGCTAAGGCCATTTCTGCACTAGACTTTTCTAATGCTATTATTCCACTTTCAACATCCTTTGGAATCCTGGGGTTTGCAGTTTAGGGAGGGGCCTTTGAAGCCCCTCCCTAAACTGCAAACCCCAGATTCCATAGGATGTTGAAAGTGGAATAACAGCACTAGAACAGTCTAGTGTGGAAATGGCCTAAATCAGACTTCTGACATCCAGAAAGAATGACATTCTTTGCCCTTTTCTGTAAATAATGTTTTTGGAGCTTGTGGCAATGGAAGAAAGTGTCTACTGGAAAAAAGTTGATGGTCAGAACTGCTACCTTTTTTTTTTTTTTTTTTGAAAATTGTAGTTCCTTGGCAGAGTTGAGGTGAGGTCAGACTCCATCTGGACTACTGTGTCCAGGTCTGGGAACCACAGTTCAGAAAGGATTTTGACAAGCTGGAATGTATCCTTAGGAGGGTGACCAAAATGGTAGAAGACCTGGAAACCATGCTCTATGAGAAGCAGTTTAGGGATCTGGGTATGTTTAGCCTGGAAAATAGAAGGTTAAGAGGTGACATGAGAGCCATGTATAAATATTTGAATGGATGTCGTATGGAAGATGGAACAGGCCTGTTTTCTGCTGCTCCAGATACTAGGACGCAGAGCAATGGCTTCAAACTACAGGAAAAACTACAGGCATTTGATGTATTACCAGTATGTACAAAAGCCAGACATTTTGCACCAAATGCTTCTGGAAATTCTTTTTGTTTCTGCAAAAATATGTTTGTCAGAGAAGAAACACAATTTTCATGCAAAAAGGGGGATACAGATACAGAAGATACAGAAACATACCAGAGCTCAGGGAGACCTTGTTGCTCAAAGATGGCTCAGCTGGAACAGGGAGTCCTCCTCTGATAGATGAAAGACATTACTTCTGTGGACTCCAAATAGATCTCAGAACCTGTTGAAGCACTCAGCTCCTCAGAAGACCTCTGAATTAGGATTGCCAGAGTGAGAATGAAGAGGACTTCTGTAACTTTTATGGTGTGTGGAAGAAGGAAGTTCAGCAGTTGTTGCTTGCTACACATGTAGGTCACAAGCAACATCTGCTTAGCAGGGCTTCTATCATATTCCATACATTGTTATTTTTAAGTATAAAATTGTACCAGTGTTTGGCATCAATAGTGAATTGGATGTGGGTGAACAAATTAAAGGCTGATCTAGACAAGACAGAAATTCACCTGGTTTGTCAAAAGGTAAATTAAGTGATAGGATATTCAGTCTGTGCTGGATGGGATTGCACTCTACTTGAAGACACAGATTCACAGTTTGAGTGTACTCCTGGACTAAGTCTTGAGACTAAAGGCACAGAGTTCTGCAGTGGGAAGGAGTGCTTTTGCATGCTCTAACCTTTCATGCCAATTGCACCCATTCCTGGAGGTGCCTGACCTGGTCATTGTTATACCCGGTTTGGATTACTGTAACACACTCTACATCAGTGGTTCTCAACCTGTGGGTCCCCAGATGTTTTTGGACTTCAGCTCCCAGAAGCTCCAGCCACTATGGTCAATGCTCAGGGCTTCTGGGAGCTGAAGTCCTAAAACATCTGGGGACCCACAGGTTGAGAACCACTGCTCTACATGGACTGCCTTTGAAGAATGCTTAGAAACATCAGCTGGTAGAAAGACCTCCATCCAAGGCGTTAACTCTGATGGAGCACAGAAACTATACAACTCCCCTGCTACAACAGGCAGTCTGTTTCTAGGCACAATTCAGAATGTTGATTATGATCTGTAAAGCCCTATATGGCTTAGGTCCAAGTCATGTGACACACCGTATCTTCTTATTATAAGCCTGCTTTGAGATCCTCAGAAGAGGCCCTTCTCTCCATCCCAGATACAGGTTGATGGGGACATGAGGTGGGGCTTTCTCAATGGCTGCCCCTAGGTTCAGGAACTCCCCAGAATGACCTCCTTCTTGCTGTCCTTTTGTCAACAGGCAAATGCTTAGTTATTTTTTTAAAAACCTGCTGGAATAAGTTTTAAAAGGAAGAGATTTAGAGGGTGCTGTATTATGTCTGTAGAACTGTTTTTAACTGCTTGTTATACTTAGGCATGTGTTCTAAATTATTTTGATATTGCTAATCATTGAAATATATACATCATTGAATACTAAAATCAGAATTTTCCAAGCCATTGCATTTCCAATATCTATGTAGGGTTATGAAAGCTGGAAAATGAAGGAAGTTGGTAGGAGGAGAATCAACTTATGTGGTGCTGGAAGAGAGTTTGGTGGATGGCATGGATGGTCAAAAATATAAATAAATTTGTCCTAGAGCAAATCAAGCCTGAACTCTCCCTAGAAGCCAAGATGACTAAGCTGAGACTGTCGTACTTTGGACATATCATGAGAAGACAAGACTAATTAGAAAAGACAATAATGCTTGGGAAGGTAGAAAGCAGTAGGAAAAGAGGAAGATGGCATTTTAGACGAATAGACTCAATCAAGGAAGCCATGGCCCTGACTTTGCAAGTCCTAAGCAGAGGTATTGATAACAGAATGACCTGGAGGTGCCTGGTTCATAAGAGCAACATAAGGCAAAGTCAATTTGATGGCAATTAACAACAAAATAGTTTAAATGTCTTTTAATATTGATTGTTTTGCAATGTTTGAACTATATTGTACTTGTTTCAAATTGTAAGCCACCTTGAGTCCCAGTTTTAGGAAAGAGGCAGGATATAAATGAAGCTCATAATAACAGTCATGACAACAACAATACATAATACCTTATTAATATGAAGAATGCAGTCATAGCAAAGCAGTGCCTGAAACACACAACTTGCTGATTTTTTGCAGTTTTTGAAAAGATATAGATATTGTGCCTAACGTTAAGATAAAGTACAAATTTCAGAGGATATAAATACCAGTAAATATTTAGTATTATCAATTGCAGCTAATGCTGCTGAAATAAAGCGGAGCCCCTCTGGTGATTTTGCTGTGTGATTCACAACTCCTTATGGTTAAAGTCTGGCTTCTTTTTCTAATTAATGTTCTCCATACCTTTTGCACACAAGAGTGCTGAGAGCTTCCTGCCGTCTCATGAAAACGCTAGGCATTTACTATAGCGACATTATACAATACCATGCTAATTAATTTCAGTGGGAGCAAGATCTGCTTTGGTGTGCTTCTCCCCCCCAGCTCTCTCAGAAGTGGGCTGTTCTTACAGTAAAGCCTAATTAATGTCGCTTTTTTGAAATGCAGGCTGCTGAGTGTCATCAGATGTTTGGGCCTAATTGCTGTAGAGATTGCGTGGATTCTGTGGTATGCACTAATCCACTTTTACTCACCGGATGGTACACCAAGATCAGAGCCTGGGAAAGTTACTTTTTTGGACTACCCTAAACTCAGCCTGCCCAGCTGCTTGCCATGTCAATTGAAGGAGCCTAGGAACTCTAATCTGAAAAAGTGTTATTCCTTTACTTTTGTTGTTGCAAAACTGCTTTCCCTGAGCTGTGTGCCAATAAAACAACTCAGAGAGTTTAAGTGGAGTAAGAATAAATTAAGGAATAAATTAAAACAATTGCACAAGTCGACTGACCAGAGCTCTTGCTCTAAAGATGAATTAGTCCTGAATACAATCTTCATCTGGAATTTATACACTTGATATTTCTTTCCAAAAAATACACATTAACACTTCTTAATTGGTTAAAACTCACAAACTGACATTGACGTGAGCTACTTTAGAAATCTCTCCAAAACTGCACAGGTTGCTCCCTTCTGTCCTGAGAAGTTACATTTTCTATCTGTACTGAAAGTTGGTTCTTTAACTCTGTGTTGTACCAAAAGTACCAAAGGTCATTTTGCCTCTTCCCTGTCTTTTAGCCTTAGTCCGTTCCTGTCACATAGAAAGGAATTTGTTGTTCTCTTCTGAGGTCTCTTATCTCTGTTCTTCTCCTGCTAAAAGACAGGTATTCTACTTCTCCATCTGCTAAATATTTTTCAACTGCTTAAAACAATTTCGTTTTCCATGTGCTATGCCACATGTGTCATACACAAGGCCTGCGGGCTGAATCCGGCCCACCAGGCCATTTCATGTGGCCCTTGCACTTCTCCTGCAGCTGCGGCACTTCTTCCGCCTGGCAGGCCCAATTCCTACATTGCGGGCCCCCAACTGCTGGTATTCTGAAGAGGGGCCCAGCAGCCAGCACTCATGATCTACTTCTACTTCTGACTGCTCCTCTGTCTAACTCTCGCCATCAAGCATTGCCGTAGGTTACCATGGCAACACTCACCAGCTACGGTGGGGGCAGAAAGAGCCACAGGGGAGGAGGGAGCAGAAATCTTACAGATTTCTTATAGTATCTTACAGATACAACCAGCCCTTTGAGGGCATCCATAATGCTGAGGTGGCCCAAGATGAAACTGAGTTTGACACCCCTGTACACCATCACTTTTATTTCATGATTTCTTCATCGAGACCTCATTTCTTCTTCAGAGACTCACTGCCACAGGGTCACCTACACGTGTTTTGAGTTTAGTGTGACATCACACAAACATTTGAAGACACTCCCTCCTCAGCCATAAAGTTCAACTATGACAACTGCATGACTCAATTAGGGCAGATGTTCGTCTTGTGTCCAGATATTTGCCTGTAGTTGTGGCTGGTCATAAGCAAGGTAAGGTGAAGAGAGTCACTGCAAATTACTTGTTTCCTACTAATGAAAGATATGCTGATTATGGAGGCTCAATTGTTTTCACAAGATTGAACATTGGCTTCTTTTTTAAAAGGCAAAAACCATGCTCAGTGACAACCTTAGTTGCAGCTAAGACATTAAGTCAAAATGTTATTAATTCCTTGTGCTCTTTTTCTGGATTAGCTCCACAGTAGATTTTCAAGTGAGACTGACAACAAGATGTTGAGGTGTACTATGTTTTTGTCCAAGGTGCCAGCCACCTCAACATGCCCTTTGCCAAGATATTTTGTTCCCTTTCTTCCCTAGGATGTTCTGTGTTCCCCTTCTGCTAATGTTTCTACTGCTGTTCTTATTTGCCATCAATTGGACTTTGACTTAAGGTAGCCCTATGAATAGAGACCTCTAAGAGACTCTGCTATCCTCAGTGATGCTCAAGTCTCCCAAACTCAGGGCTATGGCTTCCTCTTTCCCTTCTGCCTGAGCATTGTTGTCTTTCTAAATTGATCACATCATCTCACAAGCCAGTTTGGTGAAGTGGTCTGAGCATTGGATTATGATTCTCAAGAACAGCTAGTCATGGAAATCCACTGGATGGCTTTGGACAAGTCACACTCTCTCAGCCTCAAAGGCAAACCCCCTCTCAACAAATCTTGCCAAGCAAATCCTGTGATGGGGTTCTTTAAGATTGCTATAAGTCAGAAATGACTTGAAGGCACACAACAACAACAACATATCATCTCATGATATGTTCAAAGCACAACACCCTTGTTTTACTCCATATAGATGAACCTTTTTCCTAGTTAAGAAAACAGTTTCACACATTATATGGTTCTCCTAAGAACAAAATCAGAATAATAAAGTACAGTCCTCCCTCTACATTCACAGGCTTGACCTTAGCAAATTTATTTGCAAGGCATGTGCTTGCCTCTCCTCTCTGCCATTTTCCTCCTCCCATTCTCTTGCATTCTTCACCCCAAGCTTGCAAGGCTTATGTTTAAAATGGACATTTTTTTCCTTTTGGGTGAGCAAAGCCCCTTCCACTGTTGGAGGCATGTTCTATCTGCCATGTGGCTGCACATTTTGCTGTTTAATCGCTGTCAATTGGTCAGGTGCTCTCTTTGCTCCTATCCTTCCTTTCTCAAGATGGCTCATGGAAGTAGCTAGAATGCAAGAACTCTGCTCTTCTCCACCTGATGGGGAAGAACTCGTAAGCCCTTTACTTTGTCTTTTTTCTTGCCCCCAAGAATGCCAGTCCGAGAGGCAAAAGAATGGGAGGGGGAGCTCTGGAGGAGAATCATGAGGTGGGGAGCTATTCACAGTTTTTCCATTTTTTTGAGGGTTTTGCACCCCAAACCCTCACAAATGTGAAGAGGCTACTGTATTTTTTTCCAACAGCAAAGCAATTCCAGCTTGATTGCAAAGTTATGAAAAGAAATGGTTTTAAAGACTATCACCTCCTCATCCAGGAATGCCAGATAATGATAGAGAATGTCTACCTATCCGTGTTGGTAGTTTTGTGCAGTTTCCAGAACACTCACCCACTGGATTCACAACTATTGGTGCTGGGAGGAAGATGATAGCCTGGAATTGCTTCCAGCCTCTTGTAGGGTTCAGTTTGCAGAATACAGCCAGCTTCCCAGAATACTGCTTTCTCATCACCACCTCCTTCACATCTGATTTCTACTGTACATTTCTTATGAATAGAAGTGAGAGGTTGAAAATACACTTTTTTCCAATAAAACTCCCAGAATTCCCTTGTCAGAATTACCACTGGGAGCACCGCACGGCCCCTTATGGCTGCAAAATGGCTGCCATACACGGGGTACACCTGAAATCCACACTCCCTCCATCTTTGTAGTCTCTTCGGGTGATTTCACATTAGCTTCTTCTCCTGCTAAAGAAGCGTTGTTTATACAAATGCTCTACTACTGGGACTTTTCACAGCTTGGGATCAGTATCAATATTCTTGTGTTTGTTTTTGCTATATAGTTCCTGCATGGGGGGTGATTGGGAATACTCACCTAGTACCTCCTCCCAGACAATTCCATTTTCCTGTTTAGAAAGCCAGCCACAGTTCCCAGTCCTTAAACAAGAGTCTATAGTAGCAGCCCTAGTCAAAGGCCATTTCCACACTACATACACTGTTATAGTGCTATTATTCCGCTTGCTACATCCTATGGAATCCTGGGGTTTGCAGTTTAGGGAGGGGCATTTAGAAGGGCTCAGTAAAGTACAAACCCCAGAATTCTACAGGATGTTGAAAGTGGACTAATATCACTATAACAGTGTAGTGCAGAAATGACCAAGGTTTATAGAAACTTAGGAGTCAGTTACTGTTCTTGTTTCAGCAATCCAGGTCAACAATCAATTTAGAGTGCTAGTTCAAGGGAGTATCCAGCAGCATGGGCAGCACACGAAGCTAGAGCCAAGGTTTTTCTGGAGCATGAGCCAATGATCGAAAGAAGACCATGTTGCTTCCACCAGATTTGCCAGTTGTCTGCAACAGACTTCTCCTTGCCCTGCCTCTGGTATTATTGGCCAGCAGCTTTCACCGGCTGTTTGCCTGATTAATGAGACTTCCTCGTATAAGCCTCATGGACTCTCCCTTCCTTGTCTATGCTGGGCTGCAGTAAGTATTGTTCTGTTCTTTTCTGTGTGCTTTGGCTGTTCAAGAGGATCCTGTCTGTGTTTGTACCTGGGGCTGGGGCATGACACCCCTGGCCTCTTTCCTATTTGGCTGTTCCTTGGATGATGTCATCACCCTCCATTCGCCTCTTTCTTTTGTTTTTCACTGTTGTAATTGCACTAGTGAGACACTCCTTTCTTTCTGCTTGTTATTTTTTCTGTGCTGTAATTGCGCTAGAGTGCAATTGCCCTTCTTTCCACCTTTCCCATTAGTATTGCCAGGTTTTGAAAATAGCAATAAGGGACAGTTGAAATTCATGATACTCAGGGTTGATAACCAGAAAAAAAAAGGGGGGGCTATTAACAAGCTTGTTTTCCACCTAAATACCAAATGAATGAAAAGTTGGTCCTCCACATTCTCTAGAGTTAGGGTCACAGGATCCTTGCAAAAATGGGAAAACTGCAAATATCAAAATATGTATATGTGTCTGTGGGAAGAGGACCAAGGTATGATGAGGAGAATGGAACCCAGGGTCCAAACTAGGTTAGGGAACAGAGAGGGGAAAGAAGGTGAACTGGCGTGGTGGCCCTATATTTCCCTTCTCTCGCTCATCTCCTTTCTCGGGTGTTGTGGGGCATCAGGAGAGGGTTTGTGGTGCTGAGAAATCAGGTTGTGAGCCAAGCAGCACCTGGTGGTGGTGGGTGAAGACCAGCCATATGTTTTTAAAGGGGTGTATGGCTTGATTGGAACCACTGAGACAGGAGGTTCCTTCAGAAAGTAAGTGCTTGGGAGGGAACCAGAGTTGGAGAAACTTGCAAATAATCGAAACCCGGAACGTACAAAGGCAATCAGATGCTTTTTGACCTAGAACTGCAAAAAATGAAAGGAGGTTTGCTTCATATAGTCTTTAATTTGTCAATCCATTGACAAGCCTTTCTAGCTTCTGAAGTTTTGATGGAGTTTTCCCTTATTCTCAAAATCCCATGGGGGCTTTGTAGATTCTTCAGAATGCAACTTAATTACAGCTAGCATGGTAAAACTATTTTAAATCAAGGAAGGAAGGTAGTCAAACCCGCAAATGTGGAGGGCTGACTATACTGACTTTCACGCAGCAAATCCACTTTTGGTTTGGGTCCAGACCTTTACAGGAACTATTCAAGATATTGAATCTTATGTCCGAAATAGGTTCAGAGTCTTGAATTGCTCCTTTAGAGTAAATTCACTGCTTTTCTGGCATGGGAACCAACAGCCACCACTGTTGATTTCCCTATACAGACAAAATACTCTTTAAAAAGCGTGCAGTTGTCACAGATGCTGTTTCCAAGCAGCCTTCAGAACAACAAAAGGCCACATGCTACACATAGTTTGGGTCCACGCAGTCTCTAAAGTGCATATGAGGCATAGTGCTGTGGAGGAGCCGCCTATGCAACACCTGAGAAAACAATGTGTAAGTCTTCGTGACTTTCGCCAGGAGGAATGTTACAACAATACCCACTGTCACTAGCCAGAATGCGGGGATGCTTGCCACCACCCACTATGTGTATGGATGATGGCAATGAATAATGGGTGCGGGTGGGCAGAAATGGCTCCTGTTCTGTGTTCAACCATGTGCGCATCTTATCTTTGAATTCCAGGAATCCAAGTGGGGTTGTTACGTAGACTAGAGTGTGGAGAGGGGGGGTGGCAGGCCATGTGCTACAATTTCATTGCAGCTCTGAGCACAAATCTTGCCATATGGCAGGGGAGTTCCTGGTTTGTAACTTCTGCTTCTTCCCTCCTACGGCCAGATGTACTGAACTAGCAGGAGGGTGTCCCACTTTTTTGTCTTGCTTCATTTGTGGAAAGACACGTCATTGCTAGTGGGCATCATTCCCAGCCTCCTTGACTCAGCTCTGGCTCAAATCCTCTGTTGCGTAAAGTCTTCTCCCTGTTTTAAAAGGAAGAATAGAATGAGGGCATTTGTTGAAATCCAACAGTAATACAATTGGCCCTCCACATTTGCTGATTTGACTTTCATGGATTTGATTATTTGTGTCTTCAACCCCTGCTACCCTCACCTCAAACACTTCTTTTGTGTGGGAATGTTCCCTCTTGGCAGCTCTGATCAGGCCGTGCAGCCCTTTAAAATCTGCCTCTGGTCCTCCTCTTCTTTCACCAGCCAGCTGAGGATGGCTTGAAGCATGATTTCTCAGCATCACAAACCTTCTCCTGATGCTATTATACACCCAGGGCAGAGATGGATGTGAGAGAAAGGAAGTATAGGGCCATCGTGCCAAATCACTCACCCCTTCCCTCTTCTTTCCTTGTCTTGTTTTAGACCCTGGATGCCTGTTCCCCCGACCATGGCTCAGCCCTCTTCCCACCCACCCCCATATTTTGATATTTTTGATTTTTCCACTGGTCCTGTGCTGCTAATTCTAGGAGATGTAGACAGCCAACTGTAACAATTAACAGCATTTAAATCAGAATAGTGAATCTCAGGCTAAATCCAGACTTTCTAGGGATCAAAATGTACTGATGGTTGTGAGACTAAATTCTTTCATTAAAATATGTTCAGAGAAGAAGAAAAGCCCTGGCTTTGGTGGCACAACATTCCTTTTTCCATGCAAAAAGTGAAGAAGAGGGGCTCTCCTGTCCCTTCAACTGCGCTGGAGAGAAGATCCTGGAAAACCCTCTTTTCTGATTGCAGAAAGAACATTGAATCAGTGATTCATGTTCTTCTTTACTGCCTTTTCATCATCATATCAGGAAAATCTTGATTGGTCCTGTCATAGTTAATTTTCCAGACCATTCAGATTCTTCTTATGTTTCCTTCCTTTTTTCTGAGGTAAATGAATCAGTTACTTTTAGTGTTGCTAAATTTTATGTCACTGCATGGACAGTCAGCCCTCCACATTTGTTAGGGTTGGGGTGCAGGACCTATCAAGGTCAGAGACTCGGGCAGCGAGCCAGCCCAGAGAAGAGAGTGGGAGAGGTAGCAGAGTCCTGCTGGGAGGAGTCAAAGCAAGCAATTACACATAGGCAGTCCATTTACCTAAGCCAGAGCGACAAGCGAAAGCTGTAGTCAGAGTCTAAAATCCAGGGGTCAGGAGCCAAGAGATCAATCCAAGGTATCAGGGGCCAGGTACTAGAAGCAAGGAACAGGCAAGGAGAGGGCTTGTAGAAAGTTTGTCACAATAATAATAAATAATAATAATAAAATTTATTTCTATCCCGCCTCTCCACATGGATCGAGGCGGTGAACAACATTAAATACATTAATACATTAAAAAACATACCAATCCTCCCCACCCACCAGTCCACCTAAAACCAACCCCCTAAAACACACAGCAATCAATCAACTATTAAAAGAACAGCAAGACAATTGATGGGAGGCGATGGAAAGACTAGTCTTAGAAGGCCTGTCGGAAGAGATCAGTCTTGACTGCTCTTTTAAAGCAGTCAAGACTGGTAATGTGCTGGGTCTCCTCCAGCAGGCCATTCCATAACTTGGGAGTGATAGAGGAGAAGGTCCTCTGGGTAACTGCAGCCAACCTAGTTCTGACTGGCTGCAGTAAATTCCTCCCAGAGGACCTTAGTGTGTGGGACGGATTGTATGGGAGAAGAAGATCCCGCAGGTAGGCTGGCCCCAAGCCATGTAGGGCTTTAACGGTAATAACCAACACCTTGTACTGTGCCCAGAAACTAATAGGCAGCCAATGGAGAGACTTTAAAATTGGTGTTATATGGTCAGTTTTAGGTCTTCCGGTGACCATCCTGGCTGCCATATTCTGAACTAATTGAAGCTTCCGGACTAAGCACAAAGGTAGCCCTATGTAGAGCGCATTGCAGAAGTCAAGTTACCAGTGCATGTACCACTGTTTTTAGGTGTTCTAGCTCCAGGAAGGGGCGCAGCTGGCGTATCAGCTGAAGCTGATAACAGGCACTCCTGGCCGCCGCATCTATTTGAGCTGTCATCTGAAGTGGCGAGTCCAGGAGCACCCCCAAGCTGCGAACACGGTCTTTCAGGGGAAGTGTGACCCCGTCTAGGACTGGTTGACAGACCTCCCTACCTGGGCTAGGGCCCTTAACAGCGAGTACCTCCGTCTTATCTGGACTCAGCTTCAGTCTGTTTTTCTTCTTCCAGTCCATTACTGCTTCAAGACATTCGTTCAAAGGCGAGATGCCACCCTTAGTTGATGCTGTTATCCGAGGCATGGAGAGATATATCTGGGTGTCATAAGCATACTGATAGCATCTTTTTCCATGCCCCCTGATGATCTCTCCCAGCGGTCTCATGTAGATGTTAAATAGCATTGGGGACAGGACAGCGCCCTGAGGGACGCCAGAATTAAGCTCCTTTTTCGAGGAGCAGCTGTCCCCAAGCATCACCATCTGATATCTACCTGAGAGATAGGACCAGAACCACTTAAATGTAGTGCCCCCAATCCCTAACCTTCTCAGGCGTTCCAGAAGGATACCATGGTCTATGGTATCGAAAGCCGCTGAGAGGTCCAAAAGTACCAGCAGGGTCACACTTCCCCTGTCGATACCTAGGCGAAGATCATCCACTAAGGCGACCATGGTAGTCTCGACTCCATATCCTGCCCTGAAGCCAGTTTGAAATGGGTCTAGATAATCTGTTTCATCCAAGACAGCTTGGAGTTGAAGACCAACAGCCCTCTCGATCACCTTGCTTAAAAATGGGAGATGGGAGACTGGTCTATAATTATTCATATCCAGGGGATCTAGGGAGGACTTTTTTAGAAGCAGCCGTTAAAGCAAAGGAAAGCTTCCAGGCAGGCAGTTATATAGCTCAGGCACATGCGTGGCCGGGCACCGCTTCTTGAACTTCATCAAGGAGGCCTCCCTTTGCTCAGCTCTCTTGAGTCTCCACATTGTTTGTGGGCTGATTGACGCAGGCTCCAAGGCATCCTCAGGATCACAGCTGGATCCCTGTTGCTCTAAAGGAGCAGGCAGAGGAACGTCCGAACCTGCTTGGTCCATGGCAGCAGGAGAAGCTCTTGAGCTGCAGGACCATCTCCAGCCAGAGCCACAGGGACCAACAGCTGCTGCTCGTCATCTCCACCCTGAGCAACAGAGACCAACAGCTGCTGCTTGTCATCAGCAGCTCTGACAGGGGTTTCAGTTATCACAGGACTCACACAAAAGTGGAAAAATCACAAATATTAAAAAGTGTGTGGGGGGGTGAGGGGATTGATGCATGTGGGGAAGGCGGGTACTCTGGGTCCAAACCAGGTCAGGGAAAGGAGAGGAAAGGGGGTTGCCATGGTAGTTGTATACTTCCTCTGTCTCTCCAATCTCCTTCCTTGGTTGTGTGTGTGGGTGGCATTGGGAGAGGGTTTGTGGTGCTGAAATATTGGGCTGTGATCCATCCATAACTGGCCAGGCAGTGGCTGGTGGAGGAGGAAGAGGGCCAGAGGTGGATTGGGCTGCAGGGCCCGATTGGAGCTGTGGAGAGGAAAGGTTCCCCTGGAAAAGAAGCACCTGCAGTGGGAGGGGCAAGAGTTGAACTCACAGATAGTAAAATCTGTGAAAGTCAACCCCACAAATGTGGAGGGCTGACTGTACTGTCTGTCAAGCCTGTGTACAAGCCATAACCCTCCCTCATTTGGAAGTGTAACCTGTTCTGTTTCATGCTCAAAGTTCCATTCTTTTATTTTTATTCTTTTTTATACTGCTGGTCACAGAATGAAAAGAAGATTTGGTTTACCTTGGGGGCTCTTCCAGACTGGTCCAAACAAATGAGAGCTCCCGCAACAGAGCTTCTCACTTGGTGCCAGGAACTGTGTTCCCCTGACATCCTCTTGCAGCCTCTCATTTACTTAACTCATCCCTGTAAAAGGTTGGAGGAAGTGGGGAAGGAAGGAAGCTGTATGACATCACAGTCATCTTGGCCAGCCGTCATGCATAACCTCATGCCATTTTAGGCATCATTCTTCAGTGCCTTTGCACACATAATCATAATCATAATCATAATCATAATCATAATATAGCTGTTGTTATTATCATCACTTATTTGTAAGCACCACCACTGTACATGGTGGTTTACAAGAAAAAAAACAAGAAAAACCAATTTCCTGCTCTCAGGCCTACGATCTAATTAAGACATGATACAAAAGGAAAAGAGCGTGGGAAGGGATCAAGTCCAACAGAAACTACCTCTTCTTTTCTCCCTCCAATGCCGGACCAGTGGCAATTGTGATGGAGGGCGGGCCTTTTACCTGCTCAGGGTGTTGTGAAACCTGGTATGGACATGCCTTCTTTTTTAAAGGAACAGTGTTCCAAAAATACTTTATGTAGTCTATAAGGCAGTGGTTCTCAACCTGTGGGTCCCCAGATGTTTGTGGACTTCAGCTCCCAGAAGCCCTGAGCATTGACCATAGTGGCTGGGGCTTCTGGGAGATGAAGTCCACGAACATCTGGGGACCCACAGGTTGAGAACCACTGCTATAAGGCAACATTCATTCTCCCCCACCACTCCAACCATGGCAGGAAGGAGAAGGAACCACAGGTATTAAACCATACTAATCCTTGGCATTTTATTTTTTTGTGATACATCCTGGTTTTTTCTTTTTTCTTTTTTTAAAATCATGCTCTGGGTGGCAATGCATTGCTGATGATGATGCTGGGAATTGTCATTGAATAGTCCAGGACAACAAAGATATTGTCTGGTTATTAAAACAAGCAAAATACAGCAAGAAATGCACCAGCCATCAGCAACATTTACTGCATCTGGAAGAGCCCATAATCTGAATTCCTGGCTTCTGCAGAAGGGCTGGGAAAGTCTCCTGTCTGAAATCCTACTGAGCAGCCTCCAGTCAATGTTGATGGAGCAATGATTTGACAATATAAAATGAGTAGAGAAAGTGTGGCATGTGGTTTGCTTTCCCCTCCACTAACCTGCCAGCTTTGGGGTGAGTGGGGGCATAAATTGGTTGAAAATGATGACCAGACATGATGTGACTAGAAGACACACTGGTTTACTGCACCATACTGGTGCAGACCTTGGTGGTGGTGGTGGTGGTGGGGAATTGGCCCCATCCCCTCCTGACACACTTGTTCACCCCTGGTGCTGAAGAACTTCCTATGCTGCCCTGTGGGCTTGCTTTATAATTGGGCATTTCTTTACCAGTAGAAAATGTTCTTCTTGGGGGCTTATCACGTGAGACAAGAAAATCTCTATTGCAGCAGGATAATAGCATTTTTGGCTGGGACTTACCACATTACCTTCTTCCTATTCTGTTGTTCTCTTGGTGAGAGACCATTTAAAAAGAGGTCCTTTTACAACGGAGGTCATTAACAGATTGTTTTGTGTTAATAAAAGAAACCTTTTTTAAATGGTTTCCCTCTGGGAGAACAACAGAAGAGAAACCACATCATGGGATAAAGTGAGAGGGGTTCAACTACTCCAGGGTCTTTTGGCACTGATGATAGTTTAACTTTTCAGCATTTCACAGATGAAAACTGGGACGTGTGGCTAAACAGTATCAGAGTGTGGCCAAAATGGCCAAAGTTGTTCACCATGAAGAACACACAAGCTAGGAGAGACTGCAGCAGTTTGCTTTTGCCTGAGTCTGCAGAGATGGACAAAATTCTGCCTCTCTTCTCTTCTCCCCATTGCTGAGTTAATAGAGCAGAAGTCACTTTTTGCACTTTGAATGTGATTTGCAGCAAATGGAGTAAGCTGAGGACAAAGGGGGAAAGTGGGAGGAGGAGACAGAAACAGATATTTTAAAAGCAGCTGAAAAAGTGGGATGACGGAGGATTAATTGGGACTGTACCTGCCAAACTGAGATAGTTGGAGGCTACACAAGCCCCTAATGGTTGCAAGAAACACAACTGAAGTGATATGAACCCAGCATCAGTTCATTCTGTTTTGCAAGGACTGGGATCTTTCTGCTTTATATATGTCTGCAATCTGCAGGAGGATGTGAATATAGATTATTCAGAGCCAGGTTGTGTAAGTGTGTTGCAGCTGGGTACTTTTACTGCATCAACTCACTTCCCAGTGTGGCAGTACGGCTGAGGGGCTGGGCATTGATTCTGGAAAAGTACAGAGAGAGGGAAAGGGAAGTTCAACACATTTTTTTTTCTCATGCAAGGATACTGGCTGGGTCACACACAGCAGCTGTCACATTGCATTAGCTTGGGGAGTGCTTCTCTCTGCACATGCCGGGCAAGAACGGCTGCAATGCCGCTTGTATGAGCAGCAAGAGATTGGTGCCTGCTTGTTCATCAGGCAACACTCTTCCCACGAGACCCGTGTGCCTGCTCCTTTTGCATGCAGAATGAGGCGGGTTGTCATGAGCAGCCGGAATCCAGAGGCTAGTAGATTTGTTATCTGTGGGAAAAAGGGATTTTAGAACAAGCACTGCAGTTTTATACTGCCATCAATCCTAGATGTTTCCATTGTATGCATTTGAAAAAAGTTTTCACTTTTTGCCTATTGAGGGTCATTGTGGGATATAATCGGGAGACTCATGTTCACATCTCCCCTTAGCCCTGAATCTCACAGGGTGACTTTTGGTCAGTAATTATCTCTGATCCTATCCTCCCTCATAGGGCTGTTGTGAGGATAATGTGCATGCATCTGTGTGTGTGTGATGGACAAAGAGTACATGTAAACTATCATGATCTCGGATAATATGCAGGATAAAAATGCAGTCAGCAGCCATATATTGATTTCCCCAGTCAATTTTCCAAGGATTATCACACTTCAGGGGCAGCTGTGAAGAATTCAGGTGTTTCCACTGAAATGTTCCTTGCAATGATTCAATCGTGGATAATTATGGTTGTTGTCCTGCTTGGGATGCAGCGATCTGCTATATTTGGGATGAGAAGCAAAGCAGAGAGGAGTAGCAATTGAGCTTTTCCAGGAGCATATAGGTTGGCTCGCTTTTATACGTAATCCTCACTCTCAGTTCTTAACTGGGGTAGAAACCATGTGATGCTCCACATGTTGTTGGACTGTAACATCCAATATCCTTAGCCAGCATAGCCAATGAAGAGAAATGCTGGGATTTGCAATCTAGCAACATCTGGGGCAAGGGTTCCGCAATTTCCATCCCTGCTCTGAAAATACCTTTCTGCATCATTTCTGTCTGTGCTGTATATGCTGACAGCCCTGACTCACAAAAGCATATTGCTTTTTGGTATTTTCTGGACCTATGATTCCACATTCAGGGCTGGGGTATTCAGCCACACCCAGCACCTTCATCTTCCATAAAACTTTATAAAGAATTTATTGTGCTTTGCGATGTCCAAGAGGACAGGTTCCTGCCCCAAGAAATTTGCTGTTGTTTTATGCTTTTCATGTCATTTTCCCCCAAGTTTTATTGTTAAGAACAAGTAGGATACAACTATATAAGACAAAACATACATTAAAAGATAAAAGTAAAATATTAATGTAAAGAAGCATAATTATCAGGGTACAATTTGCAAAAAAAGTCCAAGTGTTTAGAAGGCTTTCAGAGGATTAGCATTCTCTTAGTGCTTTCTATTGAGGTCTCCTGAGGATTGCTATCTGCAGTTTGACAGTCAAGTGTTAGAACGTCAGACCAAAGCATCAAATGAGACGGAGGCGGTTTCATCTTTTGCGACTGAGTGTTAACAAAGTCAATAAATGGATACCATTTTTCTATAAAAGATTTCTGATTTGCTTGTCTTTTGTTAATTCTCTTATTGTCTGATAGTTTCTCTGCTAGCCATAAGTCCCAACTCTTTTCCATCAGTTCTCTAGAGAAGCCCCTGCCATTTCCCAGCATTTAGCAATTTCAACACAAGCAGCTGTCAGGAGAAAGCCAGTCAAGTTTCTGTGTTTTCACTGTTTATTTTCTCCCATGTAAATTGACAGCAGTAAGAATTTAGGGTGATACTGGATGTTTTACCTGGTGATGAATTGATCTTGACTTATAGTGACCTGAGACAAACCTATCATGAGGCTTTCTTGGAAAGATTTAGTCAGAGGGGTTTGCGTTTGCCTTCCTTTGAGGTTGACAGTGTGTGACTTGCCCAGTCACCCAGTGGGTTTCCATGGTAGAGTGGGGATTCAAATCCTGGTCTCACATTCCACATGCTCTCAGCCTCAGAAAACCCGGTTTGCCTTAGGGTCACCATAAGTTGGAAACAACTTGAAGGAACACAATAGCCATAAAATAGTCTGATCTTGAAAGTTAAGCAGGTTCTACTCTGGTAAGTACTTTGATTGGACAATGAACACCAGGTGCTCTAGGCTATATTTCAGAGGAGGGAACTTGCAAAACCGCCTCTGAGTATTCTTTGCCCAGGAAAACCCTATGAACTTCATGGGGTCACCATAAATTGACAGGCAGCTTGAAAGCACATAAACACACACACACATGTTGCAACTTAACCTACCTGCTTTGTTCAGATCACCAGCCAAGCCCTGGTTCTTGTTGTCCCCATAATTGGCAGTGACAGCCCCTGATGTGGAGTACCTCTCCCAACTATATTTACAGGTGTTTACTTCGTTATCTTTTAGGCTCAACATAAAAATCTGGTAAAAACTTGGACAGGATGTAATATGGAGCTATTTTATTATTTTTATTTATACTTTGCATATTGTATTGGTGCATTGCTTGCTTTTTGGCTGGTCATTTATGCTGTCTGATTTTAGTTGTTCTTAAATGGTTGTTATTTAATTTCCATAGTATATTTCATAGTTATTTGTGGAATAAATTACACTGAGGCCATTTCCACACTAGGATGTTATAGTGCTATTATTCCACTTTCAACATCCTATGGAATCCTAGGGTTTGCAGTTTGGGCCCCTCCCTAACTTGCAAACCCCAGGATTCCATACGATGTTGAAAGCGGAATAAGAGCACTATAACAATCTAGTGTGGAAATGGCCTGACTTATTCATAGGGTCTGGTCTTGTCCTTTTGGAAAAATATTTTGGCAAAATGAACGTTGAATGTTTTTGTAATTCAGGGATTCAGGCTGAAAGCGGAACTCTTTGAAATATTTAATAATGATGATGATAGAATCTGTGGGTATAATAATGAACACTTTATTGGAAATGTGTTAGTTACACTGAAGATGGTTGTGAGGGCTGCTACTAATAATGGATATGTAATGGATGATTGCATTCGACAGACTGGCTCCAAAAAGATCTTTGTATATAGCTGAAATGGACCTGCTGATTGGATTAACAGAGCTGTAAAATGGTAATAGGCACTGATAAGAATGGTTGCAAAGATTGGCCAAACTCTTTAAGAGAGTCTCAGTGTCTCTATTACATATTGGGACAATCACTTTAAGAATTTCCACTGAGAAACATTTGCTTTGAGACTGTATACAATTTGAATACTTACTGATTTGGGTTTTTTTAAAAAAAGAAAATGGTATTTTCTTGCAAGCCACCTTGGGGGCTTGTTGGTACAAAAATGGGACATAAAAAAAACAACAAGCAAAAACAGAGGGGCAATCAAGAGACGTGTGCTAATTGTAATACCTAACACTAGAATTGTTTGAAAGAGCCAGCTTGGTATAGTAGCCTAGATACCCAGGGTTCAGATTGCCGGTCAACCATGGAAACCGGTTGGGTGAACTTGGGCAAGTCATAGTCTCTTAGTCTAAGAAGGCAGCAATGGCAAACTTCCACTGAATAATAAATAATAATAAATCTTGTCAGGAGAGCACTATGATAGATGTTGTCACAAATTGGAGCAGACTTGAAAGTATATAACAACAAAAAACTATGTGTATTTTGCTATACTGCAGCATGTAACAAGGGAAAAAAAGTAGTACTGGAATTAAAACCAAGGCCAAGACTCTGCATTGGAAGAGGTGTATCTCTGCAGCCACATTCCGCCCCCCCCATCCACCTTATAAGTCAGGGAGCCTCCCTAACTTGGTGCCCTATGACAATACACGATAACAGTGCTATTATTCCACTTTCAACCCCTATGGAATCCTGGGGTTTGCAGCCTAGCAAGGGGCATTTAGAATTCTCTGCCAGAGAGCTCTTTGGCCTCATAAACTATAAACCCCAGAATTCCACAGGATGTTGAAATTGGAATAATAGCGCTATAACAGTGTAGTGTGATAGAACCTCTGGTCATTTCCAGGTTTTCAGGATCTCCAGAAGTCCTTTGGACATCTCTGGGCTGCCAGATTTGTGATGAGCGAGCCAGGACAGTATGCTTGGCTCTGTCCTAGGCAAAACATGTTGAACTCATTGAAGCTAGAAATCTGTTGTTTGTTTGTTTGTTTGTTTTATTAATTTAAATCCCACCGTTCTTCCAATAAGAAGACTCAAGATGGTTAACTACATGTTTAAAAACAATACAGATTAAAAACTGTACAAAAACTTTAATAAAATGTAAGTTATTTTAAAACAATTCAACAATTTATGAAGTTGGAAACATTAAAATGTATTAAAAGGCTATGTGTGTGGTTTGTGCGTGCCTTTAAGTCACTTGTCAACTTATGTTGACATGGATTTTACAGGGTTTTCTTAGGCAAGGAATGCTCAGAGGTAGTTTTGCCAGTTTCTTCCTCTGAAATATAGTCCATAGCACTTGGTATTTGTTGGTGGTCTATATGCACGCCATAAAACAGCACAGCAGACATTTAAAAGCTCATCCTAGTCAGTTTCTAAAAGCCTGACAGCATAAGAAAGTTTTAACTTGCCAGCAGAAGGAGAGTGAGGATGGAGTTGTTATGAGCCTGCACCCTCGCCCCTGGATTTGATATGGTTTAGTTGGCAAAATATGATTTAATTGACAAAGTATATTAATTGGCATTGATATAAACAGACCCTGAGTGACTGTAAGGCCAAGCTGGGCAGAGGAAAAACACTGGCTGAACATGTGCACTGCAAAGTAGATCAGAGATCCCCTCTAGGCAAAGCCAGGTCACAGTCAGGAAATCACTGGATAACTCCAGAGATAATAGGCTTAAGCTAAGCTGTAACAACTTTGCTGCCAGACAATAGCGACAGAAAAGTTCCCACCAAAACACTGATTGTTTCAACCCTTCTTCCCATTGAACTGTGCATTCTACCCATTATCCACACACCTGTACACCATTACAAAGCTGTTGTGGCAGCCGTTAACTCTTTGTCACCTAACATTAAGATTGTTAACAGTCTGGACCTCATTGTCCACTCTGCAACCTCCATTGTTTACTCGACTGGAGAGCCATTCACACCCATGCTGTCTAGTAGAAATTGGGTATAAAAAAAATCAGTTTTGAGTGGTCAGATGCAATATCTTGCCTGCTGAAGGCAACACTGTCACTCTGAATTCCAAACAAGTACTGTCCTTAGGCACAAGTCTAAGCCACAACACTGCACCTTTGCTGCTCTCTGGAATGGTAAATGTTATCTACTCCCTGAAACTTTACTATCAATCTTTCTTCTCTTTTCCTTCTGTTACCCTTGTGTGAGTGTATGAGTGTTTGGATTTGTGCATGCATGATTGAATTCCCCTAATAAAACACATTTTAGTCTATGTAAAGTTGAAGGCTTTCACGGCCGGAATCCATAGGCTGTTGTGGGTTTTCCGGGCTTTGAGGCCGTGTTCTATTAGTATTTTCTCCTGACGTTTCGTCTACATCTGTGGCTGGCATCGTCAGAGGATCCTTCAGATCTTTTGAATTTCTGGCTAGTGTCTCCCTACATGGGACCCTGTAAATATTGGTGGAAGTTCTTGCTAAGTTGCCCCCCCCGGCCTCCTAACTTTGAGCTAATGATTCTGCACCATCACATGGAGGTACAAACATCATGCATGAACCCCTGAGTCACCTATGTTTTGGGGTAAAAGAGTCAGATGAAAAGGAACCTTTAACAACTCCAAAGCTTCATTGAAAGAGAGAAGCCAATTTGAATTCCCTTATATGGCAGTTTTGCTGTTCTGGATGTTGGATTTGGATTGCCTGGGAACCAGGTTAGAACATTCTGATGCAAAACATGCTCAGCTGCTATTATGGACTAAGCTCCTACTTGATAAACAGGTTGTTCTGCCCACTAACAGTGCTTGTCTGGCGGCTGTGTGGATATTTTCTGGGAAATATGGCAGAGTGGATAAAACAAAAATGAAAACAAGAAGCCTCCATTAGATAGTTTGGCCTAAATGACACTAATGCAAGGAGTGACTGATTCTGCTGTGGTGTGATTTTGTCCCTGTAGAGGAGGGCTTTTATGTGTCTGATGCTCTGTCAGAGATCCATAAAGTGATTCACTGAGAATATTTCTATTCACAGCTGCCAGTAACTGTGTGCCCAGCAGATAATCCAATGGTGAAGCCATTTTTCTTCTAAGCTGTCATTTAGATCTAATGGAATGCCTGCCACAGTGCCAACATTACAGGGGCTATGTATACTCTTCCGTCCCTCTGTTCACAAACCAGAAACTGCTTACAAACCAGAAATGGACACAGAAATTCTCATCTGGAGAATCTGACCTTAAAAATTAAACCAAATGTCTAGCCCTTAAGATTTTGATAATAGGCGTAAAAGTATAAAGACAGTGCTTGATGAAACCCTAGGCACAAGTGATGAAACTGTCAACACAACGCTGGTTGATAACCAGCAAGCAAGATCGTCAGGAGAGGTAAAAGTGCTCTCACAATCACATGTGAAAATGATCTGCGTCTTCTATAGTTTTTTGCACATTGGTGACAGATAAGATGCATCATGTGATGGTGGTAGTTTGTTTAGAATACCCTATGATAACAGAGATACTGTCAAACAATCTGAAAAACACAGAAGAGAGTGGTTTACACAGCACAAGTACAAAGGCAAAACAGGAACTCAGGATCTTTTGGGATATCTTCCAACCTCGTGATGCTGTGGTTGCAAAAAAAAGTTTAGCCAGGCAAAGCCAGTCTTTTTGTCAGGGGGATTGGCTGCTTGCTACCATTAGCTGGCCTTTTTTAATGGTTGGGGGAAGGGGTTGAAGATGACTCATCCAAGTCTCTCCTACTCTCCATCTAAAGCCAAGGAATGTGTTCTTCTACAACAGGGGTGACAAACTCAATTTCACCTAGGGCCGCATCATCATTACGGTTGCTCTCAAAGGGCTGGTTGTATCTGTAAGACTATATAAATGTATCTATTCTTTTGTCATATTAAATAATTGCCTCCGCATTCAATTATTACTGGTTTTAGTAATAACTAGATCTGAAACGAGAAGTCTAGGAAAAATAATGGTAAGCAGATATTCAAGTGTACAACTATTGTAAAATTTATTGAAAAATGAGTTTTGACAACAGAAAGTTATTTTTTTTTTAATCATCAGACAAATATTACTAAGCACTGTTTATTACATGAACTTTGTTTAACTTTTTGAGTGGAGTTCAGACCCTCTCTGTGCCTCTTTCTGCCCCCCCGACCCTTTCTGTGCCTCTTTTAGTCCGCCAAACCCTCTCTGTGCCTCTTTTTGTTCCTCCCTCTGCTGTGCCTCTTTATGCCCCCCTGTCTCTCTCTGTACCTGGTGAGCCTGATCCCCACATTGTAGGCCCCCAGCTACTGGTATTCTGAGGAGGGGTCCAGCAGCCAGCACTTGCAATCATCTTCTACTTCTGACTGCTCCTCTGTCCAACTCTTACAAGTCACACAGAGCATTGCAATGGTAACCTGTGGCAATGATGAGACTTGGACAGAGAAGCAGTCAGAAGTAGAAGTAGATTGTGAGTGCTGGCTGCTGGGCCCCTCTTTAGAATACCGGCATCTGGGGACCTGCAATGTGGGGATCGGGCTCACCAGGCCGGAGGAGTGTTGCAACTGCAGGAGATGTGCGAGGGCCACATGAAATGTTTGGTGGGCTGGATTCAGCCCACAGGCCTTGTGTTTGACACATGTGCTCTACAATGTCTGCATGTGAGGAGATTAGAGTGATAGTCTGGAAAAGACAAAGAACTGACTTGGGTCTGGAAGCATTTTTGGATGCTGAGTGCAAGTCCCTCTTAAACAAACAGAAATCTGTCAATCTGATATAGGTATACCTCAGTTAACAAAGTAGATGTGTTCCTGGGTAATTTTGGTACCAGAGGTAGAAATAATTTGGAAAGAATAGGGATAGGTTCCTGCACCACAAAGAGAAAAGGAGTTCAATATATTTCAGCAAACTTTTTATCCAAAACTATCAATAAGGACACGTGAAGTAAAATAATGGAATCGTGTCAATGTAGCATAAGTAAACACTTTGAACCTAGAGATCACTTGTTCTTCTTGATTTTTTTTCTTGATTTTTTCCCCTTCTTTCACCAGCCTCTACTGCTTTCCTCTTCTCTCTCTGTTTTGCTGTTCAGGTACGGTCAACCGGTAAGGGATTCTGGAGGCAGGTGACATTTGCCTTGCCTGTTGTAGGCAGGAACCAACAGCTATTGTAGATTCCATGAGAGCAAAATCCTGTTTTCTTCCAACGAAAGCATTATTGCATTATCTGCTGCAGACATACTGCTAACACTGAAAAATGACACCAGTGATGTCCTAATTGGGGAGCAGGGTGGGTGCTTGCTCTGGGTACACAAAATAAGGAGGCACAAGGGCAGCTCCTCCTCACCCCTCCCTCACTGGGACACCAGAAAAGGGAAGCAAAAATTGGCTGCCAAGAGCAGATGTGTCTGTATGTGCCTTCACACAACCTATTAAGTTACGGTAACCCCATGAATTTCATAGAGTTCTCTGAGGCTGGGAATATTCAAAGGTGGTTTTGCCAGTTTCTTCTTCTGATATGTAGCCTACATCACAAGGTATTCAATGCTGGTACTGCTTAGCTTCAGGAGACACAATCTGCATTGTCAAGCCTGTATCTTCCCCTCTCCCCTTGGAACTTCCTCAAGTAAGGCAGAGAAGGAGGGAGGAGGTGGGAGTGCTGCAAATGTAGCTGCCATTTCCCCTTGAAAATGAACCTGGGAGAGAAACCAGAAACAGAAACAGCTGGGATTTGAATCCTAGTCTACCAAAGCATTTAACAAATAAATAAATATTTGAACATTTAAAAAAAAATTTGAATATTTAAAATCTAAGTTTAAATATTTAAATCTTGAGTTAAGTATTGGGGGTCCCTGGCAAAATATTATATTTGTAGGGGGTCCCCAATAAAGAAAAGATGAAAAACCACTGCTCTTACTGTATTTTCCCCAGGCTTCTTGAGAGCTGAATTGAATGCTTCCAGCTAGAAAGGAGATATAAGAAAGCCAGATGGAGGATGGATGGATGGATGGATGGATGGATGGATGGATGGGTAGGTAGGTAGGTAGACAGACAGGCAGATGTGCATTAAGGGAGGGTAGATGTTTACTGTGAGTTTTAGATTTCTTATAAGTAATTTAAAATAATACTAAGTTCTTTGGCAAGGGCTAATTCCACATTTCCTTGTCTTTGGTCTTATGGTCTGAACTTTTATGCAGACACATCAATACTTAAGTTAAATAGGTCTTTAAATGTGAGTTATATGTTTAAATATGAGTTATATGCACTTATCAGGATAACGTTCCATTCCATACTACAATGTATTCCATACCAGGGACACAAAACAGAAGCTATAAAGTGAATAGGGGTGTTGGACTGCAGGAATTTATTTTAAAAAATAGACATAAAATGTGTGTGGGGTGTGTGTTGTTAATGGGGAAAGAGTATTCCACACTGGACTGTTACTTGCTTTTAATCTGTATGTGCTTGTGTATTCTTGCACAGAGGAAAACAGACATTTCAGGGACTTAATTGTCTTAGTCTTATGCAGGAAAAATGACAAAAGAATCTTCTGGTAGCTTTAAGTTTAACAAATGTTATTTGACATTATTGTTCATTCATGGCACTACCCCCAGCTGTTTCAAGCCCAGCAGATTTACCAGCCGCACAAGACTGGGTTGGAGAGATGCCACAAAAAGTTCCACAGAAACTATCACTAAGTTCTACAGAAAATATTCCAAACAATACAACCAGACAAAGGACAGGGATGCCAACTTTTCAGGAAGCCAAGGACACCAAATTCAGCTGATTCACAAGACTAGATTGGAATCTTACCCTTTTCTGTAGACCCAGGCAAAAGCAAACTGCCCCAGCCTCTCCTAGTTTGTGCCTTCTCACTTATTAAAATAATATTGGCCATCTTCACCACACTCTGATGTTGCTTGGCCACAGTTGTTTAGCAACAAAATGGCAAGTCTTTGTTTAGTCGTGGTGCATTTTTTAATAGAATGGCTTCCTTAGGGAAGCCTTACTCTTCCCAGTAGGCCCAGGCAAAACCAAACTGCTCTCTACCTTTCCTAGCTTGTGTGTTCTTCCTCATTAATAACTTTTGCTGTCTTAATCACACTCTGATGTGGCTTGATCACACATGTCCCAGTTTTAATCTGTGAAATGTTGGAGGCTATGTGCTTTTCATTATGCCAGTGGGCTTAATTGTGCTAAACAAAATTACAGTTAATGTACTTGTCCAGTGGCTGAGCTACTCCCTGGCACTCATATTTTTGGGTTTGGATGTTCCTCTATTACAGCTGTGTGTGGGTGTTCATTTAAGGACCTGATACCTGTCTGAGCTCCCTTTCGGAAAGCTTTGGTACAAGAAAAATGAGATCTCCATACAGCTGAGCTGGATGAATTGTTCTTTGAGGACAGATAACTGTGCAGTTTAACAGTTACTAAAGAAAAGGCATTTGTTCAGCATGTTAGAATAATCCGCATAATTCTGCAAGGTTGGGCGGGGGGAAGACACAAGAGAATATAATCATAATAAATGCCCTACGGCTTTATGGAAGAAGATGGAGACAATTCTAAGTATTGAATACTCTTGTCCTAATAACAGTATATAACAGCAACAACCATGGTAGTTGTCATAGGTACATGCATGTATATATACACATACATGCATATGTAATTTCACTTCTTGTTTTTGGTGTGGAAGTAGAATTACTTAAGTGTTCTGAACTTCAGCACATCCTTTTCTATGAGGATAGTTATCCTGATGAGCTTTGAAAAGATGTTGCAAGCATACAATATGGTATTAACTTTATATACTACTAGCATATATACCTGGAGTTGCCTGGGATTTTATGTTCTCATAGATGATACCTGCCAGAAAGATTGGAGATCCCATGTCTCTAACTCCCCAACTGTCTCGTCCATTATCTGTAACTTTTTCCCATATTCTCCAATCCAATCTGTATTCACAGTTATTAACATACAGGGGTTGGGTTCCTGAGATAATACACTGCCCTCCTCTTTGCTGGTAGGCCTCATCTCCATGGCAACTGCCCAGGCCCAAGAGCTCTCTGGCTGAGAATTCTAAAGGCCCTTCCCTCATTTGCAACCCCAGGATTCCATAGAATCTTCTTAGGCAGCCAATCATATGAGGTCTTTGCCTGACACAACCAATCATATGAGGTCATGTCTTCATCTGACACAGACAAACTCACAAACTGTGACTTTTATGTATTAGATGTAAATGAACTTGTCTGTCTGTCTGTCTGTCTGTCTGTCTGTCTGTCTATAGAGCCATATTGTACTTGTGGCTCAGGAGCTCTTAATGTTAGTAGGCCGAACTGGTATCATATCATGGAATGCTCATAAACATTCCAACTTCTCAATCAGTTTATCCAGATGTTACTGTGGTTTATAGTCCGAACCCGAGGTCTACTAAATATAATTTGATATCAAAAGATTGGCCATTCCAAACTGCTCCCCTCCACGTGCTTGCAAGGCCCACAGACAAACACACACACGGACGTGGCCGAACAGGCTGAAAAATACAAGACAAATCCAGGCAGGCCAGTAATTTTCCGGCATGCAGCTTCAGGAGACCTCTAGGCAAGTACACTTTAAACCTAAATTAAGTATGCATCAAGCATACAAAAGATTCTCTGCCCCAAACAGGCAGCTTGACGAGATTAGTGCTTCTGACTACTCAGCTGTCAAGCACTCCCTATTTGCATACTGTCTGCGCTATTGACAACTCTGTCAAAATCCAATCATTCTAAGTACTGACCTTTCGGAGGCTTTGTCTCCAACCTGAAACCCATTGTTTTCCCCAGGAACAGACTAGCCTACAGGCACATTTTCCCCTATAAGACCCCCTGATTTTGAGCGCTTCTTCGGATCGCTCTTGGCTTCCATCCCGCCTTGCTGCTGCTCCGTTTGCCAAGCCTTCCCCTCAGCTTCCACGTGCTGAGACTCTCCGCTCCAACTGACTCTCTTCTGGCTACCCGGGCTACAGGATCAGGTGTAGTATTGCCCCTTAAAAATCCTTCTCAAAATCCCCTATCACATTTCCTTCCTTTACTTTCTTAGGTCTGTGTGAGTGAGTACGTAAGTGCACTGTGACTATCTTTTAAATAAAGAAAACAATTATAATTTCATTTTGCTTGGTTTTTGACTTGGCCTGACCCTGTAAACATTGGGTTTAAGATCTTGCTAAGTTGCCCTGCTTCTTGCATTGCTACAGCTTGTGCTCTGGCTAATTCCCATTCCCCAGTATTTGGAGCACATTGAGGTGTCCCCCATGGGTCCCCAGAAATCAAGGTAACACAGAATCTTACCATCGTGCCCAGGCCCAAAGATATATATATCTGTACTGAGGACCAATAAGAGACCATGAAACATTTGGAAACTAAATAACAGAATTGAAGAAATAGTGCAGAATAGACAATTAATTTTCTCTTCAGTGTTCTTATTTAGCCATCCTAGAAAGTCAAGAAAGCCAAAAGCTGGTGAAGAAATGCATGTGTGAATTACCACATATACACCACTGAAGACAAAATATTAATTCTGTTCTGTAGTTTTCTGTTGAAATATCTTGGTAAATGGTGGTAAAACTCCTTCCTCTGTATCAGAGATATCTCTCTTATTCTTTCAGGGTTACCTGTCAGAAGGCTTGGTAACAAAATGGTATCGATCTCCTCGTTTGCTCCTCTCACCCAACAACTACACCAAAGCAATTGACATGTGGGCAGCTGGTTGCATTTTAGCAGAGATGCTTACAGGAAAGATGCTGTTTGCTGGTAAGTCTCTAATCCCCCTCTTTTAACCCTTACCCTTCTCTCCTTGATGGAGCTTTCAGTGTATATGTGTGTATAAACTTCCTGTATATTCTCATACTTGTTTAAACAGTACAGTACTTGGGAACCTCCAGTGTAATATTATGGTTGGAGGGTTGGAGTAGGACTGTGGTAGAGCAGGGTTCAAAGCCATGGAAACCCACTGAGTATCTTTGGCCCTTTCCTCACGGGGGGGCCAAAACGGGACGGCGCACACAGGGGCGGAGCTTACCTGCGAGTGGGTTGCTCCATCCCTGCGGGGAGCGCAGTTTCGCCACTCTATACACTGCCGAATTTTGGCGGCGCTCGGCGGTGCTCAGCGGCATCCAGAATGGCGGCTGGCAGTGCTCTGCCAATTAGGGCGGCGCGCCAGCTGGAAGCCTGCCCCCAGGCAGATCTGCAGGGACGCGCTACCGCATCTCTGCAGTTCTTCACTGGGGGCTGCCACGGAGCAGCGAGGGTGAGTTTCATAAAAACCACTTGGGAAGGTGGTTTTTATAAGACTCGCAGAGCCACCCCCGTGGCTGCGCTAGAGCAGTTTGAGGTGTAGGGCCTCGCTTTTTCCAACTGCACTAGCGCACCCTGCGGTGAGGAAGACCTCCTGGAGAGGTCGCCCTAGCGTGGGCAATATGCCTGTGAGGAAAGGGCCTTTGGGCAAGTCACGCTGTCTCTGGTAATTTCCACACTACACTATTATAGTGCTATTATTCCACTTTCAACATCCTGTGGAAGTCTGAGGTTTGTAGTTTACTGAGGCCAAAGAGCTTTCTGGCTGAGAATTCTAAATATCCCTCCCTAAACTGCAGACCCCAAGATTCCATAGGGTATTGAAAATAGAATAATAGCACTATAAAAGCGTAGTGTGGAAATGGCCTCAGTGTTGGAGAAGGGCAATGGGAAACCCCCTCTGAACAAATCTTGTCAAGAAAACACCATGACAGGATCACCTTAGGCTCGCCATAAATCAAAAACAACTTGAAGGCGCACAACATAAATTTGGAGACATACGGCATGTGAAATTCTCTGTAAATCATGTTGTTTGTTTGTTGCGTGCTAGTACTGCTAGAATTCTTTTCATCCCATGTACAGTCTAAAAAATAGTAGAGGAAGCAAAAAGCAAGTTGTTGGTCCCCATGATTTTGGAAATAATTTAAAAAAAGCAACAGTGGAATGTTTTGCTTTCCAATTGCAAACACGCTTATCCATAAGATCAGCCTTTTAGAGTAAGTTTGCTAGGTAACAGGACTGTTCACAGCAAGTAGTAATCTTTGTGCATTAGACAGTCAGATTCAGAGGCAGAAAGACAGAGACTGCTTCTTAAATTCTGCCCCCTGTGTAATTACTTGGCTGCCCTACTTTAGTACCCTCATTGCTCTCCAGCTGCCCTTAGTTGTGTCGCAGATTTTAATATTCAGACACAGGAATAAAGAAATCCATCAGCACAGTGAGAAGTGGTGACAAACTGTATGAATGCTGTCCCATTTGTCTCCCTGTGGCAGTTGTTTTAATAAATGCACATTAATGTGCAAATGTGTTTCACAATGAAAATCCCACAAAGTTTGTGTACGATGGTAGTAGTTGATGGAAGAGAGTGACCAAAATGCTCTGAATGCAAGTTTTGATCAGGTTTGAAAGTCAGGAATTGACACTCAAGTCTATTGGGTGGCCTTTTGTGAAATATTAAATAGAGTCCTAAAGGGGAGGCCTCTATTTAGACTGAGGCCCTTTCCACAGCTTACCTTCTTGTGGCAGCGGGTCTGCCAGGAAGGAAGCGCAATGGCAGCACTCCCCTCTGCCTGGGACTGGCTCCCTGCAGAAGGGAACACAATGGACACATTGCTTTTTTCTGCAGCGCGACTGGGTACTTTCTTAGACTGAACTTGGGCAGGAAGTACTGCCATTGTGCTTCCTGCCCTTCCACAGGACAGGCAAGTGCAGGTTGGTGGTGCAATTGTGGGTCATTGACGGGGAAAACCTGTGAAGTATTTAACCTGCGATCGTGCTGCCTGGGGACGGGAGAGGATCAGGACTGTGACAACATCATGCAGAAGTGTTGTTGTGGTCCCGTCCTTCTCCTGTTCCCATGGCGGTGTTACCCTGTGACTTGGGGGTCCCGGGAGGGGCTCCCAAATAACCAAACAACAACAAGCAAAGATAGGGAAATTAGCTGGAGCACTCTCTTAAGCTAGCGAGAGGCAGGGTAATTTAGCGGGAATCTTTTACCCTAGGTATACAGGTTCAGGTCAGTGAGCAGTCAGACAGTTTAAAATGGCAACAATGATATTTATTAAACAGTTAGCAATTATTAAGAAAACACAACCACTCGGCTAACTAGAAATAGGAAAAAGAGTTTTGGGGGAAGTGGGTGATACGCCACCTTTCTCGTAGTCCTGAAGAAGTCCAATTGGAGAGAAGGAAACCCGGCGTGGCAGCCGAGGGGAGCTCGCGGAACGAAGTGACGGCAAGGCTGGATAGCACTCCGGAGCAGTCCGAGGAAGCTCTCAGAGCTTGGGGTTTTTATTAGGGAAAGAATGACCATGGGCTGGTCTGGTCTTGGGTGAAAACAATGAGTTTTGGGCTGGAGACAATGTCTCTGAAAGGTCAGAATTTACATGATTAAGTTAAGATCCGAATTGACAATAGGATAGCCAGTATGTAAATGCAGTTAGTGGGCAGTTGAGCACTTAGCTCGTCAAGATGCCCGCTCGGGGCAGAGGTCTCTTTGTTTTATCACGCATTTGTAATGAAGGTGTTTGTTTCGGGAGGTCTCCTAAAGCAGATCTGGCAGTTTCTGGCTTGCTTTGGTGTAAACACGTATGAGTCAGCATATAATAGCCATGCCTAGCGTCGTGCTTGTTCGGGGGCCTCACAAACACTTGGCTGGTGGCCGAGCGGGGCCGAATTATGATATCAAAATGATATCTAAAGGTTACCAAAGGCCAGGCCAGTTCACGGTGGTAACAGCGGGATGGGAAGGTGCTGTGGAAAGGGCCTGAGTGGAAACTGCTGAGCGTTGCAGACTAGTGAATCTCACATTGGAGTCCAGGTGCTGCCTTAGCCAGTTTTTCTCCAGCCACCAAGGCAGCTTGCCAGGGAGGAGGCGGCCTGCTGGTCTCTTGTTGCACTGCAGCACCTCCATTTCAAATGGCCAGAGTCTGTCACTGCAGCTACAAGCATCAGGTGAAACAAAAGACCAATTAGGGCTTTCCATGGTTCTGTTAAGCCACTTGCTGTTGCCTGGCTCCTCCGTCTGATCCATTTGTCCCTGTTGTTCCATGCCCAGCCCTAACCCTTTTCACCGCTGCCCTTAGACTCATGTCTTTTCTGTTTTGCACACCAGCTGTACTCAGTGTCCATCTCCTAATAACGATGAAAACATTAGAAGAGCCATGTTGGATTAGCAACATGGCCCTTCTAATATGTGTTGTTATTTGCCACCAAGTTGACTTCTACACAGGAAGACACTGTAAATGAGAGACCTCCAGGAGCCCCTGAGGAGATCTAGCAAAATCAGATCCAAGGCTGAATTTTTTAATCAATCTTGAATGAATCCATCCCCGCTTTTTCCCTTAACTTCAATCAGAACTTTCTGTTTGCATAGTGGACAGCTACCCATAGGAAGCCTATGAGCAGGATGAGAGAGTAGTTACACCCTCTATCTAAACTATAGATATTCCGCATAAAATAGCAAAGACAAGAGATCTCAGACAAGCCTGGCTTGTAGATATTGTGCCCTTGGTTGTTGCTGCTGATGCTTTTCCTTTGGCTGATGCAGTCCAGAAGCAGCATATTTGGATTGAATTCTGCTGATAAAGGAAGTTATTTGAAATCTTGTGGATTTCATACTTTAATGAGAAACTTCATCTAAAAGCTGGGAGAAATATCCACTCTTTTCACTAGGGCAGTCCCCCCCCCCCGAGATTAATAAAAAGAAAACAATCCAGCAAGAATAAGAGGCTTCCTCGCCTGCTAGAAAGTTGCTGGCACAGTCTCTGTGCAACAGCTGGAAAGGGGGCCCATTAATATTTATTCAGGCATCAAACGCACCCCCTGATGCCACTGAACAAATAAACATCCCTCCTTTCCAGTTTGACCCAGCCGTCTTTCTCCTCTGCTATTGTTGTTGTACCATCACAGGCCATTATTTATTTTCCAAGGCTGCAGGATTTTGACACTCTGGTAAGCAACTGTGCACAGCTTTCTCTAAATATATAATAAGCTTCATTAATAATAGATTCTGACTCTTGGTTGTCCAAAGTAATGTCACCCCAGAAGACCTAGTTGCATAGGTTATGGTGCAGAGCGGTGATGGCCATCTTCTTCAGCTTGGGGGATTGCTTTCTCCCCAGGGAAAGGGGGTTCGGGGATCTGAATTTCCCAACGTATTCCACTAAAGATATGGCAAGAATTCCAAGTTTCTTACCCTGAAGAACGCTACTGGTGTGCAGACCAGTACCAAACGCTAAAATTATACCTCAGAGGCAGGTGCAACGGTTGTCTGGCAGTATACATTGCTCCTGTTCTTTCTTCTGGTGAGCTAGACATTCCCTTCTTCAACATACTTCATTCTATTGCATGAACGACATCCCCTCTTTTTCATTTTCTTTCCACAACAGCTACTTGGGAGTCTGTGGACCTGAGCATGCTTGGCCATCATTTTGTTGTTTTACAGTCCTTTCTCACACCTTACACTTAAGGCTTTTTAAAAAAATGATCTCCCTCTTTTTTGATATACTTATGCCCTTCTTGCGGCTTCTTTAAGTCTGCTCATACACCTTTGTGCACACGGTGCTTCTGTTTTAGCTATACAAGCCATAACACCCACAGATGAACATTGGAGATAGAAAGAGTCATACTGTCTTTGTACATACAGGTTCTATTTTCTCTCGTAGCTAATAACTCTCAGTAGGCCTACCTTAAAGCAGGATTAGACTCAGAGAAGGAAGGTGTGAAAATTGTAGGAAGAAAAAACAGTAATTTAAAATACTCAGATGACATCTTATCACTAGCAGAAAATAATTATAGTAATAATTAAAAAAAAGACTTGGAATGACTACTTATGAAAGTTAAGGAAGACAGAATGCAGGGTTACACTTCAATATTAAGGGAACAAAAACAATGACCCCAGAAGATTTACATAATTTTAAAGTGGGCAATGGAGACAATAGAATTGTTACAGATTTTCTATACTTTGGCTCTGTCATTAATAACACTAGAGACTATAGTTCAGAAACCAGAATGCGAAGACTTGGGGCCTTTCTACCCTACACTGTTATAGTGCTATTATTCCACTTTCAACTTCTTGTGGAATTCTGGGGTTTGTAGTTTACTGAGACCAAAGAGCTCTCTGGCTGAGAATTCTAAAGGCGCCTCCCTCAACTGCAAATCCCAGGATTACAGAGCATGTAGTGTGGTGTGGAAATGGCCTTAGAAGGGCAGCAATGGAAGAACTAGATAATATCCTGAAGTATAAAGATATAGCACTGAATATCAATGTCCAAATCACTCATGCAACAGTATTTCCAATTTCTATGTATGAATGTGAAGACTAGACAGTGAAGAAAACACACAGGAAAGAAATCACCTGATTTGAAATGTGATGCTGGAGGAGAGTTTTATGGATACTGTCGACTGCCACAAAGGCCAATAAATGCGTCTGAGAGCAAATCAAGTCTGAACTCTCAGAACAAGCCAAAAGTGACTGAAATGAAGCTTCTGTAGTTTGAACATATCATTAGATGACACAACTGACTGGAAAATATGATAATGGTAAAAGAGAAGGCAGTAGGAAAAGAAGACTCTGGCCCTTTTCACATGGCATTTTCCATGCGAAAGGGCGCGTGGAGTGTCGTGCGATTGTGAGGAGCAATCTGCACAATGCACTCACAATTGCGTGACGCTCCAAGGGCCAGCAGGTGCCAATTGCGCACCTTTTCATTTTCGGCTAGAAGCCAAAAATGGTGCGCGATCGTGCATTGGTCCTGGGCTCCTCATGCACTTACCTGGCATGCGGAGCTTCCGGAGCCGTGCCAATCATGCTTCCTGCCCCAGTGCACCCTGGGAAACTCCCAGGCTGCACTGTGGAAGGGAGAGGCGGGGCTCTCATGCGAGCAGGCAGTTCGTGCGGAGCTGAAGCAGCAGGGACGCAAGAGCCGCTAGCCGGAGGCTGCTTGCGCAATCCCTGCACCCCAGCGCCGGAAAAGGGTAAGGTGTGGAAAGGACCTCCATTACAGTTGGGCTGATTCAGTCAAGGAATAACAGGGTCTCTTGGGTGGTCTCTCATTCATAGGGTCTTCATATGCAAAAAGGAATATTCCTTCCTCTCAAATAGAGCCTATGGCACCTGTTTGCTGGCAGTCTCCCATCCAAATATTGACTGCTTAGCTTCCAAGATCAGATGGGATCTGGTACCTTGCAATAAGGCCTAGCCTTCCTGAATTTGTCTTTGTGATTGGCTATCCCTATATCTTCAGGTATTTGTCGGTTTGCCTGCATCCAGGTCCAAGGGATATTTTAGTCACTCAAAGACACATGGTGTTGCCAAAGTCACAAAAAACTTGACCTACAAGTTAGGCATCTTGCCATACTGATGCTTAAAGTAGTACTTATGGTCTGGCACCATAATTTGTGTCCACTGTCTAAAACTTTTTCCTGCAAACTTGCTGTGTACCAGCAGCCAATGGCTTATGGGCCAGCACTGGGGCTTATGGGCCAGCACTGGTCCCTGGACCACCACTTTGAGTAGCACTGACCTAAAGGGTTGTAGATTATGTTCCTGAGTTTCATCCTCCTGGTGTGTGCAGTTTTGATAAAAACAGTGCTATTTTTTTAAGATGCAGAAATTATGCTGGTTCCCAATTTTTCTCCAGACAAATGGAAGGATGGCAGCTACTCAAAACAAAAGTTCCGCCAGACACAAACACATGTTTTCTGGCTCTGAATGTCTGATTATCATGTGAAACCTTTGGTCTAGCACTTTTTAAGCACTCCCATGCAGATGGGAGCATTTTCATACCCCACAATATATTGATTTCCCATTGGGCTCAGAAAACAAACCAGAGTAAGGTACTCAGTGCAGGGTTGTTTTTTTTTTAAAAAAAATCAAGCTTCATAGTGGTTAATAAGGTACTTACCTTTGTTATCTATCTATCTGAGCTGCCAGTCTTATTTTTAACAGGCAACCAGAGCAATGTAATCAGAGAAAACGTGTTGAAAAAAATCCTCCAGACAATTACAATAAATCCAGATCTTGGAAAAATTACATTTTGGGCTATAAGTCCTTGGCCATGGTGGCTAGGGGATTCTGGGAGCTGCAGTTCACAAACACAAGTTTTCTAAGCTTTGGGAAGAACTAGGCTTCAACTGCATGTTTCTTTCCCAGAAACGTAAGCCTGTTTGGGACACATACTTTACATGACCTGGAAGAACCTCCACCAAGATTCAGTTCTTACTTAACTGATAAATCTTTCTCTAGACAGTACCGCTACTTGTGTTGTGGGGGGGTTACTCGTTTGCTTAGGCCATTTCCGCACAACACTATTATAGTGCTATTATTCCACATTCAACATCCTGTGGAAATCTGGAATTTGTAGTTTACTGAGGCCAAAGAACTCTCTGGCTGAGAAATCCAAATGCCCCTCCCTAAGCTGCAAACCCCAGGATTCCACAGGACGTTGAAACTGGAAGAATAGCATTATAACAGTATAGGGCAGAAAGGGTCTTAGTCTTCTGTATGAATCTTTGCACACTGAAAATTAATTTGCCAGACAAGACAGCTTGGCTAGAATGCCTTCCTCTTGATGTCTTGCAAAGTTTCTTTGTGTAGGGATTTTCTTTTGTATGAATGAATATTCAATTACATGACACACACATACAATAATTGCCTGTCTTCAGTGATATAGTCCAGATACTTTAGGAATCATCTCAGCTGCTTTACGGTTTGATTAGAGCTTAGACACATTGGATTTTTTGGACAACAGTTCCCTGAGTTTCCCAGCCAGTGTAGCTAGTGGTCATGCTGGCTGGGGATTCTGGGAATTATCATTTGAAAGCAGGGTAATGTTTCCAAGCTATGAATTTGTAGAGGGTCATCTCATAGATCAGGAATATGGATCAAATATAAATTACTTTGAAATACATTTTGGGCGGGGTGGTTTTTTGGGGCCTGGAGAGTGGGACTCAGCATGCCTGCGCATTCTTCAACAATCCTCCAACAACCCCCAAGAGCAACCAGGACTTGTAGATCAAGAGCTGTTGTCTTAAAACAAATAGTGGAGTGTTTTCACACCGTGGTGAGAACATGCTTCTCTACCCAAAGAAGCTACGGGGAGCAGGGGGGATAAGTGACAGAAAATGCTTTCTATCACTGAATCAGATGACATTTTAAAACACAACAAGTGGATCCCTCCTGTGAGCAATGGGGAAGGAATGTGGGACAAAAGAAAGGCTTGTGTACCAAAACAATGAACTGGTCAGATCCTGGAATGGTGTAAATAAGTTCTTCCCAACCTTCTGCCTTCCAGATGTGTTTGTCTACATACAGTTCCCAAAGACCACCTTTTTCAAAAACTTAAAGGCCTCTATTGATGTAGCATTTCTTGGAAGGAAACTCTTCTAGCCCCCTGATCATTGTGGTTGCCCCTTTGTTACCCCCTTGGCAGACCCCATCCTGGGAAGATATAAAATTAATATCAGAAATATGCCAGAGAGATTGCCTGGATGGATGTGTAGACAAATAGATCAAGTGACCAGACCCAGGTCAAGGCCAGGAAAATCCCCAGTCACGTTTCCCAAGGAGACCTCAGGCAACTCATGTCTGCACAGACAAAGGGTCCTCAGCCACAAAGCCAGCTTGAGGGGGTTACTGGGTTTTCCCCCATTGAGCAGTGCTTGCATTGGCAAATCCTACGATTGCAAGGTCCATTTACATGAAACAGTCATGCAAGCCATCAAATTACTATTGTGTGGTATTTTCCTTCTATTTTGGCGATTGTTCTTCCTGGGAAAGGGCCTGCCCCCGAGTACATTCTGCCCTATAAGTAGTCCCCTTTTTTGAGACCCTCTTCGGAGAACTCCCCGCTATGCTAGCAGCCTGGCACTCTGTTAGTCGAGTGCTCCTCTCAGCCGCCTCTCTTCGCTGAGCTCCTTCTTCCCGCCACTTCCCGGACCAAAGACTTCTGGATAGGTGCAGTATTAACAGCCTTATACTCTCTGCCTTATCCCCTATAAGCTTTCACCTCTTTCCCTTCTCGATAGTCCTTGTGTGAGTGAGTGACTGCATTTGTGCGTGGGAACATATTTGCTAATAAATTTCGTTATTGATACAATTGGCTGGCTTTTGCTTGGTCTGACCCCATAAAAATTGGGTTGAAGGTCTCACTGGGTTACCCTGCCCCTTGTTCTGCTATAGCTAGTGCTCCGCCAATTCTCCCAATCTTTGCATTTTTGGAGTGAATCAAGGTGTCCCCCAGGGGACCCCCAGATGTCAGGGTAACACTCTTCTGCCCATATTCCAGCTCAACAGAATCCCCTTTGAGATATAGCAATGAGAAGAATATCCAGTATTTGAAGTAAGGCTGCACTATAGGTTTGTATTAAGGTTGCCAGACCCTCACTTGAGCTTGAAGGCATGTATGAGCAACACTTGTATGCAAAGATGAAGAAACACTGAAACAAATCCATGCTATTAATATTCTTGCATCATAGCTCCATGCCTCCTATTCCCTTGAGACAGCAGGTTGACTTGTATGAGCATGTGGCTGCTTTTTAAAAGAAAGGAGAATATCTTGCCAGTGCAAGAGGCAATTGCTTTGGTGACTGGAAGAGGAAGAGCTTTGTGCAAAGAGGAAATTTGTGCTTTTGTTTCTTACTCTAGAGTAAACACAGCCCCATTTGAACTGGGACCCTGGTACAAGAAGTAAGGGGACGTAACCCTTTGATTCTGATACTGTGTTTAAATGCAGTGATTTATTCAAAGAAATGTATCCCATTTTTTAAAGCAGCAGTGTTGGAGACATGGGGTGAGTGAGTGAGATGGCAATCTAATTTGTGACCACAATAGGAAACTAAGGGTTAAAGCCCTTTACCTAAACACTCCCATGTTAGAGTTTCAACCTGGATTGGTATCCTATGCTTATTCTAAACTGAGGAAGGAAGGAAGGAAGGTAGGTGGATGCATTTATTGATTAACTTGGTTATAAAGCATAATTTTAATCTGGCCCACAGGTAGGCAGTAAAGGGGAGAATTAATTGCAATAGCAATAGCAATACCATGTGTATTTCTATACCACTTATCTGCTAAATGCTCTCTAAGCCGTTTACAATGTGTTTAGCTAATTGCCGCCAACAAGCTGGGTACTCATTTTACCCACCTGTGGAAGGATGGAAGGCTGAGACAACTTGGAGCCCAGCAGAATCAAACTCACAACCTTGTGGCTGCAGTACTGGCATTTAATCACTGCATCACCAGGGCTTCCAAACAGTTGTGCAGCAAATGATTTCACACATGACACTATACACTATATGTTACCCTGTGTGCTGGTGGTCCCGGGAGGGGCTCCCAAATAGCCAAACAACAACAACAAAAGATGGGGAAATTAGCTGGAGCACTCACTTTAGCTAACAAGAGGCAGGGTAACTTTGCGAGGATCTTTTAACCCAATGTCTACGAGGTCAGGTCAGAAGAGCAGCCAGACAGTTTAAAATAGCAAAAATGATGTTTTATTAACAGGCAAGCAACAAATAAGACAACATAGGCATACAGCTAACTAAGAAATAAGAAATAAGAGTTTTCGGGGGAAATGGGTGATACTACACCTTTCTCATAGTCCTGAAGAGATTGAAGATGGTAGTGAAGAAACTCAGCGTGGTGGCCAAGGGGAGTTCGCTCGACAGAGTGGCAGCAAGGCTGGATGGAAGTCTGGAGCGATCTGAGGAAGTTCTCGGAGCGTGGGGTTTTTATGGGGGAAAATATGACCGTGGGCTAGTCTGTACTTGGGAGAGAACAATGAGGTTTGGATGCGAGACAATGTCTCCAAAAGGTCGGAGTTTAACATGATTGAGTTAAGTTCGAATTGACAATGAGATGGCGAGTATGCAGATGCAGCTCGCCTGGGCGATGGAGTGTCCAGCTCGCCAGGGTGCCTGCTTGGGGCAGGGAGCTCTTTGTATCAGCGTGCATCCTTAATGAAGTGTTTGTTTCGAGAGGTCTCCTAAAGCAAGATCTGGCTGTGTCTGGCGTGCTTAGGTGTAAACAGAGATGATTCAGCATTTTAATAGCCATGCCTAACTCTGTGCTTGTTCGAGGGCCTCACAAACACTTGGCTGAGGGTGGCAAAACAAGACCGAATTGCGATATCAAAATGATATCTAATGTCTACTGAAGCCAGGCCAGTTCACGGTGATAACATATACACCACTCTTGTCTGAGAGGTTGCAAAGTTCCTGTCTGTCTGAATAGGCAGTACAGGCGGAGCTTCCTTACCGGAAAACTCAAAATCTGAAAACTACCAAAAACTGAAACCTTTTGCCACCAGTCACCCACTGCCTTCAAGGCAGTGGCTGTGGCAATTCTGTACATTCTTACCTCAGTCTCTCTCTTTCCGTCGCCAGCCATCCGCTTCCACTTTCAAGGTGGCAACTGCAGCACTCCTACTCTTTTGGGTCTTAGATCCGAGGAGTGCCTCAGCCACTGCCTTTAAGGCAGAAGCAGCCAGCTGGTGGCAAAAAGTGAGAGGCTGAGAATCTAAGAGATGATCAAGCAGAAGCATGGCAGCAGCCACCCTGAAGGCAGAAGTGGGAGGCCAGTGGCAAAAAAAAAAAAAAAAAAAAGACTGAGGAACTGTGAAATGTCAGGAATGTGTGCATTTGCACTGAACAATATACTTTGATTCTTTCCATTTCACAGATCCTCAGTCTCTCTCTAGACTTGCATTTTATACACAACACAAATAGCAAGTCAACAAGATGTGAGGCTATTCCAAAAAGGTACTGTATTCCAAAATCTGAAAAAAAATCTGAAATATGGAACACTTCTGGACCCAAGCATTTCAGATAAGGGAGGCTCAACCTGTATTCGGATAAAAAGAATAGGTATTAATCTAAGTCCTTTATACATTTTACAGATGTAAAATAACAGTATTTTACACCATATTTATTCTTCTCCCCAATATTCCTCTCCGTTACACCTTTTCTCCATTATTCCAGACTCAGAATTCCCAATTTGTTTGTCATACTGTTCTTCATCCTTTTCAGGATTTCAGAACACTGTACAATCAATCAAGAATACTATTCTTTAAAAATGTAATACATAAAACAAAAGAATAACAACAAATCTTACACCTCTTTACCCTGGATTAAGTCCTGTTCAGAAATGGCTACAGCTGGTGTATCAACCGAAGTTGGCCAAAGTACTCTCATGCAAGAGCATGTAAGGTGGACTCAGATGTATATGGCACATTTAGGGTTCTAAAAATTCAGGGCTTGGCTCTTCTTCTCCAGTCATCAGGCCAAGGGGGAGAAATCTCAGGGTGAGAGCACTGCCTTGAAGAATGTGTGTGTGTGTGTGTGTGTGTGTGTGTATAGATATATTTCCTCATTCGATAGACCTCAGCTAGTATCCTGTTGGTTAGTCCCAAGTAAAATAGATCTATTCAGTAAGTTGTTGAATGGTGAGTCAACAAGTAGGTTGGTCCCATTTATTGAGTGCTTCTACTTTAGTTAAGACCTAAATCTTGTTGTTAGTGTTAAGTGTTTTTAATTTGAATGGTACACTCAAGGTAACTGTGGTTGATGCTAATATATCTTGCTTGAAGATAGCATCAGGTCTTGTCCTGCACAGGGGGTCATCCTAAGCTCTCAGGTTTTGGCTCTGAAATGTCAGGGCCTGGGATAGGTTGACTCAAAGGCCCTGGACACGGTAGTTAAAGAGCATTAGGAGAACGATAGAGAGCCAGTGAGTCATAGTGGTTTGAGCGCTGGTCTACAGCCCTGGAGACCAGGGTCTGAATCCCCACTCAGCTATGGAAACTCACTGGGTGACATTGGCAGGTCACATTCTCTTATCCTCAGAGGAAGATAAGACAAACCCCCTCTGAAAACAAATCTTGCCAAGAAAATCCCATGATAAGTTCACCTTAGGATCACTGTGAAGTTGGAAACTGTTTGAAGACACACAACAACAACAAGAGAATGATACAAGTTTTAACTGCACTCTTCTGCAGTAAAAGGGGTTGGGATTAGGAGATTTCACACTGTGTTGTTGTGCTCCTTCAAGTTCCTTCCGACGTGTGGGGATTTCTGGGACTGAAAGTGTGTGACACACCCAAAGTCACCCTGTGGGCTTCCATGGCCAAACGGGCAATTGAACCCTGGCCTCCAGGGTCATAGTCCAACACCATTGCAACACACTGGCTTTCCAAAAATGAAGCTTGGCAACCCATTGTTGTTTCTGAATTTTCATAGGTCAGCATTTGGGAGTATGGAATCACTTTGAAGAGATGAAACCTCCATCTGGTTCCTGGGCAGCTATTAGAAGCAGGACTTTTCAGCTGCTAAAATAATCATGAATGCAGATATGAGTTTGTTAATTATTTAGGCAGCATTAATGAGATTCCAATGAAAGAAAAACAAAAGAGTATTGTGGTAGTTATACTGACAGTCTAACTTGGACATTTTTAGCTAATGGCCCTCTGGGGAAAAAAAAGTAAGTAACATTAGACTAGTGAAATCTCCTTGCCTTACATTTGTCCTTAAGCATTGACTTTTGATGATTTTTGTGTTGGGAACTAATTTCAAAAGCTCAGGGGAGGAGAGAACACGCATAGTCTACTCACCACCTTTGTCTTCATTTTCTCACCTCCTTTAACAAAGCCTTTTTCTTTTGGTGATCCACCTTTAAACTAGGGTCAGAATGACATTTTTCCTGATAGAAGCATACCCTCCAACATTTTACAGATGAAAACCTAAAAATATGTGACCAAGAAACATACTGAGTGTGGGCAAGATGGCAAAGCTGAATTATGAGGAAGAGAAACTGAATCAGTTTCCTTTTGCCTGATTCTACTACGAAAGGCAAGACTCAGCCCACTCCTGTCCTTTCCCCCTGCTGAGTTAACTGAATGCAAAATACTTCTGCAGTTGCAGCTTAGTCTGTAGCAATTGAAGTAAACTGAGGACAAAGGGGGAAAGTGGGAGGAGGAAAGAGGAACTGGGACATTTTAAAAGCAACTGGAAAAGTGAGATGGCAGAGAATTAGTTGGGACTGTCCCTACCACATAAGGGCAATTGGAAGATACATAGGGATCTTGGGTTGGGGAACAGGGCCTTTTAATAGGATTTCACATTTTAGGGGTTCCAGGTATATGTGTGTGTGTGTGTGTGTGTGTGTGTGTGTGTGTGTGTGTGTTTAGGGATGCCAGCTCAAGACTGTCTCAGGCCCTGAGACTTCAGAACCAAAACCTGCGACCTACGCGTGATCTCTTGTAACGTGAAAGGGATCAAGCACTTGTGATATTATTAAGCATGGTACATTAAGCATCAACCACAGTTCCACAAAGTATGCCATTTTAAAAAAGAAAAGTATTCAAGTCTATCAAATGATACACCTACATTATTCAAAGCAGTGCTGTCGCCCTAAGATTCCTCCCGCTTGGCCTGATGATTGGAGAAGGGGGCCAGGCCCTGAAACCTGGAAAACTTAGTGTGAGGAGGGGGATGACCATGGTGCTCATTGTGGTCTTCCCTGCCCCACTGCAACTATTTATTTTTCAAAAATGCTACTAGTTGCTTCCATTCTATTAACCTCATTTTTACTTTGGCCCTGGGCTGAAATATTAGATTCCAGAGAGAAATATTATTCTTTTGTCTCCAGCTACTAGTTCTGTCTCTAGTCTGATCAGGTGCTAGTTTATGGGCTGGATAGTTAGAAAATGCTGAGCCTGAGTCCCCTGTCCTCAACTGCAAAGTCAATTGCCTGTTGGTACAGCCAGCACACTCCACATATCCCGCTTTCTTCTGGGATGGTAGTGTTTGTGGGAGAGCCACCATGGTATTGGACTATGACTCTGCAGACCAGGGTTCAAATTCTCACTCAGTCATGGAAACCCACTGGTTGACCTTGGACAACTCACTCTCTCTCACCCTCAGAGAGAGGCAAAGGCAAACTTCTTATGAACAAATCTTGTCAAGAAAACCCGTGATAGCTTTACCTTAAGTTGCCATAAGTTGGAAACGACTTGAAGGCACACGACAACAACAACAATATGTGTGGGCATATTGCTGATATTATTTAGTGGCCAGATATTGCTGAGGGACCTCTAGTTGCTGATCATGAAGGAGGCTATCTCAGGAATTACTCAAGAAAGAAGTGTCAGTGACTGGAGAGTCAAAACTGTGGTAACTGGAAAAGAAGCTTAATCCATCTGAAACATGATAGATGACAGCTCAGAGGTCAATGAGCAATTGATTTTGCTAGGAACAGAGCCAGTGATAGACCAAACTAGCTTGCAAACACCCCCAGCAGTTGAAAGACAAACAGAGGCAGAGTTGTTGCAGCCAGCCTCAGAGGGAGAAAGAACCTGCAATGATTTAGAGGAATTTGGTTCCCCTTTGCCCCTGAGCCTCCAATCACGGAGAAGACAGAAACAAGAAGCTCAGAGGGAAGCCATTTTGGCAAGATTAAGAAAACAGAACAGTGATAAGGAACACCCGTGCTCATCAGCTGTATAAGTCTATTGGCATGACTTGCAGTTTGCTTGCAGCAAATCACTATGCAAGCTCTCACAACCCCTGTGTTCTGGTTTCTTTGACAGGTAAAAATGTAGAAAAAGTGTGTGTGTGGGAGCTAAAACCTAACAAATACCAGAAAAAAAGCAACTGAAGTTAGGAGTTATAATATCAAACTATGTATAAAATTTTTGAAAAACTATATGTATGTATATTTTAGGAAACTTACTAATGTATCATGTACAATAATTAAATCAATGAAATGTATAATAAAATGTATAATATAGAAAATACAATAATATAATAAAAAGAACCAAATAAAGAATAAATTTGACTGACTTCCTTATCAGTCTGTGGGAAAGCAGGAAAATATCTGTGGATACTCCTTTTTATATATTGAATGATTTAGTTGTGATAAGGAAGTTCTAGGAAATACTTCAGCCACTGATGAAGACTCATGATGGAAACATGCTTGGCTGCAATTAATGGTGGACTTCAACAGACATCAGTTGACTTTATTCTTCCCTATCAAGTGGCTTACCACAGTCATTTGTCTTTGGAAGGACTAGTACGTCATTTGAAGATTCAATTCATGTGCATCATTTGCCTCCAATAAGTGTTTTACATTTCAGGGGACTGAAAGTCTCCCCACAGGACTTTGGTTCTTTTTATTATATTATTGTATTTTTCTATATCATTGATTTAATTATTGTATATGATACATAGTAAGTTTCCTAAAATATACATACATACATATATATATAGTTTTTCAAAATTTTTATACGTAGTTTGATATTATAAGTCCTGGCTCCCTTGACCCCTTTGGATGGACTTTTGGTTTTTTGAACCTTTCGGATTTGACCTTGACTTGTCTTGGCTCAGTGTTTCCATTTGTTTGTTTGCATTGGACACTCCCCACTACCTTCTCCCCTTGGGCAAGTACTCTTGCCTCCCTTCCCTTGCTGGCAGAGAGGCACAGGCAGAGAGTTGGACTCTGACATGAAATGTCCTTCAACCCCTCAGAAAAGAGAGCCGGTGGTTTGAGCCTGGGACTACAACCCTAAAGGCCAGGATTCAATTTCCCACTCAGCCATGGAAACCCACTGGGTGACCTTGGGTGCGTCACATACTCTCAGCCCCAAAAAGCCCTGTGATGGGTTCACCTTAGGTTTGCCATAAGTCAGAAACAACTTGAAGGCACACAAGAACCCACAGGAAAAGAAAGATAATAATTATTTTAATAGAACAACCGTTTCTCCCCTCTTGTTTGTACTGAGTAGAGAGCTGCACTATATGTGGCAAGTCTGCCCGTTTCCGTGTGGCATTGCCCCCATCTGTGTCAAAAGACAGAAATGGGGGAGTCTGTTTTAACAGCAGAAGAAGTGCATGGGTGTGGGTTGTAGAACCAGCTCTCTCCACCTCTGTCTCATCTTTCCGCAGACTGTTTTCCACAGACATTTTCCCTCCTCTGCTACACTCCAGAACTGTAGAGAAAAGTGTTTGGAAAGCCAGGCTGAGGGAGGATGAGCTATGAGTGGGAAGATATTTCTGCATTTTTCACATATCTATCCCTCTGCTCTTCTATGTGACCTTGTTTAAGTGGCAGAATCTACCACCATCACCTTTCAGTGTTTGAGGTATATATTGGTTTCAGTAAGGCTTTTGACAAGGTTCCCCATGATATTCTTGCAGGCAAGCTGGTGAACTGTGGCCTAGACAGTGCTCTTGTTAGGTGGATCTGTAACTGGTTGACCAACGAAACCCAGAGAGTGGTTGCTTTTAATCCAGGAGAGAAGTGGTTGATGGAAATGTGTTGTTCAGTATCTTTACAAATAACTTCAATGATAGGATAGAAGGCATGCTTATCAAATTTGCAGATGACACCAGATTAGGTGTGTGAATGAGAGGGACAGTAAATACTCCAGAGGACAGGATGCAGCAGCCAAAAAAAGCCAATGGAATCCTAGACTGTAAAAACAGGAGAACAGTGTCCCAATTGAATAAAGTCATAGTGCTGCTCTGTTCTGCTCTGCTGAGACTTCACCTGGAATACTGTGTCTAGTTCTGGGCACCACAGTTCAAGAAGGATATTGACAAGCTGGACCTTGCCCAGAGTTGGGCGACTGAGATGATCAAAGACCTGGAAATCAAGCCTTATAAGGGATGGCTTAGGGAGATGGGCATCTTCAGCTAGTGACCCTAAGGCAAATCTGTCACAGTCTTTTTTTCTTGGCAAGATTTGTTCAGAGGATGTTTGTCTTTGCCATCCTCTGAGGCTGAGAAAGTGTGAGCTGTCCAAGTTCACCCAGTGGCTTTCCATGACTAAGCAGGGATTTAAACCCCGGTCTCCAGAGTCACTGTCTAATGCTTTACTACTACACTGCACTAGCTCTTGGTGACATGATTGCTGTCTTTAAATAGCTGCAAGGATATTGTGTAGAAGCTGGAATAAGCCTGTCTTCTGCTGCTCCAAAGACTAGAAGAAGAATCAAAGGATCCAAATTACAAGAAAAGCAAGTTCCTCCTGTACCCTAGCAAGAACTTCTTTACTGTGAGAATTGTTTAACAGTGGAATAGATTGCATCAAAAGGTAGAGGAGTCTCCTTCTTTGGAGGCCTTTAAACAGACTTTGGATGGACATCTTTCATGAAGGTTTTCTTTGCATATTCCTGCATCACAGGGGGTTGGACTAGTTGCCCTTGCCACCCCTTCCATTCTATCATATTAGGAAGTGACCTGCCATCAAAATTTTACACCACTAGGGCCAGCATCTTGTTAATGAAATAGGCAAATCACAGACTCCTGTTAGGTCTGCATATGCCATTTTTTGGTCATTCTGGAGGTTGGTCTTCATTTCTACCCCCTGCAGTGACCAAAGTCCTCTGCTGCCAGGACTAACCATTTTACTGCAATAGCTGCAGCAAATCTGTGGATCCTGGGGCTGGTGCGTTGGGAGTTGTAACAGAATTCTGCCCGGGGAACTCTTTTATATTAACACTGGACTGTGTTGTTCTGGATAAACTGCCATCTATAATGGGAAACATCCTATTAAACAAGATATTCACCAAACTGGTAGAAAATTTTACTTGTATAGAGCAGGGCTTTCCAAACTTTGTGTCGCGACACATTAGTGTGTCGGCTGAAGTGGGTAGGTGTGTCACATGAATGTAACGGGTGGAGGGGCTGCCTCTCCCACCGCCACAGTGGGCCAAGCCCAAGTGAAGGGGCTGCCTCTACCGCTGCTGCCACCCCGGGCCAAGGAAGACCCCAGCGAGGATGGTGGTGGCAGTGGGGGGTCAGCCCCAGTGGAGGGGCTGCCTCTCTCACCTCTGCTGCTCAGGCCAAGGAAAACCCTAGCAAGGGTAGTGGCAGGCACGGCTCAGGTAGAGAGGCTGCCTCCACTTCCTGAATTACTGTGTCGCGCAATGATGTATGTCTAAAAAGTGTGTCACCAATGTGAAAAGTTTAGAGAACTCTGGTATAGAGGAAGCAATGCAAACAGCTTTGTTAGTGATTTATCGTGGGCGCATTACAGTTGTTGTCCTCATCCTCCACCTAGTGGCAAAAATGGGCATTTTGAAACATATAAGCATATAGTCCTTGATGCTGAGAGCCAGCCTGTTGTAGCAATTTGAGTGTTGGACTACAATCCTGGAGACCAGGGTTCAGTTCTCTACTCAGCCATGGAAACCCACTGGGTGACCTTGGGCATGTCACACACTCTCAACCCCAGAAATCCCTGTGGTAAGTTCCCCTTAGGGACACCATAAGTTGGAAATGACTTGAAGGTACCCAACAACAACAGCAAAGCATTAGTTTAAAAGCACATATTACATTATTGTAACAGAAAGTCTATTATATAAAACAATCATTTTCCAAATGCACACTGGAATAGAAAAGTCTTCAAATGAAGGTAGAAAGACGGTGAGGAGGAAGCCAGCCTAGCCTCCCAAGGAAGGGAATTCCCAGAGTATTGGGGTAGCCACAGAGAAGGCCCTCTCCTGCATTCCCACCAAATATGCCTGTTTTTCTTATTTTGGTGAGACGGATGGAGTGTGTGTATGTAGCTTCAAATTGCCTGTCAACTCATAGTAACCCTCTTAATTTCATAAGGTTTTCTTAGACAAGGAATACTCAGAGGCGATTTTTCTTGTTCCTTCCTCTGAAATATAGCCCGCAGCACCTGGCATTCATTGACAGACTCCCATCCAAGTACTAACTGCATAGCTTGCAAGACCAGATGGGATCTGGTGCCTTAAGGGTATTTAGGCATGAGATGAATTGTACTTCTATTTAAATTATGTAATTATTTCTATATGTGTATCTATAAAAACAGATTAACACAGTTTCCTAGCAAAACTGCATCCTCTTTTTCTCTGTTATTTGGTGATGGGTTAAGGGCCACATCACTTCCTAACATTATTGCCTGTTCCCAAATATATAGGCCATTTCTGCACTAGACTGTTATAGCGCTAGGATTCCACTTGAAACATCCTATGGAATCCTGGGGTTTGCAGTTTCGGGAGGGGCCCCTCCCGAAACTGCAAACCCCAGGATTCCATGGGATGTTTCAAGTGGAATCCTACGCTATAAAAGTCTGGTGCGGAAATGGCAACACACACACACACATACATATACACACACACATATATATACATAGTCAGTCCTCCACATTTGCTATGGTTAGCCGTACAGGACCCTCGCAAGAGTGGAAAAAATGTGGGAAGGGGGGCAAGGCATGATGAGGAGAGCAGGTATCGAGGGTCCAAATCAGGTCATGGAAAGGAGAGAGAGGGTAGTTTGGCATGGTGGTCCAATACTTCTTCTCTCTCTGCCATATCCTTCCTTGGATATGTTGAGGGGCATCAGGAAAGAGTTTGTTGTGCTGAAACATCAGGCTGTGAGCCATCCTTGACTGGCCAGGCTGGTTACTCCTACTGGTAGAGGAGGAGGGGGACCAGAGGTGGGTTTTTAAAGGGCTGCGTGACCTAATTGGAGTGGCTGAGAAGGAAGCTCCCCTGGAAAAAAAAGTGCTTGAGGTGAGAAAGGCAGGGACTGGAGAAACTTGCAGATAATCAAATCCATGAAAGTTAATCTTGCAAATGTGAAGGGCTGACTGTGTATTACATTCTTGCATTGTTGTATGTTTGGTTATCATTTACAACCCCCCCCCCAAATACCTTTGTTCTTTGAGGTGCTAAAGTTCTTTTCAAATTTCATCTGAAATTGAAGTGGCCCTTTCACATATGCCTTAGCTGACTAGTGATTAAAATGCATGAATTAACAAGGTTTTAGGCTGCCTAGGTCTCAACAGGAGAACCACTGTGGTGTAGTGGTTTGAGCATTGGACTATGACCTGGAGACCAGGGTTCGATTCCCTGCTTACCATGAAAACCCACTGGGTGACCTTGGGTGCATCACACACCCTCAGAAAACTCCATGATAGGTTCGATTCCCTGCTTACCATGAAAACCCACTGGGTGACCTTGGGTGCATCACACACCCTCAGAAAACTCCATTGAGGTTGCTGTAAGTCAGAAATGATTTGAGGGCACATAGCAATGAACAAGGTCCCAACAGATGTTCCTGTGAACAGCATCATCTTTTCTTGTTTAGGAAACCATGAGCTGGAACAGATGCAGCTCATTTTGGAGACCATCCCTGTTTTCCATGAAGAGGACAAAGAAGAACTGCTCAAAGTCATGCCAACGTTTGTCAACAGCACCTGGGAGGTGAAGAAGCCCTTGCGGAAGCTTCTTCCAGAAGTGAACGGTCAAGGTACAGGGGCTTCTGTCTTTTGTGGGATTCAAGGACACATTCCTTTGCTGGAAAATATTTTCTCCCAATATATACTCACCAAACTCAATGGAAATTAGACTGGGTAATTCCTGTGCATCAGCTGCACATTTTATCCCTAACCAGCCAGCAGGTAATTGTTTGTATTGAAGTACATTCTGGTCCCAGTGGATTGTCTAGTTCAGTCCTGTCACAGGGCTTTTTACAAGTATGGGACCATGGTAGAAAAGATCTTATTTCTTGTGCCTGCCAGTCTAATGAATCTTTGGCTCTCCATGGGTTCTGGACTTTAATATCCTCAAAGTCTCCGCCAGCATGAGCAATGGTCAAGGACTATGGGAGATGAAATCTCAAACATCTGGAAGGCCAATGGTTGAGAACTACTAGTCTAAGTCAGGAGTAGGCAACCACAATCCCTGACTGGCCATGCTGACTGGAACTGATGGAAGTTGTAACCAAAAACTTTTTGAGGGTATCATGTTTCTTACTCTTGGACTAAGAGAATTTGATTTTGTAGCCTTGCTAAAGTTAAGCAGATGTGGACCTGGTTATCTCTCTAGATGGGAAACATTTAGGAAATCCATGTAAGAGCCAGTGTTATGTAGTGGTTACTATGTGCCAATAAAACTAGGGAGACCCATCCCTACTCAGCCATGAAGCTTACAGGGTGAGCTTTGGCCATTTGTGATCTGCAACAGAAATCTTATTCAGTTTGACCCCACAATACCAACCTTAGGGCACTTTGCCCTTTTACACTTAAGATCCTTCCCCAGATTTAATATTTCGGCCTCAAGGTGACCACTGTTTCAGACAAGAGAATGAATTGATCAGTGTGGCCAATCTGGTAAAGCATGACCAATTGTCTTTTTGAATTATTAGTTTAACACAGACAGAGATGTGGGAAATAAAAACAGGAAGGATTTAGTATATAACAAATAAAATAAACATCTAGCCTTAAGCTGGCTCCATACACAGTACAGTAGCCCCTCCACATTCGCAAGGGCTTGGGACACAGAACCTTTGCGAAAGTGGAAAGAGAAAAATAACTCGCCTCATGATTCCCTTCCCATTCTCCTCCAGAGCTTCCCCTCCCATTCCTTTGCTTCTCGCCCCCAGCGATGGGGGGAGGGAAGTCAATCTAAAAGGCTTACTGGTACTTTCCCCTCAGACAGAGTTCTGGAATTGTAATTACTTCTAATTCCCTTTGGTGGCCATCTTGAGAAAGGAGCACCTGATCAATCAGCAGCCAATACACAGCAGAATGTGCAACCACATGGCCACACCTTCAGTAATGGGATGGGGCTTTGCTCACCCAAAAAGGAAAAAAAAACCATTTTAAACACAAGCCTTGCAAGCCTGGCTGAGGAATGTAAGGGGTGAGAGAAGGAAAATGTGGGTGAGGCAAGCATGTGCCTTGCAAATAATCAAATTCACCAAGATCAAACCTGTGAATGTGGAGTAAGGACTGTACACAGTTACACCTCAGTTTCAGACAAAGAAACACTTCTCCCTGAACTCTCCGTATTCTCAGATCCCATCAAACACAATTCAGATCCCTGTTCCTCTTTTTCTAACTGGCCTTCTCTCCATTTCTGACTCGCCCTACCTCATTTGCTACCTGGTTCTGTCTGATTCTATTTCTAACTGGCCTTGACTCTTATTTGAGACCAGCCTCTAGTTTATTTCATTTTCCCACATAGCCCTCCCTCACAGCATTCTATGAGCTAAGCTTGGCTGGCTGTGCCCCGGCTTGGCCAGCTTCTCCCTTCACATCGTCCAAATTGCACAGATGAAAACCAGGATGCGTGTGGCCAAGCAACATCAGAGTGTGATTAAGATATCAAAAGTTATTAGTGAGGAAGAACAAGGCGAGACTGCATCAGTTTACTTTTGTTTGAGCCTAGTGACAAGGGCAAGATTATGTCCCCTCCTTTCGTCTCCCCCCTGATGAGTTAATTGAGTGCAAACTACTTTGCCTTCTGAAATCAGTTTGCACCAACTGGAATAAGTCAAAGGCAAAATGAGAAAGCGGAAAGAGAAACTGGGACATTTAAAAGCTAGTGAAAAAATGGAACAGTAGAGGATTAATTGGGACCCTCTCCCAGATCAATATAGTCAGGAGGTATGTGTTTTGGAAATATAGTTTGATTTTATTCTGTTTGGCTTGTTGTAGCTGGCAAAACTGAAAGATCTATGGCCAGAAATCCACGCATGTTTACCTGGGAGTTAGCCCCACTGAGAGAGCTAGCATGTGAAGTGATATGAGCATTGGACTATGACCCTGGAGATGAGAGTTCAATTGTCCACTTGGTGACGGAAACCTACTAGCTGACCTTGGGCACGTCACACACTCTCAGCTCCAGAAAGCTCCATAATAGGTTCACCGTAGGGCTGCCATAAGTTGGAAATGACTTGAAGGTACACAACAACAACAAAGAATACATGAGAGAGCATTACTAAATGGACTCTCACACTTACTTGGGAGTAAACTCCATGGAACACAATGGGGCTTATTTCTGAGGAGGCAAACATTGGATTACACTTCACAGTTGTATTCAGCTGTGTCCACTGTGGATCCTGCCCTGTTTTAAAGAGTGTTAATGTCTGCAGGACTCAGTATCCTTCCAAAGCGTACACATTCTTCTCATTAAGTATAATTGGAGTTCTACTTTTGAATCAAGGACAATTACACCTCATAATTAAATAGAATAGAGCTTTTAAAGGTTAAGTCATCTCATTTCAGACTCTCCATTTAGGAAACCGATCTGCTCTTGCCTACATACAGCTGGCCTCATTGTTTGTCTGCCACTTTCAGCTATCGATTTTCTGGAGAAGATACTGACATTCAATCCCATGGACAGGCTGACTGCTGAGCTGGGTCTGCAGCATCCTTATATGAGTCCGTATTACTGTCCTGAGGATGAGCCTGTTTCTCAGCATCCTTTCCGCATTGAAGATGAGATTGATGATATTTTGTTGATGGAAGCCAGCCAAAGCCAGATGTCCAATTGGGAGAGGTACATTTATTTATTAGGCTGAGTTTGCATCAAAACTCTGTTGGCATGTGGAAGGTGAAATTAAGAGCAGATCTCTGAAAACCTCAGGGCTTCGTTTTTCAAAGCTTCTAGTCTAAGATTTGCTTGAAAATCTATGTCAGAGCTTCAGAAGCCCAAGGAGTTGTTGGACAATATTTCTAGTGGTTAAGAAGTGTCCTTTTCCTTCCCTGTTACTAACAAAAATGGAATAAGTTTCACCAAATAGTACATAGTAAATGTCATAGACTGCTGTAGGCAAAGTAAGGTAAATTATGAGAGTATGTCTTATCTTCATTCTCTGTAATAGTCACAAAATTGAGCTTTATGTTTGGATTTCTGTAGTGCAGAATTGTAAATATTGTTTGCTGTTCAACATGGATAGCAAATAGCTATGAAAGTCTAAATCATGTGAGACATGGCACTAGGTGGTACAGTTTATCCGAAGTTGTTGTCACCACCTAGGATGGGAGAACAGGATTGTTAAGCCTTGGCAAGAGTCTAGCCCTCAAAGTTGCATAGCTAGGCTTGAAAGTTTTGCAGCAAAACCTAGAAAAAGATCCAAAGCCAGAGTATGAGCACAAGAGTTTCAGTAGCTAACACTTGTGATTTGGATCCTCTGCCGGCTGGCCCCTCCCGAAACTGCAAACCCCAGGATTCCATAGGATGTTGAAAGTGGAATCATAGCACTGTAATAGTTTCGTGCGGAAATGGCGTTGGACATTCTCTAAGATGACCAGTCATTCTGAACAAGCTAATACATGCAGATTTGATTATTGAGTTAATTTAACTCATGCAGGTCACAGAATTCAGTTTGTCTTGATCTGAAGTGGGGAAACCTAATTCTAGAATCAAATTCTTGTTTACCTGTAAAACTGCCTGTGTGACCTTAGGTCAGCCAGCATCTTTTTGCATCTTATTAGATTTAAAGGAGGATATCATGATGGAAAGGGAAGGAGCACTTTGTGCTTCTTGGAGTGATGGCAAAAATTGAAAGCAGGAGTAAATATTTATTGCTATATGCCATTGATATGCACGGGCCTTAAAAGATAACAAGAACAAAAGCAGACAGTTTCCACCCCAAGAATTGTGTTTATTGATTTAAAGTATTGATTTGTCACCTCTCAGCCCCCAACAAATAAAAAGAGACAAACATTTAAAAAGAAAAACAGATTAAACCACTTTTTAAACATTTTTTTTTAAAACTGCATGATTAAAAAACAAAACAATGGCAGCTTAAAGGACCAACACCTGGGCTGTGTTCCAGAAGCCCAGTAGAGATAGACTCTTAGGAGGGAGTTCCACAACTGAGGGGCTGCTACAAAGAAAATCCTGTCTCATGAACTTGCTAGACTAACATCTCGGGGGTGACATGCCACAGGGCCCCCACTGAATATTTCAAATTCCAGACAGGTTCATATCGGAGAATGTGGCCTTTCAGATATTGTGGTCTCAAGTTGGTATGGGTTTTTACATGGTGAAGTTGTCCTTACATATGTTTCACTGTGGATTCAGTTGAAGGTGAGGATCAAATAAATCAGACAAATTCTTACTGTTGTAATAGTTAATGTCAAAGCCATGGTCCAGTTGTGCATGGCCACCAGAAGTTAGAAGGGGGATGATGGGGGAGAAAAGTTGTCTTTAGTGGCAACCTTTCTGTCGCCACCATTGCCAATCCCTAGAGATGCTCTGGGGCCTCATATGAAGAACTTTAAGCACCAGATTAGGTCGGTATATATGTCCAGGTTCTTGCTCCATTATTACTTTGGTTATGTGATGTCAAGTTACATTCATGTTTTGTTTTTCTACTTTTTATTGTTTAGCTGCTGCTTTTGTTATTGTTTTTAAAGACTACTTTTGGAGATTCTTTACCCTTGAGACGCTTTTTAAAAACGAGTGATCTGGAAAATTCTTTGAAAGATGAGACAAGATTACAATGTATGTGTATATAACTTTGAAATAATTAATTATAAGGAGATGGCCCCAGATGTTAAGGAGATTGGGTAACTGGCATATGAAATGTTTACCTGCTTGACTAACACTGTCATCATTTTGAACAAATAGGTATCAAGTGAGCTTATCTTCTGATGTGGAATGGAGACATGAGAAGTGCCACGATTTGGACGAGGTGCAACGTGATCCCCGAGCTGGATCAGAATCCATTGCTGAGGAAGCTCAGGTGGATCCCCGCAAATATTCCCAGAGCAGCTCAGAGAGATTCCTGGAGCAGTCACATTCTTCCATGGACCGAACATTTGAAGGGGATTATGGACGATCATGCGATTACAAAGTGGGATCGCCTTCCTACTTGGACAAGCTGCTATGGAGGGACAGCAAGCTCCACCATTATTCAGAGCCCAAACTCATCTTGGACTTGTCCCACTGGAAGAGGGCATCTATTACACCCGCAGCAGAGTTAGCTTTGGAAGAGGAACCTTCTAACCTTTTCTTAGAGATAGCCCAGTGGGTGACAAGTACACAGACGGGACTCGATTGCCCCAATCCCGTTCCAGAGATTCAAGAACGGAGTTTGCCATCTTCACCTCACCATCTCCAAAGAGAATCCAAGGAGGTTGACAGCAAAAGCGACCCTCAGTTTGATTTGGACGTCTTCATTTCCAGGGCACTGAAACTTTGCACGAAGCCTGAGGATCTTCCTGACAACAAGCTCAAAGACATAAATGGTGCATGTCTAGCAGAACACCCAAATGAAATCGTACAGACAGAGGTGTATCATAAGGAGAGATGGTAAAAAGAAAAAAAAAGACAAAATAAAGAATCAAGCTTCTGGTAATCTCCTTAAAAATTCTTCCATTTTTATGCACTGCTTACCCAATGAGGAATAACAGCCAAGATCTGATCACACATGGAATATATTGGCTTATTATCCAATGTCATGGAAATGCCTTCATGTTAAGGGCAAGCACAAACCGAGATCCCCTGCTGAGGCCTTGGAAGTAAACCTAAAAGAGGTCCCAAGGTGTGAGTGAAATGTGGAGGTTCTTATGCTGCCTTAACAGTCATGCCTTTTCCCTTTAGGGGGCATGTGTTGGACATCTGCCTCTGTTGCAAAGAAATCCTATTTAGAAAAGATGCTAAACTTTTAATTTTACAAGTGGAGTCAAATCACTTCTGCTTTGAGAGGCAGTTAGCTTTGAGGATCCCTCTTTCAGATAACCAGGCACCCCTGTTTCTTAGTAACATCGCCATCCATGTTTGATATGGCCCTTTCCCATGTATTTTCAGTTTTAACTCCACAGCATTGGTAAGGCAGGTCAGTACCACTGTATTGGCATTACAAATTGGAAGGAGAGCTGAGAGATACCCTTTTAAGTTCTAATTGTGAATTTGCTTTAGAAGGAGTTTATGATTGAGATGAAAGTTGAAATGGGGATTTCCAGTTCATAGTTCGTGGTTGTAACAGCAATTCTTTATGATTATTTAGGGAGAAGCTATAGCCCAGTGGGAGATACCCAAGGTTAGCCCAATGTATCTTGCTGCCTGAGACACAATAATAAATGACACCCCACCCACCCAAGTCAAGGCACATAGTACCCAAAGCTAACCAGGTTAAGCTGACATCTAAGGTAGAAAACCCCACAAGTCCCTCTTCCATATCCCTGGTAGTGCAACAGTAGCAAATGGGATAATCACCAATATGCTGAACTCTCCTGACATCCAATGTGCTGCTTGAGATTGCTGCCTCATTTTGCCTAATAGTAGGGCTGGACCCAGAGATGCATGCTTTACATGGAGAAGGTTCTGGTTCCAGTTCATCTCAGCTTCAGTTAGTTAGAGTTCAGTTGCTAGGTGATAGAAAATAACCTCTCCTAGAGATCATGAAGAGTCACTGCCAATCAGAAAAGACTGTATTGGGTTAAATGAAGAAATAGTCAAAAGGGAGCTTTCTACATTCTACACAAAGCATTGTGGGTAGAAAACTCATTGATCTGGATCCCATTCAAGGAGTTTCTCATTCCTGGAACTTGCACAGGACAGCATCCTATGAGGCAGAGGTGAGCCAAATGGGTTTGCTCCTCAAAATGTCATCAGACACTCTCTAGGAGGTGGGGGGCATTTTCAACATGTTTTGCCCTTCTGGGCCATTTTATGCCCGGGAGAGGCCTCTTTTAAAAACAGGATGTGGACAAGACATGATTTCTGGTTCACTTTCTTTTGTAGAAAAAGGTCTCTCTTGCCCCTAAAATGGCCCAGGAGGAAAAAATGGGGAGCAAAAAGAAATTTTGACTTTTTTGTGCAGGTGTGTGCAGTGGGGTTGCAGCTCCCCAAGGCCTCTTGAGGATCCGGTGTAACTTCCTCACCTCCAACAGTTGCTCATCCCTGCTATATGTTTTAGTACAAGTGTTTTGCATGTTTCCCTGGTTTTGCAACAGACACCACTGCTTCCACAATGGTGCAACTCAGTGTAAATACATCAGTGGGGGTTTTCACTCCATTGGCATTATATTGGGTATTGAAACCAGTGAATGGAAAAATGCATGATGTGGCAACCTTATTGAAACTAGCCTAAATACCTGAATAATAGGCCACCTAGAATCTCCATGCATGGTGTGATGGAAGAAAGTGAGGGTATCAATGAAACAAATTCACTATTTAAGGTAACCCCATGCCCAACAGATACGGCCTTTGCACAAAAAATAATGGAAAGATAAAGCATTGTGGCGGTTTTCATTGTCATGGAAACCTAAACTTGAACTGAGGCAAGATATGTGCTATCAGTATTTATTTGTTTTATTTGTTTTCCTGGTTTCAGTTTGTAACCAAAGCAAGAACCTGATCACAAGAATAAGAGCTGTAAGAATTCTAAGCTTCTATTTTTTTTCCATTTTGTTGCTGGATTTTTTTTTAAAATATTACCAGTTATGCATTTAGGAGAAAAAAGGGCTCTTATCTGAACAAAGGGGATGTCCTACACATGTCTCTTAGGGCTGAAAATGCAGCTTGGGATCAAGTCCTCATCATGTTACCATCCCTCTTGCCCCTGAACTGGTTATTTGTGGATACAGTGTGATTATATGTGAATACAGTATGAATGACTTGGATTATTCAGCATTAAGCAGTTGCATGCACAAGACCTGACGGCCATACATTGCCCTGAGTTGGATTGGGGCACATTGTACAACAGGTGAAGGCAACTTTTTTTTCTACTGAGGGCCTCATTCTTCAGGGCAGTTTGTAATAGAACATCATACCAGTGGTGGCCAGAGCAAGGATTGTCCATTCCTTCTCTCCTGTCTCTGTTTCTGCACCCCTCTATTTCTTATTTTCTTTCACTCTTTCCTCCTCCCATCTAGCAGTTACTGGTGAAGGAACCAGCTGTACTTCCAGAAACCTGGACTAATGCAAGAGGGCTTGCATGTGATCAGTCCAGGGGCCAAAGGTTATCCACTTGTGATATAAAATAGTATCAAGTTTTAACAAAGGTTGGTCTCTAGGTTCTCAGTTTCCAGTGTGTGGGGTCTAGGGTGGTCAAGGGCTGAGATCCCAAGGAATAAATGGCAGAAGGACCAGAGAGAAAGGAAGTATATGTTTAATCTATGACTTCTTGACAAAAGAAATGAGTTACTTAGATTGAGAAGAAACCTGCAAAGACCTAGTGTTATAGGGAATGGTGGGCAAGAACTGGCTCTAAAGGATATGTGGCATTGAACACACATTTCCATTACACCATCCAGAGTATGAGCTTTTCTGATCTTGGAAGCTACAGACAGTTGGACTCTGGTTACTACTTGGATGGGAGACAACCAGGCAGTACGAAGAATCTCCAGATAGAATTTAAACCCTGGAGAACCATTGCTGCCAGTCAGAGTTCATAATATTGAATTAGAAGGATCAGTGTTTTGACTCAGTATAAAGTACCTTTCTGTGTTCCTTTGTCAGCTGAGTGGATGTAGTATTGTAGCCTAGACTCTTGGGATGGAGAAGATTAGGTCCTAGTGTTCCTGGGATTCCAGGAGAACAGAGTTCCTGGGATCCCTGTCTGGCCTGCTAAGATTCACCAGTTGGATGACCACAGGCCCCTTCCTCACGACACCACTGTTGAGTTTTTCATAGCTGTTGTATGCAGTCCGACTACCCACCCACCTTTTCTAAAAAGTTGAAACAAATCTCTCAAGGTTTAGTTTAGAGGTGGATAGACTCAATCAAGGAGGCCATGACCCTGAGTTAAAGGGTTCACATTCGTGGAGTTGCCATAAGTCAAAGTTGACTTGACGGCAGTTAACAACAATAAAAAAAAGGCTTAGTTGCTAGTAGGAAGAGCTTCAACCAGCTAGCCTAGTATTTTAGGTCTCACTTTCTAACCTCTGGCCCTGCCCACTGCTGGAATGCAGATCGCATGAACCTCTCTGAAGTAGAATAGGTCCCTTTGGGATGAAATAGTTTCCCTGCCCTTGGCTTACCTGTTGCTCCTGAAATGCAGAGCTTAGTTTTCCAGGCCAGCAGTGAAGGCAGAGTGCTAATAAAGCTTCTTGCTATGAATCTTAGTTCTAGATGCCTCTCAGCGCCTTACAAGTACTGAAAGTAGGAAGTTGATCATATTTTTGCCTTAAAGTTCATCAAAAGGAGTTACTTCTTTTTCATTTATCTCTCTAAGTCCAATCTCAAAAGGAAAATGAAAAAGGATGCAGAATTTTTAAAGTGAAATTTGATCTCTGAAATGCTGCCAAATTTTGAACTTATGTGGAATTGTGTTGCAGTTCTATCACTAGACCAACTGTTCGATGTCAGTAATTAAGCCAAGGGCTTGAATGTTCATTATGATCCCTTATGTGTAGGTGATAGAAAATAAATCCTGAAAAGGGATTATAATACTTTTTGCTTTAAGGCCAGTGGCTCTAGATCTTCTACTTAAAGAAGAAAATTTCAGTATTGTTTCCCAAAATTAGCCAAGTCTGAAGTTCAGCTTCTTCTTTTCCCCACCACAGTTGTTTTGCACTGAAGTGTCCTTGTAAGGTAAAGGAGTGGAGATAAATTTCAAAAAAATGTTGTAAATAAATAAATATACACACAAATAGCTGTGCTGTAGGCTCTGTTTTCATTCACATTTCTGAGCACCTTACTAATGAATTGAGCAAGTTTAATTTACACCTTGAAGAAAGGTTATATGATTCTATTTAATCTGCCTGTTCAATTCTTTTTTTAAAAAAAGAAAGGCTGAAAATACGTAAACGGTATGTGCTTTTTGTTCATGGGATTATGCCATTTCCCCCATTTTCAGTGGAAAAGGTATTCTATTTATTACTTAATTTCTAAAAGTTTTATATATTGCTGTTGCCACTTGAATGACTGAGGTGATATCTTTTAATTGGGTTAAAAATGAAGCGTATAAGATTTGGGTTTCATAGAACTCTTTCAAAATTCATACCACATTTTGATAACTGATGGATCCTAATAGAAGATATAATGCCCTGTGAAAAACAAACATTGAATACAAATGAAAGTGGGGCAGGGGGAACTCCTATGTAACATGTGCCATTTAATGCTAATAATCAACCAATGTTTCTAGCATTGGGAAGTTTTAGAATTTTACTGACAATTTAGCTTTGAGGCATGGGTCATAATTGTAAGTTTTGGTATCAGGAGAATCAAAGTTCTGGTCTTCACAGCTAAATTCAGTGTTTGGGGGGAAAGTATAATAATATAGTCTTGGACAAAGAACAAAAAAAAAGTCTTGTGACACTTCAAGGACTAGCAAGTCTTATTTGAAATGAGATTTGTAGGCACAAAGTTCTGAACAGAGCATGGAAAGTCACATTTTTAGGACTACAACTCCCAAAATTCCCCAGCCCGCATGGCCACTTTCAGGTGTTTGGGCTATTATCTAGAAAAGGAAAAGGAAAAATGAAAGAATCAGGAACAATTGCTCCAAGAAATGATATATCACAACAAAAAGTGCATCACTTTCTTGATTTGATTTCAGATGCTAAAGAAGAAAAAAAGACTTCTCTCAGTTTGGCTCAATGACTTCCTATACCTATACAGAAAGAATCTAGCTTGAAAAGTAACCATAGGGATTCTGGAAGGTGTAGTCCAAAAAAAGCTTATTTTTCCAAGCTCGATGTTGAATTTAGATATGGTGTGTCTTTCTGCCTGCAAAATTCATAAAAACATGGTTTCTATACTGATGGATCTGAAGCCCTCCCAGTCTTTGTGACTTTTCTGTGTGCAGACTTCTAGTTAAATGGACATTCAACCATTTAATTCTGGTTTCACTTCTTTGATGAAAATGAAGATGGCCCAAGAGGAGAAAGCAATTGCATTCTCGATGTGCCTGCTATGTTTCTCGCCATTTCCTCCTCTTCTGCCCACCTGAATGATCTTGTTTTTCAGAATTCTCATCCCAGGTTGACATTCTGGGTACCTACCAAGGTTCCCCCCACCCTGCATAGGAGGGGCAGTGTCTTCCCCACCTGAATTGTGTGGCCCTGCTGCATGTTGCCATTGACACTGCTAGTTCATATGCTTTTTCTGTGCAGGCAAACAAAAACAAGTATTTGTGAAAGTACCTTTTTTGGACTACATCTCTTAAGCACCTCCATGCACCATAAACTCTGAACAGGAATGATGTGAGAGGGAGAGAATTGTAGTATAATAGGCCGTTGGAATCTGCTAGAGTTTGGTTCTAGGACTCTCCATGGATACCAAAATTCATGGATAGTCAAGTCCCTTTATGTTCAGTGGTGTAGTAAAGTGATGCCCCTTATATAAAATGGCAAAATCAAAGTTTGTTTTTTGATTATTATTTTTTTAACATTCTCAAGATTGAATTGGTTGGTTGAATCTGTGGATACAGAATCTGCAGATACGGAGAGCCAACTGGAATACGTCATGAGAGAAATTCTGCTAGTCCAAATAAGTAATGTTTCTTCACTTCATTCTTTTGGCATGGGGAAAGGGAGGAGATGAAATAGAGACAGAATCCTTGCCCCATTTTATGCTCTCCCTCTGGGTGGTTTTGTGAGATGGAGGCCCCCCTGAACAACATGTTCCCTCTGAGGTCTGGAAGGTGGCTTAACCTGCAAAAAGCTATTCAGACCATCAAGCACATGTGGCATTCTGTTGGGGCTGGAGGACCTGCAGAATTAAGTTAAATTAAATTAAAATTAAAGGAACTATTGTAGGGATAGTGTCCAGCACCTTGGAGAGCTCCTGTAGAGGCTAGAAGAAAACATCCTGTATGGATTCACCACATTCCTGACATGGAAGTCACCAGTTGCTCCTGACTAGATTATATTTACGTCCTTACCGCCGCCTTCTCCTCCTCTATTTGTCCTAGTAGAAGCACTCTGTGCTAAGTTAGGAAGTATTCATGGCCTCCCTTAAATCAGGGACAGGAATCATGCAGCATTCCAGTTGTTGTTGGACTGCAGCTCCTAGCATTTCTCACCATTCAATATGCTAGTAAGGACTTGTGGTCCAGCAGCTTCATAATTCCTACTTCTGGCTTAAATTCAGTTGCTAGAGTAGACCCATCAATCAATTTGAATAGAATAGGAATTCAATAGAGAAATTGTATTGATTTGTGGTGTCAAGTCCAATGGTTGTCAGTTTTTAGTTCTCTGGATAATTTGGAATTCAGTTGCCAGAATTCTCAGCCACCATGGCAAGTACTCAGGAACTTGCTGGGGTTAAAAGTCCAGAACATGGCATGGGGTTGGACTGGATGGCCCTTGTGATCTCTTCCAGCTCTGTGATTCTATGAACATTTGGAGGATCAAAAGCTGATAGCCACTAGTCTGCTCTGCTTGGAACTAGAAACTGGATTTAGACTTTAGGCTGCAGTCCTGTGATTCCTGGAGGTGTTATAGCAGAGGAGGGACACAGGATAAATCAGATCTCCTTCTCGAAGCCCTTGCAGAAAGCTCCTCAACTCTCAACTCTTCAAGTTAGGGGGAGGCAAAAAAGGGGAAGAAGAATATGTTTGTGGTACAGACAGATGTGGAAGAAACACTATGGGTCCCAGTACACAAACACATCTTCATCAAAGATGGAATTATTTGCAATGAGGGGAAGCAGGTTAAAAAGGGAAACCCAACAATGAAGAGAAGTAGAAAAAATATGAACACTTTTCTTTTGCACAAGGCATTGGGCTGTCTTACAGGCTCCTCCAGGAGCATGATATGATTTTCTCTGCTTATCTTTCATTCTTGGACAAAACCCCCATAACACTTAAAATATATGTGAAGCATGGGATTGAATAACAAAATACATCCAATGTGTGACATCTAAACTTTGAATTCAAATGCTAAAATTCTAAATTATTTGGAATATTGTTTTCACTCCAAACATCATCTTGTCTAGCCAGAAGCACTTGGCTTTCAGATTTAATTTACCCTTTGAATGTGTAGAAATACCAAAGGTAGGTGGGAATTGAAGGGCTATAATCCTGAAATAACTGATTATAATCCTGGTATTTATTTAACTAATATATTTATAGTATTTATACTATCTTTCCCTTAAAACAAAACCTTCTAGATGGCTGTAGCCCCCTTAGTTTTGATGATGGCCCCCCTCTATTTCTCTCAGGACATATCTATAGTGCACCATCAAATTATAAATGTTTTACACTATTTTACCTGTCATGGCTTCCTCCAAATTACCCTGGGAACTGTAGCTGGATGAATTTGGATAATGTTGTTTAGGTCTTCAGTGTTGACAAGTTCTGATTTTGTTCTCTGTAAAGCTGGTTATAAGAGTTGAATACCCTGAAGACCTCAGACCCTGTCTGATCTTGGAAGCTAAGTTGGTTCAGTCCTGGTTAGTACTTGGATGGGAGACCACCAATGGGTATCAGGTGCTGTACGCTATATTTCAGAGGAAGGAAGTGGCAAAATCACCTCTGTGTATTCCTTGCCTGAGAAAATCCTATAATTCATGGGGTTACCATAAGTCAACAGGTAAAGGCACATACACACACACAGACATGCTGGTTGAAGCACACTAGTGGCCAACTTAACAGGATGAACAAAATCTCACATGAGCTCAGAGTTCTCACCTGTTTGAGTATATGGCTTGTGTATGCAAATGTTTGTTAATCCAGATCTTGGAAATGTACTTTGTAAAAAAGCAGTTAGTTGCTATTGCAATTCCCCAACTAGTTCATCACCATTATAGTTTCTTTCCAAAAAACCCATTTTCTTTTTCATTAGTCAAAGGTAACTAACTAGCTACTGTCTAGGTACTCTAAAAATCAGAATGCTACAGACTGCAGGTTTGTGGTGCAAAACATACCATGAAGTATCATAGAATTGTAGAATTTGGAAGAGCTTTCCAGGGCTGTCTAGAACAATCTCTGCCAACACAGGATAGCTAGTGCAAAAACATGTCTGACACAGAAGACCATTCAACTTTTGTTTTAAAGTCTTCAATGAAGTGGAGTCTGATGCCTTTGTGAGCAGTTCATTCCGCTGCTGACCAATTTTCAGGGAAATTCTTCTTAATTTTAGTTGAAATTTCCTTTCTTGTAATTTGAATCTGTTGCTCTAGGACTTACTGTCTGGAGGAGCAGAAAACAAACTTCCATGTGTCAATTCTTTCAATATTTGGAGTGGCTATCATGTTACTTCTCAGTCTTCTCTTCTCCAGGCTAAACATATCCAAGTCCCTCAACTGTTCCTCATGGCAATTGCACTGTGGACCCTTCACCATCTTGGTCACTCCCTGACCATGTTCCAGTTTGTTGATTTTCTATTCAAACTGTAGCGCCCAGAACTGAGGTCTGACCAAAGCGAAATAGAGTGATAGCACTACCTTTCTTGTTTGGAACACTACACTTTTCTTGAAGCAGCCTAGAATTGCATTAGCATTCTTTCCTGCCACATGTTACTGCTAAGCCATATGTAACTTTTGATTTATTAAGACCTCTTGATCCTTTTCTGTTGCCAAAATGGATGTCCCCCATCCTGTATTTCTTGCTAAAATGCAAAACTTTCTGTCTACCCCTGTCAAAATTTATTTTGTTTTGGTCTAGTTCTTCACTTTCTTAAGATAATCTTGAATTCTGATTCAGTCTTATGAAGTTTTAGCTAGTCTTCCGAGTTTGGGAAAATCTACAGATCTGATGAGCAACTTTACTATTTCTTTATGCAAGTGATTTATAAATATGTTGAAAAATACCCCCTTGTCCAGATGCCTCATTTGTCAATTATCTTCAAGACGATGAGAGATAATTGATGAGCACTTCAGTAACTTATACTCCCTCTCAGTATAAAAGTAACCAGAACAATTACTCCTCAAGAGAAGTTAAATTATCCCTCATTACATTACAATTGTAATGAAACTTACTTTTGCTATTACTGCAGAAATAGATTACTTGTAAGTATCTCACTATTTCTAAGTAGTTATGTCAAAGCTCTGTTTAAAAAACACTGTTTACTGCCACATTGTCTACTGTGGAATACAGACAATAAGCTACCAAGTAACATCTATGAACTGACCAATTTCTATAAAATGTAGCAGTGCACCACTGAAAATGTTATTCATGATCTACTGAAAGCTAAGCATGCTTAGGTCCCATAGATTTTTCTGGGAGATACTTAAGCATCTATTTAAACTGCCCACACTTAAATTCATGAGAGTTAAAGGAATTTAACGATGACTCAAATATGCTAAAAATAAACAGTGGAAACTTTATAAGATAATATGTCTTGGAACAGTGGAATCAGCTCTCCAAATTTTTTAGATATTTGTGTGTGTCAGAGTATATCCTGAAGGCATCTGATCTACTACTTGAAGCAATGCAGTGCAATGCCTAGTTCAGTTCCGTCTTTGGGACAGTATGTGAGCTGCTGATGCAAACTTGATTTACATTATACAGTGGGCCCTCTTTACCCACAGTCTCCAGACGTCTGAGCCTGAGCATCTCCATCATGACCCATACTTAAAATGGCAGCAATGTGTGTGTGGATGTACTGAAGCATCCGTACACACATCACCGCCGTTGAATATAATGGGACATGAGCATTCGTGCATTTCACTATTCATGGGGGTTCGTGGAATGGTATCCCCTGCATATGTGGAGGGTGCATTGTATGTCCAAGGCAGAAAGGCAGGGTATAAAAGTATTTCTAGAAAGAGGAATTTGTGAGTTTGCATGAGCATTTTAGAGAGAGATATTGTTATATAGCTGATTGAGTGTGTGTTGCCAAGGAATGTGTGGGAATGGAGAGGAAACAGGGAGGTTTTTACAGAAAAGTATTTATTCTAAGACATGCAAGGTAAACAAGAGAAATATTATTCATGAAGGGCTCCTCCTCCCAGGTACGCTTAGTAGTTACAGTATAGATAGATTCCTCAGATCAGCCAAAACTTCCAAAATAACAGAAAAACCTAATGCAGCTAACTAAATAGCATTCTAAGCTGCTCACATCAGTTGGTCATTTCTGAGATGGTATGCTGGGCAGCCAGGAGATGAGGCCTGTGGCCTGCCTGCCACTGGCGTATTTGCCCCTTTGTTGATGTCTTTGATCTTTCCTTTGTTCTGGCTTCTGCCTTGTGGTCTCTTGAGGATTTTTATAACTTGTCCATTGAAGCATCTTGAAGATTCTCACCTTTCTCCCTCTGATTGGGCAACTATCTCTTGTGACCTATGATGCTAACCCTAATAAAACCTAACCCTAGCAGTTCTTTAATCATTTACATGCCGAAGGGAGAACTATCTCCCTTAAGCACTCTTAACTGGATAATGGGGAACCCCATTATCATAGTGTTGGGCAAGAACATTGGGAAACCAGAGTTTGAATGCCTGTTCAGTCATGAAAACCCACTCGGTGACCTTGGGCAAGTCACATTCCCACAGCGTTGGAGGAAGGCAATGGCAAACCCCCTCTGAACCCTATGATAGGTTTGCCTTAGAGTCGCCCTCAGTTGGAAACAACTTGAAGGCACACAACAAGAACAACAAGTGTTTAGAATGTCATCATCTATGTCCAGTTACCAATATCTAACATTTGTTGCTCTATTGTGAAATGTCTTCCTAACATTCAAAATATGGAGGAAATGGTCTTGCATTTTAAATATTAGCAAGTTTGTATCCAGAGATTTGACATTTTAATATCTGGGATTATTTTGCTGTTAACTTTGCAATGGGTGCATGGCAAATCTACTTTGGCTGTAATGTATGCCTTCTAAACAAAAGTCAGTTCATAACTTTACTTTCCTATCTTTTGTTGGATTAGCATGTATAAAGGTAGCACATCTTATCATATGAGGTATGAAGTTAATACCTCCCCTTTCCTCCTGGAGAGATATTCCATGAAAAGTAAAAATTGCAACTTTTAAAAAATCTTCTAAAATGAAAAAAATGAAATGAAAAAGTCAATATTTATGCATTCCCACCTTTTAAACATAGTTTGAATGTTCCCATAAATATCGTGAAATTTGATTACTGTGGCTATGAATGTAAATATGATAACTCTTTTGGTTTTTCTTTGAAACTTCCATTGTGATAAGGAAATTGAGATGACAGAACAGAAGGAAACCATACCAACATCTCTTTTGTAATGCTTGATCTTTCTCATATGGCTTTCTGCTTGTTTTCTTCTAACAATATCCAATCGCACTATTTCAAAAATTCCAGTGTTATCAAAACATCTTTTAAAAGGAGAACAGAAAGCTCTGTCTTAAGATGTGCTTGTTTTCAGCCACTTTATGAGGCAGGATTTTCTTATGTACCTAAACAACAATAAAGATAATTGAAAAGATCCACACCTTCTTCCTCTTCTTCCTCCCTACCTCCCTATCAAACAGTTTATTTTGTCAGATCAATTATCTTTGGTATGAACCAGTGATTTCAAACTTACTTCTGGGGGACACGACTTGGAATCTTACTGGAATTCCTCAGTTAGAAGGTCAAGAAAAATACAGATGCTTCCCTGATAGAGAGAATGTGTCTGGGCAATTCTTTTATCATGCAATTGGCCTACAAATATGCACATTATGCAAATATGTACACTCTGCCAAATGTTGTTTACCCGTCAATCGCTCTGCATGCTTACCACTACTTAATATATCGTGCTAAGATATGCCCAGTATCACACAGTGAATGCTATAGCAATGCCTAAATAATATTTAGGTGCTGTCTTGGTTCATATACACTGACAGGCCTAGGTGAACTAAGTGTGCATCTTAGAATATGTTCCCAGAATTCTGCTGAAGTGCTGAAAGATTCTGGGCCTGGGCCTTGCCGATAAGCTGAAGTAAAGAGCAACCTCTTAGTGTAATAAAAATAAAATAAAATTGAACAACATACTGGTCTAGTGAATGACTTTGCTTGATGAGAAATTAAAATATTTTACAATACACACAAGGAGGCTGATCTCTCTCTCTCTCTCTCTCTCTCTCTCTCACACACACACACACACACACACACACACACAAATAGCTGATAAGGAAACCCTTTCATGCCACACAATTACAGCAAATTTTAATCAGCATCTGTGGGAGCAAATGAAAAGATTTTCATAAGCAGTGACAAAAATAACCCTCAATTAGTGCTTTTTAATTAGAAAGTGAAGCTTCCAAAAAAGTAAATAAACTTGAAGTACACAAAATAGTTGTGTAAACAAAATGACAGTGACCGGGAATTAAATGAATGTTGCACAAGTCATCCTACTATAATAATCTGAACTGTTAAAGGCCATTTTTGCACTAGACTGTTATAGCGCTATTATCCCACTTTCAGCATCCTATGGAATCCTGGGGTTTGCAGTTATGGGAGGGGCCTCCGAAACTGCAAACCCCAGGATTCCATAGGATGTTGAAAGTGGGATAATAGCGCTATAACAGTCTAGTGCAGAAATGGCCAAAGTCTAATGTGCTGTCATTTCTCTGCAACCTTGCAGAAAAACTGTCCGCTTGGCATTCCTTCAAACATGTTACTTTCCAAAAGCCAAGATTACTAAACTTGCTTTCTCTGATGAAATATTGAACATGTGTTTGGTGTCAGCCCATGTACCAAAGCTGAGAATGAATTTTCACACATAGCTGTAGATGCACCAAAAGTGAATTCTGCAGTCTACAGTACAAAGTGTACACGTGTTACCCTGATTTCTGGGGGTCCTATGAGGAACACCTAAATGCTCTCCAAATTGTACAAGTTGGGGAAATTAGTCAAAGACCACAAGTTAGCAATGCAAGAGGCAGGGTAACGTAGCGAGATCTTGAACCCAGCGTCTATGCGGTCAGGCCAATTCAAGGAGCAAACAGATGTGAAATAATAATTATGGTTTTTATTAAAATACAGTCAAATATGTGTATGCAGCACACTCACACAGATAACTAGAGAAATAAAGGGTGGAGCTGGATAAAGGGATTTTTAGAGGAGGTTTTTGGTTCAGGAAATACTGCACCTGTCCTGAAGCCCGGGTAGTCTGAAGATAGAGTTCACGGATATGAAGGTTCTCAGTACGTGGGACTGAGGGGAAGGCTCGCCAAGCAAAGCGACAGCAAGGCGGTATGGAAGTCTGGAGTGATCCGAAGAAGCTCTCAAAGTCAGGGGTTCTTATAGGGGAAATTGTGGCTGTAGGCTAATCTGTACTTGGGGGAAAACAATGAGTTTTGGGCTGGAGACAAAGCCTCCAAAAGGTCAGAATTTAGCATGATTGAGTTAGGTCCGAATTGTCAATAGAGTAGCCAATATGCAAACGCAGGGTGCTTGACGCTTGAGTATTTGGCTCGTCAAGCTGCCTGCTCAGGGCAGGGAGTTCTTTGTAAGCCGCGTGCTTACATAATGAGGGTACTTGCCATGAGGTCTCCTGAAGGGGCAGTTTGGCTATTTCTGGCCTGCCTGTATTGTTGTTGAATATTACAGCGATTAGCGACTGAGCCTGTGTGCGTGCTTGTCTGGGGGCCTTGCAAGCACGTGGGAAGGAATGGGTAAGGAAGGCCAAATTATTGATATCGAAATGATATCTGGTGCCCCCCAAGTCTGGCTAGAAACTGTGGTAACACATGCATGAAAATGCTTCCTTGTACATGTTCAATGCTTTACTAAGTTTATGAAGTCATAGTACTGGGGTTTCAATAGGATTGTACCGTATCATTTCTTTGGATGCTTAAAGTGTATTTTTAAATGCTTAACTGGAGTTTTAGGTTACTGCAGTGCTAGAAATTTGAGGACTGAAGAAAAGTTTCATGGGGAGGAGCAGCATTCTTATTTGCAGGGCAGTGCCTTCATTCTCCGTCCCCAGTCAGTACATCCCTGCTGGAGCTAGCAGGTCATCCACTGCGTTTGTCTGAGGATGCTGGGCAATTTTTTTTAAAAGGCATCCTTTAATCTTCGTTCTCTCCTTTTCATTTTAACTAGCAGTGTGAAATGAGAGAACAGCACTGGTTTGGAGAATGGTAAATCTTCCTTTTGGATACATCTCCAAGAACAAGATAATGATCTTCCCAACCCACAAAAGAATCAGGCAAATTATTTAGAGATTTGGAACAGAGGCCCATGCTCACTATAATGAAGTTTTTAAAGCCTCTTCGTTCATTTCTCAACTCTGCAAAGAACAATCTGGCCTTAAAAGATAATATCAAAAGAATCAGAGTCTAGCTGAGTGTACATCACAGTGCCAAGTGAAATCATAGCTTTTGCTAAGATCAGTCACCATTCAAAATACTGTCTTAAAGCTCTTGTGTTACACAGGCTTCTTTTTGAAAGATTAAAAGAACTAATGTTCGAAAGGATACCATTAGAGTGGCTAATGAAGGTAATGGGTGCCCTCTCTTGGTCACTTGCTGTAAATGACCATTTTAAATCATATTTTGGATTAAGTGAACCCACTGGTTGTTGGTTGAGGTAGCCTGAGCTCATTTCAAATGTGAGCTTTTTTGGATTTCAATCCACTTCCTCAGATGCACTGATGGAGTACAAAAGCCACAGGTATTTAAGCACAATTACATAGCTGTGGAGTGGAAGCCTAGTGTAATAAGAAACAGAAAGATACAAATTGTGACACTGTCCACGAACCTTCAAAGACTTGTGTAAGATGATACAGGTCTATCAAGCCATTGGTTAGTTAGTCTTGAGGTGTTAAAGAATACTCTGGCAGCTCACACCTTTTTTGTTACGCTACTACTTGACCATCAAAAGAAGTTAAAATGCCATACAATTAAAACTAAAATAACATCAAAGTGTTGTTTTTGTGCATCTTCAAGTTGTTTCTGACTTGTGTCGACCATAAGGTGAAACTATCATGGGGTTTTCTGGGCCTGAGAGTGTGTGATGTGCTCAAGGTCACCCAGTGCGTTTCCATGGCTGAGCGGGGAATCAATTCCTGGCCTCCTGGGTCATTTCCCAACATTCAAACTACTACACCACGCTGGCTCTCATGCTTGTATTTTATTCCTTAATTGTCCCTAAAACTGTGAAGTTCCGGGAGTAATGTTATCTTTGATTTCCTTTGGATGAAAACATCTGCTTGACTTCTGGAGTTTTTGTAATATCTTTTTTTATTTAGAAGTGGGGACAAACAGAAGTCACACTTAGGAGATAGCAAATTCACTATTCCGTATAATTTCCAGATATTGGAAAAATGTCTCCTTTGGACTACAATTCTCATTTGCCATCGTGGTCACTGGTGGGGTGTTTCTGGAAGCTAATATCCATAAAGTTCTGATCATATACTCCAAGGTACCCTCTGCACCATCAAGTTTCTCTCAGGCAATTCACAGCTGTTTCTATTGACACCTCTTCCCAAGGACCAAGATTTGTTTCTTCACACATAGGGCACTTCCAAGACATTTTCTTGCCTGGGACAAAGCAACAAACAGAACCTTCCCCACCCCTCAAAGGTTCATAGTACCCAAACCCACCCAACTAATTTAGTACATCGACTGATAGAATTGTAGAGCTGAAAGTGATCCCAAAGGCTAGGGCAGGAATTTACAGCTAGATTATCTTTGAAGGGTAGCCAGTCAACATCTGTTTAAAAGTCTCCAATGAAGGTAAGTCCAATATCTTCCAAGATTGTCAGTTCTACCACTGAACGGCTCTTATTTTTGGTTGGAATTCCCCTTCTTGTAATTTGAACCCACTAGTTGAGGCAGCAAAATACAAGCTTTCCCTATCTTCTCTGTAACACCCCTTCAGATGTTTAAAGATGGCTATCATATCATCTTTCAGTCTTCTCTTCTCCAGTCCAAACATACACAGTTCTCTCATCTGTTCTTCATATTGCTTGGTTTCCAAGTTCTTTATTGTTTTGGTTGTCCTTCTATGGATACACTTCCACTTGACAACATCCTTCTAAAACTGTGGTACTCAAAACTGAATATATTTTTCTAAGTGAGGTCTGACCAAAGTGGGATAGATTGATACTGTTACCTCTTTTGATATGGACAGTGTAGTTTTGGTGGTGCAGCCAATAACTGCATTAGCTTCTTTTGCTATCAGATCACACTGCTGACTCATGTTCGGCTTGTAGTCTATGAACAAATGAGATAGAAAATTCCATAAATACCTAAGTCTTCACCACAGGAATAGGCATAAAATAATAAGAGTTATTTACTCACTTTTTTATGACATCCAAATTCCCACTGTGGCTGCAGTTAAGTGCCCAGCATCCCAAACATCTCATACACATAGTATGGACACTCAAATATTATCAAAAAAGAAGGAGGAGGAGGAGGAGGACAGTGATTTGTATAAAATTACAAAAGCTCGTTTATAGCTAGGGATACAAACTTAGAAATGATGTCTAGAATTCACAATAACATTTATGAGTGTGTAATCTAGAGTTACACATTCATAACTGAATATGTAAATAGTGTAGAAGTCCCCCAGTCCCACCTTACTGGGCAGGAGCCACTTTGAGTGATGGAGGTCTGTTCTCCTGTCGATCAGGACTCGATCAGGACTGATGTCTCCACACACTTTCCTGAGTGATCTCTGGTGTGTAGAGAGATTGCCATAGGGATTCTGCTTCTAACTGCTGCACTTGAGATGGCTCATGCAAGGGAGCATTAAAACATCAGTCTGCTGAGTTCTGATCAACAGGAGAACAGACCCATATTAATTGCAGCATCTGCTGCCAGCAAGTCAAGATTGGGAGTGGCTGGTCAGAGATGCTGCTTAGCTATGCAGCTAAGATAGTTATGTAGCTATGTAGCTGACCTAAAATACCTGTCAATTTTTCTAATCTCAAGAAAACGACAGCACATCTTATCCCACTGAAGAAGGCCTGATGACCTTTGTAGCTGTTGAATTTTCTGTCCAGGTGTCAACCGTCCCTGATCTTCCTTTTTGCAAAACCACAGACTAACTATAATCTGGGAAGAGAGATTGTAATAAATAAATAAATAAATAAATAAATAAATAGAACCAGAAAAGAAAAGAACAAGGAGACAAAAGAAAACACTATTGACCAAGCAACACAAACATTGTTTTATAGAGGTAGCTCTTTTATAAGTGGGTTTACATCCATGAAGCTCATGTGAAAACAAAAGGCAGTTAGTCTTAAAGGTGCTGCCACATTTTTTTTGTCCTCCTGCTTCCTTCCTCCATTTGATATTGTTATAACAGTTACTATGACTGTTATTATTCAAAAATGATTGCACGGTATAGTTTTAATTGCAAAAGATGAAACAGCAAATTTCTTCTCTTTGAGCAATGTGTACCTCTGAAGCTGAGATTGGTGCTTCTGTGTTCATCTTCATTTTTAAAAATCTTTCCACAAGTGTTTCCTTACTTCTGCGGTTTCCTTAGCAAAAGCATTCTGTAAGAAAACATTTTGGGCAGTTGGACCAAAGATGTTGTGAAAAACTCAGATCAGGGCTATACATCCTTTCCATCAGAATCAGATGAAGCTGTGCAGTGCCTGGATACTGCAGTGGGTTGGATGAGAACCAATAAGCAGAAACTAAGTTCTGACAAGATGGAGTCCTTAGGGATTACTGATTGCCGACTCTGGGAAATAGGTAAGCAAAACATTTTGGTGGGTTTGCATTCTCGCTGAAGGAGCAAGTGCATCTTTTGGGAATGTGTCTGAATCTTTTTCTTGATAGCTCAGAGTGCAGATCTGGCCCACCTGCTTCAGACTTTCTTGGGCAAGGGTAATCTGATCGCAATAGTTCATGTACTGATAACCTTCTGTTTAGACTACTGTAGAGAGCCAGCATGGTTCAGTGGTTTGAGTGTTGGATGATGACCTTGGAGACCCGAGCTCAATCCCACTCAGTCAGAGAAACCCCCTGGGTGATCTTGGGTGTGTCACACACTCTCAGGCCCAGAAAAGCCCTGTGATAGATTCAATAGGATCACTATAAGTCAGAAACAGCTTGAAGGCACAGAACAACAAAACCATGTCCTACATATGGAGCTGCCTTTGAAGACAAAAGAAGACAGAAGACAGGAGAAGACAGAAGGCAACAGCTAGTGCAAAATGCAGCAGCTAGTGTGCTGGCAAAAGCACTGAGCATGAGACTATATAACACTAGTTTTAATGGAATTGCACTGACAATAGACTTCTGGTCCAAGTTGAAGGTGTGGTGATGACTTTCAAAGCTGTAAATAAATTGGGAACTTGATACTTTAGGAAGTGTCTTTCCCTTGTGTGTGCGTATATCTGCCCACACGCACACGTCGGAGCACTGAGTTCAACACAGGAAGACCATCCTGTCCCACCAATGGGAGCAATAAATTATTTGGAAACATGGGAGAAAGCTTTCTCTGCTGTGCTGCCCCTACTGCGGAACACACTGCTTTAGCAGACTTATTTCAGTGCCAACTGAAAACTCAAGACTCATTCTAGTGCCAAGTATAATCAAGCTTTTCTTACCGTCCAGCTGTCCCATCTTGGCAGGGATAGTCCTGGTTAATTATCTCTTGTCCCATTTTTTCAGCTGCTTTAAAATGTCCCAGTTTATTGAGGAATCTTGCCCTTCTCAGTAGGCTCAGAGAAGAGCTAACTGCTGCAGCCTCTCCTAACTCACACCTTCTTCTTCATTTATAATTTTTGACATCCTGACCATACTCTGATGTTGCTTGGCCACACACATCCCAGTTTTCAGCTATGAAATGTTGGAGGATATGGCTTTGGTGACACAGTGATCATGGCTTGACTGATCTACTGGATTTTGGATTTCTGCTCACTGTTTTATCTTGTTGAAATAAAAAAAAGATTTAAATTATTTTAAATTGCTTGGTTTTCTAATGTTGTCTAGACACTGTGCTGGGAAGCCAGGTTGGTGCAAAGATTTGACAGCTGAACTAGGACTCTGAGAAACCAAGGTCTGAATCCCCACTTGGCCATGGAAATCCACTAGATGACCTTGGACAAATCACATTCTCTCAGTTTCAGGGGACAGCAATGGCAAATCCTTTCTCAACAAATCTTTCTAAACAAGTTTTGCCAAGAAAGTCCCAATGACAGATTCACTTATGCTCACCATAAGCCTGAAAGACCGTCAGACAACAACAACAACTTAATATCATAATAAATAAAAGAGGGATAGAGTGGGGAATTGCACTTGTACGTCCCTTTAATATTACTTTGCGTTATTGAAAATCTGAGAGCCACTTTCTTGTCTAACATATTTCAGGTATATGAAAGGGATTCATAGCAGCACACAAGCAAGATAAGAGGAAGGGGGCCATAGGACTAAAACTGAAGTTCATAGAGATGCACAAGAAGGCCATTTATGTTCAACAAAGACTTTTGGTTCAACGAGAAGGTATCCTAAAGCATGTGGTTCTTGCATGTATCACTGTCTGCTTGGGTCAGCAAACTGTGCAGCTAAAATAATCAGTAATAATAATAATAATAATAATAATAATAATAATAATAATAATGTTTACTTATAATGCCCTTTACAGCAAAAGGTAGAACAACGACATATACAATCAGGAACAAGGACATTAAAAAAAATATGCACAGGATTAAACATGTTGTCTAATCCCATGGTGTATGTGTGTATGTATATGTGTGTATGTGTGTGTGTGTGTATGTATTTATATAATATATATATATATAATACACACACACACACACGTGTGTGTGTGTGTGTATAAACTGTGCCACACAATCTGCCTGAACTCTTTACTGAGACAAGCTAGGTTGGCTCTCTCCCTGTTGTCTTTCAGCTGGCAGGCAAAGCCCTTTTTATTCACCCAAGTTGTTTTAGCATCAGGCCTTGCTTTTTCTGAAACAGATTTTTAACTGGACTGATGCTCTATTTTTCATTGTATTGGTACGTTTTTAAATTGTGTTTTAAAAGTTGTATACTTTCATTGATCTTATATTTTAATTCATCATGCAATATTTTATTGTAAGTGGCCATGAATCCCATTTGGGGAAGATAGGCAGGATATATCCCCAATCAATAAAGAAATAAATAGTACTGAAACAGCCAAGAAAACATGGTGCTTCGGCAGTTTTGGCAGTTATTGAAGACAAATTCAAACCTGATATGGAGGAAGAAGAAGCCAGAGAGCCTGTAAGAGATGCTATTGCAGCTGGCCTGCAACAATCTGGGCTGTGTCAGTAACACTGATCTCTGTGTCCTTAGCAAGAACAAGCTGGACTTCCTCCAATGCTATGACGTAGCCAAGAAAAAGGAGGAAAGGCAAGGGAGGTACAGGGGTTCTTACTGAAAAAGTTACTCTCTTGGAACTTGAAGTGACAGAGGAAACAGTGCAAAAAATGGACACATCCTAATTTTATCAGAATGCTTTGTGGTGGAGAGGAGAGGAGAATTTGAAATTGACATCCTCTATGCAGAACTAATAAAAATCAGTAAGTACTTACAAAAAACAAAACAAAACCCAGATTATCATATTAAAAGTAACCAACATTAAAAAAAAAACACTGTATAATGACCAGTTTAAAGTGTATCAGGGATCATATGTGTGTGTGTGTGTGTGTGTGTGAGAGAGAGAGAGAGAGAGAGAGAGAGATGACTTTCCTTGGCCATTAATGCCTCTATCTCACCAGTTCAGTGGTTCTCAACCTGTGGGTCCCCAGATGTTCCTGGACTTCAGCTCCCAGAAACCCCAGCCATTATGGTCAATGCTCAGGGCTTCTGGGAGCTGAAGTCCAAAAACATCTGGGGACCCACAAGTTGAGAACCACTGAGTTAGGCCATTTCCGCACTACATTGTTATATAGTGCCATTATTCCACTTTCAACCTCCTAGGGAATCCTGGGGTTTGCAGTTCAGGGAGGGGCCTTTAGAATTCTCAGCCAGAGAGCTCTTGGGCCTCAGGAAACTACAAGCCCCAGAATTCCACAGGTTGTTGAAAGTGGAATAATGGCACTGTAACAGCTGGTGCAGAAACGGCCTTGGTCAGCCTTCTTGAAAAAAACGAGGCCCCGCCCTCTCTCCTTATTCGCATCCTCTGTGCGCCCTACTCATTAAGCTCTCACGGTTGCGGCATCCCCCCCACGATCATCCAATCAGACGTCTCCCTTTCCTCTGCATCCCCCGGCGGTCCCTTCCAAGGCGCCCATCCTTAAGAGAGCGCGCTGATTGGCTGCCTGCAGCCGGCCTATCAGTATTCAAATATTTTCTCTCTTCTCGGCTTTCGGCTCACCCCGGAGAGAGAGGTGAAACCGAGCGGCAAAGCACCATTGGCTGAAGACCGCTACCGGTTGCTAGTCATCTTCGCTTTCCATTGGCTAAGACGCGTTGTCACTCACCGGCCACAGCGCCCGCCCCCTGGGTGTCCTGCCTCGCCTTTGCCTTGCGTGGTTCATTCACGCCTGGGGTGCGATGGAGGCAGGCGCGCGGCGTCGGTGAAGGCGGGCAGCGTTGTGGAAAAGCATCTCAGAAACGCAGCCCTGGAACAAAGGGGTCGAGGAGGCAGCGGCGGCTCCTAGTTTGGTAATTAAATCCAAAGCGCAGCCGGCACGTCCTGGATTACCTTTTATAGACTTACCGGGTTGATTTTTGTTTCCTTCCTGGTTGTCTTCCTCCTCAGTACTCCCAGGACCTTAATTTGTATCCTGGGGGACAGGGGAGAAAAGGTTATTCTATTTCAGGCAGTCTGTTCAGTGTAAATTCATAATTAAGGTATAACCCAAGCTGATATTAATAGTCATACCAAACAGGCACTGGACGTGTCACCTGTTTAGAATGGCATTTTTGAATGTATGAAACCTGATATATCTTTCTACACATTGTGATTGCTTCTGTGTAGGCCCTAAAAGTGTGGGGAAGGATGCCGGTGGGCTTTTGTGTCTCTGAATAAATGGTAAAGCATCCCTGCTGAGGAACGATCGTCATCCCCTGAGGTTTCATTTTTTAAAAAAAATCTTCAAGGCCTCTGACAATTGTTTCTTAGGCTAGAGGAGACCAAAGCTGATTTCTCTTGGGGGAAGTAATGCATGATTGATTGATTGTTTATTTGCTTGTATGGTGCAATGTAGGTTTATTTCCCAAATCTGTTATTACAAATGGTAGCTTGAGTGATAGGAGAGCATTGCATTTTTGGAGACTGCTTCCTAGTATCTGGTGCAGTTGTGAAGTGTATTAAGAAATAGTCCTCTCTGTCTTTAATGTTTTATTTGAAGGAGGCAAGTTGAATGAAATGTAGTTCTGTATATGTAGTTAAAGAATGGGGGAAAAACCCCCGTGGTTTTTTTACTCTACCAAGATTCTAAATCGGAAGACATGATTGTGTGAACAAGTCACAAAACTAAAGAGCAGCTCAACTTCCAGGTTAAACCAAAGAGCTTTGTTCTTTTAAACTTTAAAACTAGTGTAGTGAGGCAGTCTACATGCTTGTGCCTTTCAAGCCGTTCTATATATCAGCTCTTGACCTGAAATGAACTTTTGTTTCAGCAGTAAATGTCAGGAAATGAAAGTTTCAGACTTAGCAGCTATTATTTTGACATGACTGTTCCTTTTAATAAAACACTTCCTTTTGCAGTAACTATATAACATAGAGTTTGGGGGGAAATCTCTGTTTTGGACTCCAGCTCCCAGAATCCCTTAATCAGTGGTCCTGCTGGATGGAGGATTTGAAGTCCAAAGAAGTGACTTTCCCTGGGCTTTAACAACATCTGCAGAGCTGAGAAATAACAATCTGGTTGTTTCTAATAAGTGAAGAAGAAAAAAATGAGAAGAAAGACAAAGAAATGGGGGAAATAAAATACACTGACCCACAAATAGAATACCCAAATAATAGTAGTGTAATTCTGCAAAATCATAACCATGAGTAATGGCTGTTTTGTGACTTTTGATTTTCGTTATTTGCTTATGGCTCATTGGGATATGAGTCTACATCTCGCCTTGAATTGTTGCAAATAATGGCAGAATGTTGGCCGTGTTACACTTCTGCTTCAGTAAGGAGCGGCACAGCTAAGATGTGTTTTGTGTTCTGGGCAACACTAGTTGCTCTTTTGAGGAGAGAGAATTGCCTTCTTCTGGTTCAGGCCACTTGTCTGTCTTATCCAGGCCGTCTATTGCATCCAGCAATGTCTTGCCAATATTTAATGCTGGAAGTCTGTTCATATGTCTTACAAACCACTTCATTAGCGATACAAGGCATTGAACCTCCCTGCAAATAGCATGCTAGGGTTTGGACGCTCCATATGATATCAGGTCTTTCAGGTTGTGCTTTTATAGTATGTTCCTTGGTTCAGTTTGCTGAAGCTATCTGCTAGCTGGTCTCCCTAATGTGTTATGCTTTTGCTTCTGCCTCTAGCTTGTGGCCTTTAGATCACATAGGTTGGTCAGTGTGTAGGCACTGATATGCAAGCAATTCTGTGTTGTGACATTGGGTTTAGATCAGTCAGTCTTACTGCAGGCATACACAAATTTGTGATCCACAAAGCTTTAATGCTCATCACTCATGTACTGTGGTGCTCTGTGGCTTCATAAAGGACCGTTTTAGAAATCTGCTTGGGATCTTAAAAACAAAGAGTCATCAAACAGGTAACATGAGCTTGTTTATGTAAAAACATAGATCCTGCCCTTCCTGTGCTTACACACCACTCTGAGCAGGTAACCACAGTTAAAACCTGAAGTAAGGTGAAATAAAGTCTTAAAGTGACAAGAGTTTGATAGAAAAGACGGATATAGCAGATAAAACGAAAATGTTAAGTGAATTGAACCTTTCTCATCAATCAAGTGACTGTCTTAACAAGATTTTTTGTTATGCGTTGAAAATATATCAGAGTGTTCCATCTTTGCCTCCCAGGGTGCAGAATTCAACAATTTACTAAGAAAACCTTGGTTTTTGTACCTGTCAGTGTCCTGGCCATCATAACTGGGGCACAAAGATAGGCTTTTCTGGAAGTAGGATTGGGGAAAGTGTAACTTTAGGGCTGTGAACGCCCAAGCAGTCTTTCATGGTCCATGACAGCTCTAGGCTTTCCTAACTGCCTTTTTGGGGACCAAAGGAAAAGATATATAGCTTGTTCTGGAGCAGAAATTCATCTTTGAAATAAGCTGCAGCCTCACTACCTTTAACATTTCAATACCCATTTTTCAAAACCAGAAGTGGACTTCTGATGAAGAGTTCTGAAGAAATGAAAAGCTTGCATGCTCTTGTGACATTTTGGTTGTTTTTTATGTTGAGTTTCTTTTTTGAGGGATGGTTTTCTCTGTCATCCCCAGAGGTTTCCAGGGACAGAAAATGAGCCCCCAGAGCTTTCACAGTTGCCCACCTCTTATCTTAGAGTGTGGATGGGCTGGTATCAGGAGGAGGTAGGCTTAAGTAATCCTCGGCGTAAAGTCATCACCAATACTTTGAATTTTGCCCAGAAACAAATTAATAAGCTGCATAGCCCTTGCATTATACATGTTTACAGGACCCACCTACCAGCATTCTGGAACAGTTGTGTTTTCAAAAGGATTTTCAAAGGTAACTTGATGTCAAGCTCATTGTGGTATCCTCATCTAGATGTATCAGTGGCGAGTGTCACCAGGGCCAGGTCTGACCTTGTCAGGGATTAATACTCTTGGCCTGTGGGCCTGTGTGCCTAAGCTCTTGGCACACCTTGGCTATTCAGGCACAAAGCTGAGTCCAGAAGTTGTGCAGACTGGTACTGTGGTTTTTGCAGCCCATGAGATAGGGTATGTACTCATTTGTAAGAGAGAACAGCATTTCCTTGTGTGTCCCTCTTAAAACTCTGAGGAGAAGAGGGTTTGGCAAGGTTCTTTCTAGAAAAAAAAAGCAACTGTAAAGGCATTTTTGGCAGGAGAAGGAAAGTGTAACAAACTCATCCACCACTCTTTCTATTTATGAAAGACAGTCACAATGGTACAGATAATCACATGCAGATGTGCATGCATGCTCATAACAGTATGGTAGAAATCCTGACTTTAGAAGCCACAATGTGAATGAGTAACCTCTTGGTGCCCATTTCATTTTTGTTGTTCTTGTGCACAGGCAAACAGATCAGGGAGTGATCTCTTGGTGTAATGTCTGAACTTGGAATTATAGTTTATTGTGCCCAAATAAGCCAAGATTATAAATCATTTTGTAAAGTGGGATTGTGATCTCTCATTGTGGCCTGCAATGGAAAAAAATGCCATTTTAAAAAAAATTATGTAGGCACTCCGCTGTGGTCACTTGGAGATATATTTTATTCGCCACAGGTGATCAGGCAAGTCATGATGAGAAGCCAGAACTAAGGGCCTCTAGATGTATGGTTTGAAGTTTCTTTTTGTGTCACTGTGGTGCTCTTTATTCCACACACAAACAAGTAGGAGAATGGAGTTAAATAAAGCCTCATTTGTGAACACTAACACTTTTATGGGTTTGAGAAACCAAGAATGATTTATGTAAAACTGCCCTAAAATCTGTAGTTACCTGTTGCTGTTTGAGTTATGACATGTTTCTAATGTGGCTTTCATTCTTGATCAAGATGCCCATTCCAGCATTAAGATCTCAGTTAGAAGCTTATGGAAATGCTTTGGCCTCCCTTCTGCTCCATAAAAAATATCTGAAGAAATAACTGAAATAAAATCTGATAGGCAGAGGGAAAGAAAAGCTTTATGTCTGTTTAAAACAGAGACACAATACATGGACTGATTGGTACCTGGAAATTGCCGGTTCCCATAAATAAATTACAGCCTGTTTTATCTCTCTTTAAGTGGTGAGCTAATCTAGTGTATGCCTGTTCTCCCTCAAGCTATGAAGGTCCAGTTATTTTAATAAGAAGAGAGAGCACTCAAGATTCAAGTTGTTTGTTTCAAGGAAAGATCAAGTATTTCTTTATTGATGTTCCTGATGCCTGTAGATTAAAGTCTAGTTCTGCCTTGTGGTGGGCTGTGCCACTTAAGACTGTAATTGGAGGTTCACTTGAATGTTCCTCCAGTGGAAAAAAATAACATATAGCAGTCAGAGAGAAAGGTTGCATTGCTAGGAAAGAGGGACTGTTTCTCTCTGAGGTGCTAGTTTTCTCTCTGAAGACAGTTTTGAGAGAAATGGTTTGCCTTTTCTGACATATTTGTTTTCTATATATGCAAAGGATTTCTATAGAGGAACATTCAGTCTTGGGGTCTTCACCTGTGGTCTAAAATGGTATGGCTTGTACACATACTTGGTATTGCAGTGAAGGCCAGGCTAGATGTATTGGGGTACCTATGTGTAGTTATTGATGTGTGTGCCTTCTTCAGAAAGAAAGTGAGGTGAGTCGAGCTCTGTGGACTTTTTTTCTCTTTAATTAATCCCCACCATGAGTGGGAATTAAGTGGCTCTCCAAACGTTGTTGAAGTGTAACTGCCAGCATTCCTTATGATTGTCTGTGTTTGCTAGGGCTGCTGTTAGTTGTAGTCTGATAACACATGGATGACTGTATAATTCTGCCCCCTGGTTTGCACAAAAAGTTGTGTGTTGGCAAGAGGAGAGGACCTCTGAAGCCCTATGTGGCTTGCATTGAGATAGTCTGAAAGGCCGTATCTTCCAGTATGAGGCTGTCCAAGTTTTAAGATCCTTAGGGATCTTTTTCTCCATTCCACCATCATCACAGGCATGTTTGGTGAGGACACAAGAGAGACTTTTTTTTAGTAGCTGCTCACAGGGTCTGGAATTCCTTCCCACAGGAATCTAGGTTGGTCCCCATGTTTGTTCTCTTTCCATTGGCAGGCAAAGACCTTTCTCTTTACCTAGACTTTGACTGTCTGTTAGTGAAGATCTTTTATTTTTTCCAACCAATTATCATATTTTAATGGACTTTTAACATTGTTCTAAATCTATGTTTAAACTATGAGTGTTTCCTTAATTTTTAAAATGTTTGTATCATCCTTTGTTTTAACTCTGTTTTGTTTTAATGCATATTGTGAGCTGCCTTGGGTCCTCTATTGGAAAAAGGCATGATTTAAATTAAATAAATAAATGAATTTCACTTCTACACCTTGCCTTACCAAGCCATGCTCTATCATACGATATCCATGTCTTATTAAGTTATTCTAATAGTGGAAAAGATCTGAGGAAGAAAAGGTTTTAAGCCACAGATTGGCTGGACACTCTATTCTTCTCTTTTTTCCACAGGCTGTGTTATGTTGAGAGAGCCAATGTGATATAGTGGTTTGAGTGTTAGGCTAGGACATTGAGAGAGCAGGGTTCAAATCCCTGCTTGGCCATGGAAAAGCACTGGGTGGCCTTGGACAAGTCACACTCTCTCAACCTCAGAGGGAGGCAAGGGCAAACCCCTCTTGGAACAAATTCTGCCAAGAAAACCTCTGTCATAGGGTTCTCATAAGTCAGAAATGACTTGAAGGCACGCAACAACAGCAAATGTTATGTTGTTGTGTTAACCAGAAAAAAAGGTACCCCTACTCTATATGTAAGCGGAGGAAAGCATGTGAATCTGTTGTTGTTGTTGTCTGCCTTCAAGTTGTTTCTGATAAGGCGAACCTATCACAGGGTTTTCTGGGGTCGAGAGTATGTGACATGCCAAAGGCCAACCAGTGGGTTTCTGGGGCTGAGAGAGGAATTGAACCTGGTCTCCAAAGTCGTAGTCCAGTGCTCAGGCCTCTACATCAAGCTGGCTCTCTGTATGAATCACTACAGGTGTCGTAAAGGCCTAGCTGGCTCTGAGGACAGAATAATTTTATAGTGTGGGAACCAAACCTCTCAAAATTTAGGCCTCAGGGCTTCCATGAGAGATTGCTCCTCTTTCTCTTTGGGTTACTGCTCTAGCTGAACAGGACTTCTCCATGTTTGTTGGTTGCTTTTAAGTATTTGCTTATCATCTTTATTTGCAGCCAACAAGCCATTAAAAATCTCATTAAAACAAACATTTTAACAAAAACAGCTCACATAATATTAATATAAGGTGCATTCAGTATTTGCTGAAATACATGAAAAATAATAATAATTCCATAGGGGCAGGTGATCTAGTGAAAAGAGCTAAATGCAAAAACCGTTTCTCAGAGACTGACTTGTCATAGTCTTGGAGCAAAGTTTTCAGAATAGTCGTTAAGAGTCTTGGTTATTTCATTGTAAGTTGAGGAATGAACCTCTGTTTTGAAATGTGTTAAATAAAATAATTTGTGTAGAGATTTTAACTAGGTTTTTCAGCCATTGGGTTCCCAGAACCATTTATATATTACAGTGACAAAGAAACTCGTAATTAAGTAAGCTCATTTCTGCTGGCAGGCTTGCAGTTTGAATGGTGTGATGCAAAGTGAAATAGAAGTGAAGAGGAAGGGGCAGGATGGTGAAACTAAGGAAGGCAGCCTTTTTTTTTTTTAAATGGAAACAAAGAGAAGGGAGAACAGGAAACAGACATAATTAGGGTATATCCAGACTGCATAATTATGGCCATTTGCTATCACTTTTAACTGTCATGGCTTCCTTCTACAGAATCCCAAAATTTATACCTTGGGTAAGGTATGGTCAGCCCTGCATGTTTCTGGATTTCACTTTCATGAATTTGATATTACAGTGACCCCTCCACTTTTGCAAGGGTTTGGGTCATAGAACCCTTGCAAAAGTGGAAAAGCTGCAAATATGTCCTCCCCACGCTCTCCTTTCCATTCTCTTCTGGGGCTCAGCCGTCCCATACTCTTGCCTTTTGCCCTGGTGCACATGCCTTCCTTCTCCATACCCAGGCAAAAGGCAAGGGAATGGGAAGGGGGAGTACTGGAGGTGCAGAAGGAAGGGCTGTGTGTGACTCCCCCCATTCCCTTGCCTGTTGCTTGGGTGCACCTGCCTTCCTTCTCCACACCCTGCAAATCACAAGGGAATGGGAAAAGGAGAATGGGGGACACGTGTGCCTTGCAGATAAACAAAGTTGCAAGGGTCAAACCCGCAAATGTGGAGAGAGTACTGTATTTGCACATTTTTCCAACCTCTGCCTCCCCACACCTCAGGTGCTTCTTTTCCGGGGGAACCTTCTCTCTTGGCACCTCCAGTCAGGCTTCACAGCCCTTTAAAAACCCTCCTCTGGGCCTCCTACTCCACCAACCACTGTTTGGCCAGCTAAGGACAGCTCTCAGCATGATTTCTCAGCACCTCAAGCCCTCTCTCGGTGCCCCCCTACACCGAAGGAAAGAAATGGGTAAAAGGATAGGACTTCCATGCTGATGCCTTTCTGTGCAGATCAAAAAGGTGACTCTCTGATTCCTCCAGTGCTGTGTGTTAATTTGGGAACCAGCAGACTGGGCATGGACCCAGAATTTTCCTTCTGGGGTGGGGTGACAGCAGTGTCAACCCATCCCCTTTCCCTCTCCTTTCCCTGGCCCAGTTTGGACCTTGAGTACCTGTTTTCCACACCATGCCTTGTCCTGCTTCTCACAGACACAAACTCATTTTGAAATTTGCAGTTTTTCCACTCTTGCAGGGGTTCTGTGCCCTAGCCCTGATGAATGTGGAGGGGTGACTTACTTGAAATTCTCCAGTTGTTGTTGTCATGAGGCTTTCTTGGCAAGATTTGTTCAGAGAGAGTTTGCCTTTTCCTTTCTCTAAGGCTGAGAGAGTGTGACTTGCCCACGGTCACTCAGCGGGTTTCCATTGTTGAGCAGGGATTTGAGCTCTGGTTTCCAAAGTCATAGTCTAGTGCTCAAACCACTATACTACACTGTCTCTTTCTAGTATGTTCCTCTGAACTATACAGCATTGGCGCTCTCAGGCAGAGAATCCTCAAGTCTTTCTCCAGACTACAAATCCCAGGATTCCATAGAGCTGTGGCACTCATGCAGAGGACGAATATGTCACAGATCTCTGAGCACAAGTGTTGAGGTGAACCAGTAGTGTCTCATGTCTCCTTAGTGGATTGGCTGTTGCCAGCTGCAGGAGAGGAAGAACCAAATGGAGTTGGACTCTCAGCAGAGCAGCCCTGTTGACCATCGCTCTTTCAAGCAATGGCACTTCCTGGCACAGTCTCTGAGAACCAGAGCTAAGATAGCTGGCAGAGAAGATATGGCTTAAGGGTCGTAACTAGTGAAGCGCCCAGCCCTGTGATGAATGCTTTTAGTGAGGAAGAAGGAAGACCTGTTTATTGCTTTTGGCTCAATATAGAGGGTTTCTGCAGACAGTTTCTAAGTTCAAGGCATTCCCTTACTTTGGATGCTAGTCAACTTTTTCTGAGAAACTGGTAATTTGTGAGTCATGTGGGCCTGTTAGAGCAGATGCAAGCATGCTGTATAAATTGCTGAATGTGATCTGCAGATAAATGTTGTGCTCTGTTCCGGTTCACATCTGCGGCTTTGCATTGTCTCCACACCATTTATCTGCGGATGTTGCACCAGGTGCTTTTGAGACAACAGAATCACTGTATCACAGGGTAACATAACCCTGTCTTGAGGGTCTTGCAATTTTCCACTTGTTTCTCAGGACTGTTTTGCATTGTGAAAGACCTTCATATGATAGTCCACACCAGGATTGGGCAACTTTGGCCCAAATGGTTTTGGCCTAAGCGCCTGTTGTTGTTGTTGTTGTTGTTGTTGTTGTTGTTGTTGTTGTTGTGTGCCTTCAGGTCATTTCCAGCCTATGTCAACCCTAAGGCAAACCTATCATGGGGTTTTCTTGGCAAGATTTTTTCAGAGGGGGTTTGCCTTTGACTTCCTCCGAGGCTGAGAGCGTGTAAGTTGCCCACGGTTACCCAGTGGCTTTCCATGGCTGAGCGGGGATTCAAGCCCCGATCTCGAGGTTTTAGTCTCAAGCTGAAAGCACCACACCATGCTGGCCCTTGCCAGTACAGCAGTCGTGGTGATCAGAGGGAGTGATACAGTTTGCAGTACCAAAAATATCTGACGAGCACAGTGGCCCATATCTGATCTACACCAAGGGAGTGTAGCCTGCAGCCATAATGTCATATTTATTCCTTGGACCTCATTTCTAACCCCCCACCCCAGTAGTAATTCTGTAGAGTATTGACAAAAGAATAGTGCACCATGTAAGGAAGAAAATGGAGAGAAAGAAAGAGTAGCTATGGCTGTGGAAGACATCATCAACACCCTCTGCCATATGAGTTCCGATAGATTACTCCTGAGGGAGTGTGGCCCTTGACAGGAAAAAAGGTGCCCAATCGCTGAATCAGTGGGTCTCCTCTAGTTAGGACTGTCTATTGGAACTGGATATGTTTAGTCTGCAGAAGAGAAGGTTGAGAGGGGACATGATAGCCATGTTTAAATATTTGAAAGGATGTCATATCGAAGAGGGTATTGGCTTGTTTTCCACTGCTCCAGAGACTACGGCAAGGAGCAATGGATTCAAACTGCAGGAAAAGAGACTCCACCTGAACCTCAGGAAGAACTTCCTGGTGGTCAGAACTGTCCGGCACTGGAATATGCTGCCTCGGAGTGTGGTGGAGTCTCCTCCTTTGGAGGTTTTTAAACAGAGGCTGGATGGCCATCTGTTGGGAGTGCTTTGATGTGTATTTCTGCATGGCAAGGGGTTGGGGCTGGATGGCTCCTGTGGTCTCTTCCAACTCTGTGATTCTGTTGGATTTATAGAATCTCATTTTTATCTGAAAAATCTTTTGTATGTCAAAATGTAATGCCTAATGTGCCTCTAAGAACAAGAGTATTCTCTCTGCCATTTTAGTATTCTAGTCTTGCTTCATTTCCTGACTAGCAGCAGTTATCACTGGTGGTATAGGCACTGTTTTGTTTGCGTAAAATTTAAATGAATAATGAGTAAATATTCCTGGTTGCAGCTGCTACAGTGGTATATATGCACAGGGTCTTGCTCATGGAAAACATTTGCTTCTAGATAAGCACATTTGTTTAGTGCTAATGATGAGTTTGAGCTGGCCAGCTGCCCCCTGATAAGCCGTGTTCCTGCAGAAGCTGATGATCAGCCATATTGCAGGGTTTGGAGAGACTGTGGACTTCTCAATGCCAGATATTGTTGGCAGGATGAAGTCAATATGGGTTGCTTACTGAATGATGCCACTTTGAAACCTCTGGCCTAATTGAAAGGAAGTTACTTAGATGGCCAGAGAAATGGGCATACAAGAGTTGTTCCTACCTAAATGTCTTAAAGGCACCAGATCCTGTTTGATCTTAGAAGCTAAGCAGGTCAGCTCTGGTTAATACATAGATGAGAGACTGTCAAAAATACCAGGTGCTGTAGGTTATATTTCAGTGGAAGGAACTTGTAAAACCATTTCTTGAGTATTCCTTGCCCAAGAAAATCCTGTAACATTCATGAGGTCCCCATAAGTTGATGAGTGACTTGAAAGTAAAAACACACACACACACACAAGAGCTGACACTGATACAAGCGATATCTCAGAGCCATTTCTCTCTTCAGTAGTTATTTTTCTTATCTCCTAACCAATCCCTGAAGTTCAAGGTGGCCTATAAATGACAGTCATTTATTTTTTGGAACCAAAGCGCAGAGAAGAAGCAATAGAATTTGCCCTCAACAGTTTCTACAGCTTTGAAAAGTTATTCTTTTGGACTTCTGCTCCCAGAATCCCATAGTCTTGCTGGCTGGGGAGGATTTTGAGATGAATAGTCTAAAAAAGGGACTTTCTCAAACTCAGATAATTTTCACAGAACCAGAACTGAGGGCTAGTTTGGACATTATATTTAGGTTGCTCTAACCTATCATGTGGTGTAGAGTGAAGTCACACTGGTCCTCTCTGCCCACAATGACTGCTGTCCCACACATGCACAGGGAAATGACACGCTTGAAGTCAGCCTACATTTCTGAGATCCAACGCGTGTCAACTTTGATTTCCTGGGAAAGCATGCATGAATGAAGCCAATGATAGGTTTGCCTTAGGGTTACCATAAGCTGGAAATGACTTGAAGACACACAACAACAACAGCAACAATGGGAGCTGTAGGCCAAAACCATTTGGGCCAAAGTTGCCCAATCCTGGTGTGGATTATATGAAGGTCTTTTGCAATGCAAAACAATCCTAAGAAAGCAATGGAAAATTTTGTGCACATAATTGTACAGTATGAGAGCCAGCATGGTGTAGTGGTTTGAGCTTTGATCCTAGAGACCTGCGTTTGATTCCCCACTTGGCCATGGAAAACCACTGGCTGACCTTTGGGCATGTCACACACGTGATAGGTTCATGGTAGAATTGCCATGGGTCAGAAGTGACTTGGAGGCATACAACAACAATAGGTCATATTGTATAGTATAACCAGGGCTTGCAGAGTCAAATTGCCAGGAGTTTTTGATCACCAAGAGTGAGGTGATCAAAATTTCCACCATCAGCTTTCTTGTTGCTTCTGAGCTTAGCAGCAGTCTGCACAATAGCTTGGGAAGAGGGACGTCGCCTAACAGCAATATAACCTTCTGGTTTCTCTCTTTTACTGTGCAAATGGAGGTAGGATGGCTTGTTTTGAACAGGCACTTAAGACTCATTAACTTTACAGAAGTTCTTTGTTGCTATAGATCCATACAGCAGGCTGCATTTTTGAGCTCTCCTGAGGATGGGCAGAGGTGACTGAAGGATGAAAGTGACAGTGAGCAGCTGGGCCGTTTCTGCAGTAGACTGTTACAGTGCTATTATTCCACTTTCAACATCCTATGGAATCCTTTGAGGCCACTCCCTAAACTGCAAACCCTAGGATTCCATAGGATGTTGAAAGTGGAATGATAGCACTATAACAGTCTTGTGTGGAAATGGCCCTGCTCTGATTGTCAGACTTCATTGATGCCAGTATAGGTCAAAGGCGAGGGTATCTTTACTTCGCTTTGCACCATGAATTGGAAAAGCCCAGAGATATCGGAACGTAAGTGTAAGGCCTTTTTTTTTTACTATTTTTATTTTGAGCATACAGATAATCTGCTCCTGGGTCCAATACAAGCTCTCTACTTTCTGTTAGTGAGTCTAATCTTTCCCCCATCTTTCTGCCCTCTTATCCTCCTCATTTATCTTTGCCCATGACCTTCAATCTTTCAGATCCACCCTATGCCTTCACCCAACTATCCAAAGGTCTTTTACTCACTTAAAAGGATTCTACACCTTCTTTGTTGCTTCAACTCTTGTCAGGAACAGCTTCCTGAAATAAGAACTTGAGAAAGCAGTCTATTTGGACTGCATCTAGTGGACATGCCCCTTAGCTGGTATGTCCACTAGAAGATTCTGAGAGTTCTAACATATAAAGTCATTTTTCCAAGCTCTTCTCAGGACACTAGCATGTCCCTCTGACCTCCATCTCACCTTCAAAAATCCATTTTCCCCTTGAATCTTTTGACCCTATTCTTTTATTGGTGTATTAAATAAGTGTAACTGTAAGATGTACTTATTTTCACTCTGCCTGTTTCTTACTCCTCATGCCCCATGTATTAAATTTAGTATTGTAATCAGGAATCTCCTTTGTTCATGGACCTATATTCTTGCTGCTACTCTGTAAGGCTGTGCCAATTCCTAGTAGTAGTTGTGGAATGGCTGTTGTTGCTATCAACAAGAACAGCAACAATTACAAATAGACATCCTCACCCTGTCACGACAGGAACCCTGGTATTTCTGATGTCATTTATGCTGGAAAGAAGTGAAGTGACTTATCAGGCATATGGCTAGGATGTGGAGGTCTTGTTTCCTTTACCTTTCTCTTGCACAGACAAGGGGGGCATAAGCTCCTTGCTGCAGTGGGTTTTTGAGTGATGACCAGACAGATGATAAGGTGCATTCAAGTTGTGATTGATGGCTGCCTGTCCTATACCTCCAGTTGTGACCAGAGAAAAGGAGGAAAACCATTTGTATTTGCTAGAAGGCCTGTTTCCACTGTTATATCTAGAGCGGTGGAGGTCACATGTAGAGTTTGATAGAGTTCCTTTTTTTTTTTAGACTGCAGCTCCCCAAATCCCCCTTGGCTACTAGCTGTGACCAATATGTTGTGGGTGTAGGACCCAACCAGAGCCATTGTCCCTCTTCCTTTACCCACTTTTCAGACAAGAGCACCCCTCCCTCACCTTCTCTTTGAGTATCTGCATTGCCTGCTCTGTTGGCACCAAAGAGTTGCCCCCATGTGATCTTGTGCTGTGGTGCAGTCCTTTACTAGGTGCTTTCCAATCCCTTCATCTGCAACAGTTACGGCTGGAATTATTGCCTAATTGAAGAAATCCAGATCAGTTAATCATACTTGGTTTCCATTGATAATCAGCTGATTAAATCTGCATACAATGGTATATGAATGAAATAGCTGTTTTGTAGGAGAAAATATTTGAATTCCAAATGATGCACATACACAGAGGAGCATATACAACTTTGGAAGAGGCTTACCCCATTTAATATGGAAATCTTAACATTTGCGGCTGTTGGTAATTATTTTTCAGTACGTCGAGCATTAAAAAACAATGTCTTAGACTGTTAATTAGAAATGGCTTTTTTTTGTTAGCCTGCCAAAAAATTCCTATGTACATTTGCGTGTGTGTAAATCCTATTGAACATAATGGGACCTCTGATTAAATTTGTATAGGATGACATTGTTAATCTGGGTAAAGAGTGGGCAGTATGGAGCCTTCCAGATGTTGTTGGACTGGAAATCCCATGAGCCCCAGCTACCATAGGTGGTGAGTGAGAGGTCATGCAAGTTGCAGACCAGTAATAGCTGGAGGACCCCATATTGCTTATGCATGATCTAAGTGAAAATGTTTTCATGCATTATTAGTCGTGCAGTATTATTACTCACTTACCTGCATAGACATGCCAGTAATACTACAGTGATCAAATTAAAATTGGTAAAATGAGACTTGAGTTACTGAATGAACCATGAAACTTGCTAGGGGTACATGGGCCAGTTACATGTACTCTCAGTGCAGTTTACATTATAGGATTCATGTAAAGATAAAATAATATGCGCACACACACTCACATCTCAAATTGTGTGGCCTATACAGGCCAACCAGATGGCTTACTCTTAGCCTGACCTCCCTTCCCATGGTTTTAGGCTGGGACTTAAGTTGGTGCCAGGGATGTTCCATTCAAACGTACAAATTAATATTCACCTGTTCTGGCTGGGATGAATAGCAGTAGGCCCTAGGTGAGCAGGAGAATAGCAGATGTGCTCCCCCTTTGCCCAGCTCTGGGTCTAGACCAGTGGTTCTCAACCTGTGGGTCCCCAGATGTTTTTGGACTTCAGCTCCCAGAAGCCCTGAGCATTGACCATAGTGGCTGGGGCTTCTGGGAGCTGAAGTCCACAAACATCTGGGGACCCACAGGTTGAGAACCACTGGTCTAGACTCTTCTTTACCCACTAATTTAGTGATGGGCCAATTATTTTCCTAACTTTTTTTTAAAACAGTGTAATTCAAGTATCAGATCTCCTTCTGGATGGGAGAGGGGTAAAATGAATTTCAAGGAGAGTAAGAAGTCTCTATTCATTATTGCTTATATGATATTACGTTTAGCTTGTGAGTTCAAAGAGTTAAATTTGAGAAAGAATAATAATGGCCAGTTAAAATCACACTGGGACCATGGAACACATTTCCTTTGTTCCCACCTACGCGGAATGGGAAAGCAATCCTGTTTGACAAGTTGTTCATCAACTGGAGGCAGGTAAGTTAATTTGTTGGGAGGAGTACCTTCTGTTGGCTTTACAGTGTGGTTAAATATCTGTGAAGATGTTTAATTTTCTCTAATTGATGTCAGCTTCTAAGCATTAATGCAAAGTAGAATATGTTAATTGCTGCCGAATTGGAAACTCAAGATGAGCATATATGTACTAAGCTCTCATCTGGCTCTGACTGGGAATGATGGAAATTGTAGGCTAGCATATTCAAAGCTGTGGAATTGAGGAAGGGTTCCCTAGCTGATGGAGAAATTTCCTCTTTTAGCAATCTGACTCCAGAGCTGTTGTGGACTCTTTGTTTGGTGGATTTGCTTCCTTCAGAAAGCTTGAATAAAGATCTCATGCTGATCCATAGTTTTTTTACTGAGATCTTTCAGTATATCCTTAAGATACTGCTTGATTGCCTTATTAAAAATGAGTAAGTATAACAATCTCTCCATCTGTTGATAAGTCCTTTTAAGAAAATAAACATAGGGCATGTTTTGCAGTTTATCGACAGATGGCATCTCTTTTATAAAATGGATTTAATACCCTTTTTGGCTGTTGGTCCTCTACAGTTTATTGCTTGTTAATTTTTTCCCTCGAACCAATTAATTCTAGCAGGCTTGCTGGATTTTGTCCACAGATACCTTGTTTACCCCAAAATCTCCCTGTGCAAAGCCACTTGTGTTTCTAAGATCAACACAGTTTCCGTTGCTGAGCACTGAGTGAATAAACTTGGCCGCAAGCCACTCTGAACTTGTGAGTCAGACTAAAATTATTTTCTGTCTGATTTAAAACTGAATGTGGGGCAAGTCCAAGTCAAATTTGTTATTCAGAAAGCATAATGATAATATAAAGTGGGCAGGCAGCTGGGCTGGACACAACAAGGACTAAAATTAAGGGAAGAAAAGGCCAAGCAGAATAGATTCTTACATTCTTGTCAAAACTTTCCAAAGCAGCTTCAGAGATTTTTGAATTGCTAGTAACTAATACAGTATGTAATATATAACATATAATATGGCAGTGCCTTTGCCTTGTGAAATGTGAACTAGAATATGATATTTCCAGCTTGTTAGTTTGTTATTGATTAACGTAGTACCATGTCTAGAATGTTCATTGTTCATAGTGTTAATTAGTAACCAGAAACATGGAATACTGAACTATTCAAAAGCTGACTGAGATCAGTTGTTTTCATTAATGGAGGTTTACATTGTTTTGGCTTGCATGTATGTACATTTCTCTTCTATTTTCTTGTCGCCTGGAACCATAAGATAACACTAATTGCTGTCATCAGAGGCAAGTTAAAATTGGATTGGAGGGATGGAGAGACTCCATTTGAGCATCCTTGAAGTAATGTGGGGATAGGCAAAGTGGAGTCTTGGGATCACATGTGCCCTTCCCCAAATTGTTTTTGCAGCTGTTGACTCCTCAAAACCACTGCTGGCCATGTACCAGTAATACTTCAGCTATAGATTTCCTGCACTTGAGAAGAGATTGGTGTAGATGACTCTTGAGGTTGCTTCCAAGACTACAAGTCTATGATTATGTGACATACCACCCCTTTTTTAAAATAAATGAATATCTTTATTATTGAAGTATGGATCTCACTCAGTGTAAAATGCTTTTTTCGTACATGTACAGCAGCATTTTCTGCACATGTTGCTTTGTAGAAGACAGATTGTATAGGTCTCATATTAAAGTACAGTCCTCCCTCCACATTCGCTAGGGTTAGGGGCACAGGACTTGCATGAAAGTGGAAAAACCGTGAATAACTCTAGGCCCTTGCAAACCATATTTAAAGCACAAAAAAGTATGATTTTCATATTCAACCCACTATGGATTCCTTTGAGACTCTAGGGTTCCTTCACTAGGCAGAAGTGGGTGGCTGGTGGGGCATACTACCACCTCCACTGCTGCCCCCCACTATTTTTAAGAGGGACTTACAAGCCTCATTTGCAGTTTCTCAGTCTCACAAGACTTGCAGTCCCTGTTAAAAATGGCACAGAGAGGCAGCAGGGGTGACAGCAAATAATCCGTGAATAATAAAATCCGCAAAAGTGAAACCCACAAATGTGGAGGGCTGACTGTAGTTTGTAATCTAACACAGATAGAGGGAACCAATAGAGGAAACTGGGAGTGGGAGCAGGGGCTAGCCACTGGGGAACATGTGATTATTTTAATTACATTTACTTTGGCTTAGTTACACTTGGCCGTTGAGATTAATGGGACATTCTGTAGGCAAGGATAATAGCAGGCTATTTGCAAGGAAATAAGATCCTCTTAGTACTTGTCCTTTGTGATTTTCAGCTGTTGATCTTCCACCTGCTTAATGTGATAAAGAGCGAGGTTTTGCTGAGGAGCTTTGCTGGTGGGTGGCTTTGCTGGCTGGGAGATTTGAGAGTTCTGGTGCAGAATACGTGTGTGTATTTGTGTGTACATTTAAATAAATAATTTCTTTCCCCATGCTATGGGCTGGATAGACCTCCATTAGGACTCATTTTATGTTGTTCTTTGAACCTATGGTGCTGATGCGGAGGCACCATTGTGAGGAAGGCATGCTTTGCTTCACACAGTTGATGGCAGTATTCTGTAAAAATAAAATCAAAGTAAAAGTGTTCAGCTGCAGTGGTGTACAGGATTTCTTTGTAGATGCCAGAATGAAATCTGTGATCTTTGCTGTTGATCTGGCAATGGCATTTGTGGGCTCCTGTTGTGCCTCTTGTATCTGTTAATGTGAAGTATTATGGTTTAATTAAATAATAGAAATCCTATTTATCCGACCAAATCACCATCAGATATAAAAGAATAGCACTAATATTGACTCTTCTTTTGTTCTGTTGGGTCATTTATATTCCACTAAGGAGTTTTTTAAGGCTGTGCATTATTTAGCCAGTGTTAGAAAACCTTGAAGCCGATATGAATCTGTTCAGATCTCATTATGTTGCCAGCATGAAACAGAGATGTCCTCTGAATAGCTTGTGATAAAACCTTTTCCCTTTTCTTCTTTCTTTTCTTAGGAAAACTATACAAAATGTTCTCCCGGTTAAGAATAGCCACTGCTTCCTGCGTCTGGGCATGCCGTGGTGTACATACAAAAGAAAAAGGCAAGCTTTTGATGCTGAACCCGAGAACAAATAAGGTTGGTTGCATGGATGTACGGCATGCCACACTTTGAATTAGTAAAACCATTATAACCTTAATGCAGCCTAAAACCTGCTACATATTTTTTTTTCATGTTGAGTGCCAAAAAAGAAAGAAACAAAAAGCCAAGTGAGATAGGAGACATCTTATGCTAAGCAAAGACAAAGGGACCTCATTTAACCTTGAATGCATTTATTAGCTTAATTGTAAATGCAGCAATATGGTAGAGGCATGTAATGGATCCCCGCTTTTTGCAAGATAAGTCTATCACCTTAGCAGTGATTATATTAGAGGGTATTATATTGTATTAGTGAAGCTATTGGTTGCTTGAACCGTTGTGGTTCGCTGGAATGTTTAGTTGATTGGGTAACAAAGTGGTTTAAAATCCAGTTTCCTTAAGGGATTGTTATCAGTTTGGTTGGGATCTATTATTTATTTATTGAATTTATATCTCACTTTCCCTCCCAAGTGGGATCTCAGGTGGCTTACAATAATTTAAAAGATACTGCTAGAACGTTTAGTTTACAAAAGTTGAAAAGAAATTAAATATTCCAATTATTGAAACATTCTTAAAAACAGTTAAAACACTTAAAACATATTTAAAACATATCAAAAACAGATTAAAAATGCAGGACACCACTTTACACACACATGACAGCTCCATATATTTATTTATTTATTAAATTTATACGAAACCTTCCATTTTAGCAGACTGAGGACTGAGAGGAGGTCCCCAGGCCATAAGGAAGGTGGGGGACAGGGGAATCCAAGCAGACAGACTGTAAGAAGGATGCATAAGACAGAGTGGACTGAGAAAGAAGAACTCAGAGGGAAAGGGCTGGGTAGCAAAGGATTGGAGGTGAAGAGCTGCTAACTACGCCTGAGGCCTTGGAGAAGAGACACGGCACTTAAATACCTGGCACCTGGAGGAAAGAATGGAGTTCTGATTAGTAGTGAAGTGCTCTTAAGAAGAGAAGGTTTTTTTTTTCCTCAACAATGCTTGCCACCTAGTTTTGGTCTGTTGTCTGATTTGTGGTCAGCTGCAAGTTTTGTCTTGGGAAGGCAATGATAATAGATGGACTGAGGCAATGGGGGAGCCTGGAATTTGGCCAGAGATGCCCATTACAGGCCCTGTTTCTGAGAAAACTTGCCAGAGTTATGTTTAGGGACTATAGACCCCAGGCCAAGTCAGGCCCTCTTGAGGCGTGCTACCTTGGTCTCCAGTTGCCAAGCTAGAGGGGAGGGAGGGAGGCAAGAGAGTTATGAGGTTGAAAAATCTTCCAATGCTGTATTTTTTCATCTAGAATTTTTCCATACCGTCGCTATATCTATATTTGTAGTTGCCCAGGCTGTTTGGTCTGTTATATTGCAGTCAGTCATGTTAGATGGATTAAATATAGGATATGAACTTTTGTAAGTTATTCTGTAAGTTATTTTCTTAACTTGAAGTGGAACTAATAGGTGCTGCAGAGAGTGAGTGAATTAAGCTGAAGGTACTATAGTTATATTGCGGCAATGGAGAGTTAAACTGTTGATATCAGTGGTATGGAATTTAACCCAAAGTGCTGAAATTATTTCAGTCACTGATAACTTTCCTGAAAATGTTCCAGTTCTGTTTCTTTTTGGAAAATCTACCACACTGGCTGTGCCTATGCATTTTGATAGAGGTTAACCCATGCAATCTGATGCCCTCTCTGTAAATTCCCTGTAAAACTTATGTCTGAGTAGAAACTTTATAACCTTTGGCAGGTAAGGCAAGACAGAGCTTTGACAGACTGATTTCCCCCCAAACTCAGAAGATTCTGCTGACAGAAGAGATAAGGAATGATACACTGTGATCAAAAGACACTGGCATTGAGGTCACTACTGGGTTTATTGTTCAACTTGGCACTTGTTTTATTGGAACTGAGTTGTAAGAGGATTAAGAATGCTAAGTGAAAGTCCGAGCAGATAGCTGTAACACAGAGCAACAGGGAGCAGCTAGAGTTCTGAGAGATTGCAGTAAGAAAGGGGATATAAAGGCCAACATATTATTTTCTTCTTGCAGATGTGTAGCTCTTTCAGTAAAAATATTCACATATTTATCACATTTTTAAGCTGGGCATCCTGATAAGTTCTAAACTCAAAGAAGAGGAAACTGCTGAGCATCTTTGAATCTCTGAAGAAAATGTTGTAGATAAAATCTGAGATTAGTGCCACAGATCCCCTTTCCTTTAGCAGCACGGCACGCTTCACAAAAGCTAAAGTCTTGTTCTGTGTGACCATGGACAACCCCTCCCCTCCGCCATGGAAGATTGCAGATTAGGAAATGAAGGGCATTAAAAAGATGTTTAGCTTACTGAGATCCAATCTTATTAAAAAAACAGAAACAACCAAAACAGCCTACCTTTTATGAGAAGCATTGGCCATGGTTGGCTGGGTTAATTAGCTGACCATTGGTTAAGTAAAACAGGGTCACGATTTCATTTTTCTTAGGACTTTTATATTAAAGAAGACTTACAAGGATGCTGGGGAAGAGCAGTGGAAGGGTGCTGTTGCCTCCATGTATTACTTGTGAGATTTCCGTATTCATCTATTTGGCCACTGTGATAAACAGAATGCTAGGCATGCTAACCCTTTGTTCTGATTCAGCAGCAGTGCTGTTGTGTTTGTTGTGTTTAATTCCTTTGTTAATAAGCTTTAATATTTATAATAAATTAATAAACATAATTGACCTTCCCATCCCAACTGACTGGGCAGCAGAACATCCATATCTATATTTATATCTATATCTGTATAACAATTTATTTTCCAGAGACTTATGAAAACAGCAGATGGCAAATATTACCTATGTTCAGAGTTAGAGCCTGAGGCAGTGACTTTTTAGGGACTACAGATCCCAGAATCCCCCAGCCAGTGGGGCCAGTAGATGGTGCTGTTGGAGGAGGATTCTTGGAGTTGCAGTCCAAAGCAAGACACCATTCAAAGCTTGGGGGAGGCGTGTATCAGTGTTTCAGTTCCATGTTTCGCATATGTTTATTTCTAAGACCATCCTGTCTCTTTTCTGTAGCCGCTATGATTTTTACTAGAGCCATTGCTGTTAAAAATACTAAGAGTGCATTTTGTTTGCTGAACTGCAGAAAATTCCCCCTTCTGACTTAACGCAGGGCAACTGTTGGGGTATATATCACTTGGTGCACCTGCTGAGACTAGTGGTGCTCCCCTTGCTAACCCTTGCAGATTTCTGGCTCAGATGTTTCTTCTTGTCGTTGCTACTTGTTTGTCTGCCCTATCTGAGCAAACAAGCAATGAAAGGAGCAGGACAAAGGAGCAGTAACCCTGCCAATGTTTTTGAAACTACAATTCCCAGAACACTTTAGAAGGTGGTATAATTTGAATCCCGGAAGACAAAGCAATCGAAATGAGCATTTTCAGGGAGTGGGAGATGGGACCCCACATTTACCCATTGGCTTAATGAAGCCCAGTACTAGCACTCCCTGTCTTAATATGTTGCCTTTGGTCTTCCTCTCTTGTCTCCAGGGCATGGCTTTTACATTAAAAGAACGGCAAATGCTTGGACTCCAAGGACTTCTACCTCCAAAGATAGAGACCCAAGACATCCAAGCCTTACGTTTCCATAAGAATGTGGCGAAAATGACGGACCCTTTGGAAAAGTAAGAGTGCGTTGGCAGACACACATCCATTTTTATAATTTGTTCTTGGGATTTGGATAAGATGCTATTCCACTTCTGATTTTGGCAGGTGTTGAGGCTTTCATAAGATCAACATAAGAGGTCCTAAATTCATTGGTGGGGAGTCAGTTTGCAATTAATTTTATACAGGAATAGTCAATTGATTTTCATCAGAGGATAGAAAATGTATCTTTAGGAGTACAGTTGGCAGAAGCTCTAGCCAGCATGCTCAGAAATTGATCTTGGTAAGAGAATGCTCAGCAATGAGGAACATGTCTGTGGCAGAACAGGGGTGCCCTTAAAGCTCCTAATCCTAAGTATACTTTTTTTGCTTGACCTGTCAGTAACTCTGGAGCCTGCAAACCAAGTGGCTTTGAGCTCATTTCCATTTTCACAGTATCCCCCACATGTTCTTTGTTGTTCTGGTACTTGTAGAAGGTCTCCTGTGTCCAGACAAATCTCCTCTCTTATCATTTGATTATTTTTTCCTCATACAAATGTTAGGATAATTACTGACCTCAGCGTTAATAAATATCCACTTTGTTTCTAGGTAACACAGAAAAAGATAGATTACCTGCCCTTGAAGCAAATGCTCTGCGTAAAAAAATATTGTATTTGCTGGCGTATAAGACTCCCTTTTCTTCCCAAAAAATACTCTTTGAAAATGGGGTGCGTCTTATATGCTGGTGTGTCTCATATGTCAGCAAATAGTATCTGCCAGTGTATGAATGGGGTGCGTGTTATACACTGGCAAATACGGTAATTACAGTCACCCCTCCACATTCTCTGGGGTTAGGGGAACAAGACTACCCCAGGAAAGTAGAAGAACCACAAACAACTATAGCCCTTCCAAACCATATTTAACACACAAAAAAGTATGACCTACATATTTGACTCATCATGGATGCGTTTGAAGCATCAGGAATCCTTTGCAAGGCAGAAATGGGGGAGGCTGGGTGGGGGCTTGCTGCTGCCTCCACAGCTGTCCTATGACATTTTTAATAGGGACTTAAAATCCTCATTTGCAGTCTCTCACTCTTGCAAGGCTTCCAGTCCCTATTTAAAATAGCATAGGAGCAGCAAATAATCTGTGAATAATCAGATCCATGAAGGTGAAAAACGCAAAAGTGGAGGGCGGATTGTATTATCAATAAAGCTCCATATCCATCATGCAGGCTGTGACAGTATAGAATCATATTTGTTTCTTCTGCTTAAGATGGATTGTACAGAGTGATACAACACCCGTTTTTTTCAGAAGCAGCTCTCTGAACTTGGAGGATGGGGAAAGTGCAACCCACCGTCTGCACATGGCCCTCAGAGCTGTTTGAGTAGCCCTCTCACAGCTCCCCAATTTTTAAAAATGTCCTTTTCCCTCAATGCCTCCCAGGAATGTGGTGAGAATTTTTGCCGTGATTTTGCCCTGGGTCAGATAAGGCCTTTTTTTTCTACAGGAAGTGACCTGGACGTTGACTTGTGAGTCAGTTCTTGTTGAATACAAGACCTCTCTTAGGCTTAAAAGGGCTGGGGGTGGGGAACATGACAGAATTGTCCTCCTGGGGCATTTGAGGTAATTCTTTTCAGGTTGGTTTTTTTGGGGGGGGTTAGTAGTTGGGCATGGGCACCCAGTGTCCCCTGGGGAGCAGTTGTGACCCCTTAAACCCTGGCAGTTGCCTACCCTATTGCAGTGTTTACTTCTGAATAAATGTGCATAGTCCAAGGATGCCTTCACAACTCTCCTTTAAATGCAAAATAAACAGTGATAAAATTCAAGATATAGTATTTGCATATTTTTATTAGAAATTTAAAAAAATTTAACATAAGCAAACAAAACACATACAATACATCAAAGACAAAAGAAGAAAAGAAATAATTAAACTAAAAAGTACATACATTCCTACCATTGTTAAACACAAAACAGAAAAACAGAAAACAGAACATGCTTAACCTAAACTAACAAAAGTTGACTAAACTAACCAGCAAAAACAAAAACAAAAAAACCTACAGCTAATTAAAAGTGGTTCCTGCCCTTGTTACAAACAGCTCCTGCTCATATAAGTATATTTAACTTACAGTCATTACTTAAAATTACGAATAAATTTGTTGCTCATTATGTTTATACTCGTTAACTATTTTAAATTCCCACTTTCTTATGTTTCTGCATATATCAAAATTTTGTTTCTGCATATATCAAAATTATCAATCACTACAGAGTATTATTATTATTTAAATAGCTAAACCGTTAATTCTCAATAAATCTATTATTGTAAAAAAGCCACACATATCTTAAAAAGCTACACATATCTTAAAAAGAAATATTGATAGCAACAACCTATTATCATATTTACTTTTTGTAGTCTCAATCTCATGATAACAATAAAATCAAAAGATTAAAAAGGGAACAATATGCAAGTTCAGAATCGTAAAATCAGCAAATCACCCTCATTATCCCTTAAGTAATACATTAAAATTCTCCATTCCTAAATAAACTCTTCTTCAGAATTTCCCTTTAATTTGGCTGACAATTATCCATCTCTACAATTGACATCAATCTGTTGAGCCATTCAGTCATTGTTGAGATTTCTGTGTTCTTCCAATAGTTTGCATAAACAAGTCTCGCTGCCAGTAGCATATATTGAAATAATTTCTGTTGTTGTTTGTCAGTATTAGTACCATCACTCCAAACTCCTAGTAAAAACAATTCAGGTTTCTTAACTATTTGATGTTTCAGAATTCTTTGAATCATAATCTGTATTTCCATCCAATACTTTTTGGCCTTATCACAGGTCCACCATGCATGAAACAAAGATCCCATGTGTTCTTGACACTTCCAACAACTATCTTTCATATCTTAATCTGCGTATGTTTTTGAGTATAATATAACCTATTAGGAAATATTGATTAAAGCTTTTCTGTCTGTGTATGAATAGCAATGAAAGTGCACTAAAGCTTGCCATTTGCAGACCTAGGGTGTTTTCACAACTAATATTTCAGTGCAAAATTTTGAAATGTTTCCCTTTGCATGCCTGTAATGCTGGATGCAAAAGCTGTATCAGTTGGAATGTGCATTCCCTCTTAAAAAGCTTTATTTCACAATTGAAATGGTTTGTTTGATAGACCATTTGTTGTGATTTGTTAGCAAATGTAACTTATCTAGTGGGATATTTGGGGAAGCAGAAGATGTTTTGTCAGGGAAATTGCAACTGCTGACTAACCCCCTTGGCATGAAACTTCAAGTACATGAAAAAGCAAAGCACTGGGGTATCTAGGTACCAGTATATAATGTCATCAAGCTATGCCTTTGAGTAGACCAAAGGGGCACATCAGCATGAAGATAACAGAATCTTAATACAAAGATGTCCTAAGAACATCTTTTAATCTGGACTGGAATTGGTCACTTCTGAAGGTTCTTGTGGAAAATGACAAGAATTTCACTTGAAGTTCAAGAGGTCTGTCATAGACCATGCCAAAAATGTTCAGAAGTCCAATTCTGAAGGGCAAATCAACATGCACAGGGAGGAGGGCTTAATGCCTTGTTTTAAAGCAGACTTACTGGATCTGGAAGCTTTCAGGAGCAGAAATGGCCATTTTAGTTTTTTTCGGGAGGGAAGTTTTTGAGGTGAGCTCCACAGAGGACGTGAGGCTGCAAAAAAGCATTCTTTAGGAGGAGGATATATATGAGTCCTGGACCATGGGATTCCCATGCCTGGCTTAAAACCTGTAGAAAGCTTTAACTAAAAATGTTCATTTTTTTCTCTTCTCCAGATGTCTAGCTAGCAAATAGGAACTGTTGAAGATAGCTAGATTCCCTGTGTATACCTCTAAGCTCTACTGCTAATGCATACCCTTGACGTTCCTAGAAAGGAGAAAGAATAGAAGAGTGCAACACACACACACAAACACACACATTTTTATTGAACAAGTCTTCATATAGTTTCAAACAGATAAAAATAAGAGTAAAAACAAAACAACAACAACAGCAGAAAGGCACATTGAGAATTGCTAAAATTATAAAATACAAAATGATATATACATTTAAAATAACAATTTTTTCAAATTAAAAAAGAGACCAGCCCTTCAAAGTCTCCAGTAAAACCCCTCTAATATCAGATGAGGCAGCTAGGTGGACCCTTATCTGCTTCTTGCTTCCTCAATTTCACTGCTTTGACTGCAAAAAGGGCAACCCTAAGAGTCACAAAGGGATTGAACCCCTGCAACAGGAAGGTCAATTTAAACTCATCATCCCACTCCCTCCAGTTAACTAGGAATGGGTCAAAATAATGCACTCCAATGTTAGCATATAAGTGGCAACGCAATATGTAATGAACAAGATCTTCAACATTAGATGCCCCACATATACAAATTCTGTCTTGAATAGGAATGCATTGATAACATCCTTGTAACATCCTAGTGTCCATTTGCTCAAAGCAGAGATGTATAAAGGCTGTGCGTAAATCTTTTTTTTAATGTAAAGGACAGATATAACTCTTCCTGAAAAAGAGATTTAGCCCTTGTTAACCATTTGATATATCTTACGGAAGATAATGCAGCTAGATCTAATTGCACTCTAATATCTATCACTCTCTGTGTATACATAGTGGTGTAGTCAGGAGCAAGAGAACTGATCCCCTCTCTCCATAACAAAACCTTAGTTTTTCTTTTGCTTCCACAGATGCATTCTTTAGTTGCTTTAATGAAAGGCCAAAAACAGAAACAACACAAGACAAAACAACATATTCCATGCATGTAGTGTTTCTCCTTGTAATATTATCATCCTTTGGCTGAAAGGGACCTCAAATGTTCCAAGTGCCAATGGGGAAATTTGGGTGAGGGTAAGAGTTAGAAGAAAGAAACAGTTTCATTCTTTTCCATTTAGTAATTTCCCTGCTCAAAATTTACCCTACCAGAGAGAAAAAATAAAAATGGGGAGGCTGTACAAGTGTCTGAAGCAATGTCAAACAATCTCTGAGTATTCCTTGCCTAAGAAAGCCCTCTGAAAATCATGGGTCACCATAAGTTAACAGGTGACATATCTGCACACAAGTGATTGCTTTTTTCTTGTGCATTTCTGTGAGTAAAATATCTTCAGGGGTTTGTGTATGTGTGTATTTTGAGCAGAAAAATGAGTGGAAGAGAGTGGGATTTGCACATACTTTCTCTTTTCTTGCCAGTCTCCAGTCACCCACATCCAATTACCTCTGGCTGTGTCTCTCCTGAATATTGCAGGTTGGAGCATAAGTACTGAGTGGTGTGTAACCTGCTATTTGACCCAGAGAAGATACCAAACCGCATGAGAGAGTGACCAACCACCGAAGTGGAAAATAGGAAGCATTTTTCATTAATTTTTCCTCTTTCATATCATTTTCATATCTAAAAATGTAATTTTTTCCCCACGGTTTCATTTACAGATACATCTATATCATGGGAGTGCAAGAAAGAAATGAGAAGTTATTCTACAGAGTATTGCAAGATGATATTGAGCGGTTAATGCCAATTGTTTATACCCCAACGGTGGGCCTAGCCTGTTCCCAGTATGGACATATCTTTAGGAGGCCAAAGTAAGGACAGCTTTATACTAGTGCTTCTGCTGCTTGCTGCTGCTGGTACTGCTACTGCTACCACTACTACTACTACTATTATTACTACTACTATGTGGTATATGTATCTTAATAGAATGATAGCTGCCTTACCCTTATAAGTCAAAATCAGTTATCTTTTTCTTTTTTCATGTTAATTTGATAAACCACTATGGAAATTGATGGTTGTGTGTATGAAAACCAAAAGTGTGCTACCAAAGAATTGGCTGCTTCTGTGCAAATTTACATCTGAAAAGTGGTTGTCTCTGCCCCTCTTGCCTCAGTTCCTCCTTCACTTCTCTGTAAACTTTCTTCTCTGTACCCTTCCTTCAGGTTTCTGTTTTATACTCGATTGCATACTCTATGCCACCTTTGGAATTGCCAAGTTGAGATCCAAATATTCTGAGCAAAGCTCTTTGTATCCTTCCTTTAGCAGCTACTGTTTGGAGTTTTCCCACCTAATAGAATCAGTTCTCACTCTTTAGCTTGCCTTATGAAGCTCAACCTGTGCTTATGGCCCAAGAGTGAGGTTTTCAACCCAACCAAACTGATAATGTTACCTCCCCACAAGTTTAATAAATTCTGACCCTGTGAAGTGTAACATTCCTAGACATCTACATTGTTCTGTAGTACACTATGGGTAAAAAATTCAGGATTTCTTTGTTATAATAAGTAAATCACCTCTTCTTTGAATTGTGCTATTTTATATTCATGTTCACTGTTAAATAATGTAAGGAAAAAATATGTTAGGACAGCCGTTGTCTCTCTCATCTTTCTCCTGTAGTTTAGCTGCACCCTGATGTAACAGTTGTCAGATTTGATTGCCAGTGTGTGGAATTGTTTCTGCCTTTATTTCACATAAAGGAATAATTGGATTAATTTTCAAATTTTCTTTCCAAATTCTGTAAGTTTTCAATACAATATTTCCAAAAAAAATGGCTTTTTGCCTTTTAAAAAGAATGGCATTTAGCTTTTTAAACATGGTTTATTGAAAAAGAAGATGCATATTAGCAGGCTGATGTCTGCAAAGAAAACGCATGATTTAAATGTACTGATGGTTAGAATTTTCCATTTTTGTTTTCTTACAGAGGACTGTTCATTGCCATAACAGATAGGGGCCATATTAGATCTATTGTGGACAACTGGCCAGAAAATGATGTGAAGGTACAGCTTTAATGCCACCTCTTCTTTCTCCTTGTATTTGTATATGTTCCCTAAAAGCCAGCTAAATTTCTTCTCGGGTAGATAACAGATAAATACTTGATGGTAGGTTTGCTGTCTGGGATTCCCCCCCCCCATATCAGAAGAAGGCAACTTTCAGTTTTGAAACTTCACCACCACTTAAAATAGATGTATCCCTACTGAAAAGGGGGCAAAGTAGTCCATCCATCACATTGCTTGTAGGCTTTTTGGAGGCACAATTGGTCATTTTTAGTCCTCCTCCGTTTTGGGTAGCTGGGGACAAAGGGAGAAAGTGTCCTTGGTGGTCATACATGGCTGGCCCATGGACCACATGCTAGTTAATAGACATGGAAACATTTTTGGGTAGTGATCTCACCACCAGGTTGCATAGGAAATCAAGCCAAAGCTTAATGGGGACAATCATCCTTTCTTTGCCTTAAATATCGCAGATGCAATTGAACTCCAGCTCTTACTTGGAAGAAAAATCATGTAAATGTTTATAACAAGATCGCTTTAACTTTTGATGCATGCTTTTGATGAAGTTATAGTTCTGCTTCTTCCTTCAAGGCTGTTGTCGTCACAGATGGAGAACGGATCTTGGGTCTTGGTGATCTGGGTGTGTATGGAATGGGAATTCCTGTCGGCAAACTCTGTTTATATACAGCATGTGCAGGAATACACCCCCATAAGTGCCTGCCGGTGTGCATTGATGTTGGCACTGACAATCAGGTAAGTTACCATCCTCCCTACCCTTGCAAAGTGGCACTTGGCACCTGGTGTTCAACAGCATCCACTGTTTCCCTGAGCTGCAGCCTGATTATATTTATCTATCTGTTTTAATTGTTGTAATCCACCTTGAGTCAAGGAATGGGGAATATGTGGGATACAAACAAACTTCATTGTCAGCGTCAAATTCTGTTTATCATGGCTTAGCAGCATGGTAACAAAAATAGGCAAGTAAAGCCTTTCTTGAGACCCGGTGTAGTGTAGTGGTTTGAGCATTGGACTGTGACCCTGGAAACCAGGGTTTGATTCCCCACTTGCCATGGTAGCCCACTAGGTGACCTTGGGCACGTCACACACTCTCAACCTCAGAAAGCCCTGTGATAGGGTTGCCTTATGGTCACCATAAATTGGAAAGGAGTTGAAAGCATACAACAATTGCAAACACTTTCTTATGCCCTGTTTGGATGTGGTGCCTATAGCGTCTCAGCCGAGCAAACCTGCAGGGACGGGCAACCACCAGGTTTGGCTTGGTGGCCGGACAAGCCAAAATTTTTAAACTGTAGGAGTTTATACAAACACAGCATGAACAAGTCCTTCATATTTTCTCTGGCTGACTGAATACACTTTTAAGCTACCCACTATCCAGAGTTCTTTGGGTGGTATACAGTCTGTTAAAAATATTATGAAGTACAGTAATAATGCAACATTGTACAAAAGTGATTAAAGAGCAGAATGTGAAACCAAGATAAACTTGGTAGCAGAGTGTAAAACATTTGAGGATATAAGACCAAATTATAACTCACAGCAGGATAAAAGTGCACAGGTATAGATAGGCTTTAGAAATTTCTTAAAAATGTCTCTTGCAAGACCATAACGTAAGCACCAGATGAGGTCTCAGGGAGGCTGTACCACAAATGAGGTGTTAACACTGAAAATGTTCTCTTTTAAATGCGTATTCTTCCCTGCATTCCCCAGACGGATTGTTAGATTATTTTCAAACAGATTAATAAGTGCTTTAAATTCAGGTAATCTGACTCGTTTTCTTCTGCAGCTGTCCACATTCCCAGGGAATGGCACAAAATAGGTTGATTTATGGCTTGATCTAACAGCTTTCTTTCATCTTGTAACTTCTGTTAGACGCTTCTGCAAGATCCATTTTACATGGGACTCTACCAGAAACGAGACCGCTCACAGCTTTATGATGACCTCATTGATGAGTTCATGGAAGCCATTGTAAGCAGGTATAGACTCTGAATCAGTTCTGTTGTACCCCTCCCAGATTGTGTCAGTCAAAAAATGATGTGTCACTGGAAAGTTCTGGTGGATCAGACACTTAGACTAATAAAATAATAATACTTAAGGGAAAGGGTCACATAAACTCCATATGGTACTGGTGCTTTGCACACAATCTCTTTGTGAGTCTTACAAGGCAGGCCGGTGTGGTGGTCTCTTGTGTTAGAGAACAAGGTGCCTGCATCAGAGATAAATCAATGGCTTTACTAATTAGAATGCATTTTTAGACCCAGAATTCTTAGTCCAGCATGGGGTTTGTCATTGGTCTCAGACCGCTGGAGCTTACCCGCCCCTATTTTAGAAGGAAAGCATTGAAGAAAGGTGTCTTGACTGCTCAAGAGGCTGGTCCTTAGTCGTAGTAAGGCCATCTTTGGCTAGATGGACTAGTTGTCTCTTTATAGGTAAGTTCATAAAAGAGCCGGCTTTTCTGACTTGCAGAGTTTTTCTTACCTGGTTATCTTCAAGAATTTTTTTACTTGCATTGGCAACCAAGCAAGTGGCTATTTCCAAGCCTCTATTATGTAATGATAGTGTTATTGACACTCTCCATTATATTAGGGAACTACTGTTCAAAGGTCTTCTGTGCTGCTGTTGGGACTCCAGAACTGTTTTTAGTTGTGTGGGTGTGTGGAACTTAAGATTGGTAGGCAAATTGTTATTAGTTTTGACTACTTGCAAGTACTTTGGAGAGGAAGGGCGAAGCACCAGATATTATCTGATCTTGGAAGCTAAGTAGGGTCAGCCCTGTTTAGTGCTTGGATGGAAGGTTTCCAGTGGATGCCAAGTGCTGTAAGCTATGTTTCAAAGGAAAGAATTGGCAAACCACCTCTGAGTATTCCTTGCCTAAGAAAACTGAAATTCGTAGTGTCACCATAAGTTGGCAAGTGAGTTGAAGGCGCTTACATGCAAGTCATGGAAATGTCCTTAATTAGAAAGACCTTTACGAGTACCATGTGTAATTTGAAGTGCCCTCCATGTTTTCATTGTACCTTACACCAAAATAAGTGTGCATACGCCAGATTGCAGGCAACCATTGTTATTCATTGTTATTCCAGGGAGGGCTCAACAGCAATCACTGCCTTAATGCTTATTAGGCTTGGATCATTCAGTAGCTTCTGATTGATAATTCCTGGGAAAGCTCAACTACACAGGAGTCTCTAGGAGTCTTAATTTTACCAGATCTAGTCTTAGGCAGTTCCTAGTCTTAGGGAGAGCTCAGTCCCCTCTGCCCCCACATTCTTGGATCTGTGTTGTGCTGCATGTGCAAAGTATTAGTATATTTTGAAAATCAGTGATCCTTTGTTGCACTGCAACAGTTCACTTTTTTTTCTTATTTTGCTACATTTTCAGGTATGGCCAAAACACCCTTATTCAGTTTGAAGACTTTGGCAACCATAACGCTTTCCGCTTCCTAAGGAAATACAGAGAAAAATATTGCACTTTCAATGATGATATCCAGGGTAAATGGCTCCCTTTGGGCTCCTTCAACATTCTGGTGAATCCTATTTGATTCTGTTTGGCTGTTTCTATATGTGTGTCTTTCCAGCCTTTCTTAGAGAGCTTTGTTTCTCCTCACAGGAACGGCTGCCGTGGCCTTAGCTGGATTGTTGGCTGCGCAGAAAGTTACTGGCAAACCCATCTCAGAGCACAAGATCTTGTTCCTTGGTGCAGGAGAGGTGAGTTTTGCATCCAAGAGAGGAGGGAAGCTCTCTAGTTCTGTCTCCCAGTTACAAAACAGGAATAATTTATGATCTCCCAGTATACAGCGGGAATAGTTTGTGCAGTCAGGATATCTGAAAGACTCTCTTCTCCCATGCAAAGGAATCTTGTAGCACCTTTGAGACTTAGAGAAAGAAGTTGGTAGCGTAAGCTTTTGCAGACTTATATCTTCTTTGTCAGATGCATGGATCTTTTCCCAAATGAGTGGGCAGGGGCAGAGGGCAGCAACAGGGAGGAGGGCTTCTGCAGCTTTTGCCATCCCCTCGCACCAGACCAGGAAGGACCCCGAGGGGGCAGGGGGCAGCAGTGGGCTTAGGCATGAGTGTGGGGGCTCTGCTTTTTTGCAACCCTTGGTATTGGCTCCTGGGACTCGAGCCCCAGTTGCCCCACCCTAGATATGCCTCTTTCAAGCCCCACTGAATGTGGAAAGTCTTGCTTTTGAAAATACACGCGTAGGATTGCATTGTGAGATTGCATTGGCTGAAATCTTCCTAGGGGTTTCTGCTAGTGCAACAGTAACCACATTATGTAAGGAGGTATCCAGTACCCTCCTTATGCAGTGGTTTTGTAAATGTCTGGATGGTGTTCTGCTCCTCCCTCTCACAGCTGAAACGGCCGCTCATCACCTGTGAGAGTGACTTGGGAGAGTTCTTTTGTGCCGCTGCCTTCAGTCTCCTGAACTTCAGTGCAAGCATGTTAATGGAACTCTACCAGCTTCAAATGGGAACTTGGCTTTTGTTTTTGAGGCTGCTGTGTTCACTGTAATGAAGAGTAGAATAAGGCTGTGTGGACTTTCTTTCTTATAGAATGGTACCTTATTGCGCCTCCTTCAGTAATTTTACAAGAAACTTCACATTCATTTTGGGAGTTTGAAAATTCCTTTAATTTATTTTGATTAGTCAGGTGATTTCTATGTTCTTTCTTCAGCATAAGTTACCCCAAATCTGTGTAAGCTGTAGGGGATTCTAGGAAGTATTGTAGCATGCATATTGGATTCTTCAGGAGTGCTGACTAGTTTTCTCTGAATGCACAGAGAGTTAGAGTGTAACCCAGGCTTCTCTGTGATTTACTTTTGCAGGTGGTATCAGTATCTTTCAGGGAAACTCATCCCTTATTACTTACATACTTGTAAAAGCAGTCTAGTTATTTCCTAGAGCTCAGTTTTAAAAAGCCGTTTGATTGACTGATTCAGAGGTTGAGCTTGACAGCTCTACAAATGACGTGTTTTCCCATGTTTCCTTGGTCTGCCAGGCTGCCCTTGGGATTGCCAATCTCATAGTCATGGCTATGGTGGAAAGTGGTCTTTCAACAGAAGAAGCTTATGAGAAAATATGGATGTTTGACAAATACGGCTTATTGGTTCAGGTGAGTTCAGCAGTAGCTTGGAAGATCATGGTCTAGTCCTCTCCCTACCTCTTTTTTTGTTTTAACCACCAAGATTTTTTTATTTTAATATTTCTAGGGTCGAGAACAAACTGTGGATGTCAATCAAGAGCCCTATACTCACCCAGCCCCAGCCCAGGTGCCAAAGAGTTTCTTGGAAGCAGTGAATGTACTTCATCCTTCTGCCATCATTGGTGAGTCTTTGGGGCTCTTCATAGACCAGGTTGTTAATCTTCTATAAATGCTGCAAGATCACGTAGTGCTTTTAATATTAAATGCATGTGATAGATTCTTGAAGCAGCCAAATGGTGACTGAGCATTAGCCTTGAGAGTTGTGACTTGCTTGTGCCTGTCTGCAGTGTCAGTAGCGCTGGGTGCAGGACTGGGAATCTCTCAAAAGTAAGTGTGTTGCCATATAGACCATCCAGCACAACACCAGTCCCATTAAAGCAAACCATTATTCACACTCTTCCCACTGTAGCAAAAGGTAGATCTACATGCGTGTTTAACAACACTCGGTATTTACATCCCTTGGAACTATTTCGTACATTCATGAGTTAGGTGATGACTTACATGGGTGAGTGGACCATGGCATAAACTTAAAACTGCAAGTAGACTGTTTCATATTGCCTGAATGTGGGTTGATACTTTCTGATAAAGACAGTTCATACAGATTTGAAGGGGGGTATGTATATGTGAACTAGGCTTTAATGACACAGTACTGCATGTACTACTGTCATCATGTTTGAGGTGGTATGAAAGGTCTTCTCACAGTGTTTTGATCAGGGATGACTTTTTGCAAAATAAAGGGCAGACTTGTATGTGTCAGTCATAAGAAAGGCTCTTCTGAGTTGGTTTAAAGGTTCATCTGCTCAAGCACCTTGCTTCCAACAGTGGACTACACATACTTTGGGAATGCCCCCAAGCAGTATCTGAAGGCAGCTGTTATTGCAGCTGCACCTGTGAATCCCATGCATACAGACTTGTACTGTCTCTGATGCAGTGTGTTTGGTGCTTCTGCATTCTGTTAGCAACAAAACAAGTAGGAACTTGGCAAATAATTCTGTTTGAAGGGAAGGCTGACACATCCCTGCAAATTTGCATGGGGGCCACCTTATATGCAGGCTAGATGCCACTGCAAGCACAAAGGTATTTGTTCTGTGCTGAATTAATACTCCTATTAAATGTGTATGCTCCTTTTATTTTATGTTTTTAAGGAGTTTTCTTTATATCATCCAATTCTAGGGGTTGCAGGTGCTGGACGTCTCTTTACTCCTGATGTGATCAAAACAATGGGTTCTATCAATCAGAGACCAATCATATTTGCACTGAGCAACCCTACTGCAAAAGCAGAATGCACTGCTGAGGAGGCATACACATTAACTGAGGCAAGTACAGATTTTTAAACATCATAATACTCTCCTTTGGGCTGTGCAGGTTGGCTTGTTTACTAGAGCCACCCAAAACACTGATTTCTGGAATATACATGGTGCACTCATATCTGTAAGATTAGCTGAACAACGGAACTCTTTTACTGTGGCTCATTAGCCAGGGTAGGATGAGTTTGGAAGAGCACATTATTCTAAGACAGTTTGAGCCTCCCTCATCCAGAAATCTAAAAATTGAAACTTTTTGCTGCCAGCTGCCTGCTTCTACCTTCGAGGTGGTGGCTGCAGCATTGCTGCTCATTTGTCTTTCATATCTTAGGAGTGTTGCAGCCGCTGCCTTGAAGGCAGAAGCAGACAACTGGCAGCAAGAAGTGAGAGACTTAGGATCTAAGAGACGAACAAGCAGGAGTGTCACAGTGGCTGCTTTGAAGACAGAAATGGGGGGCTGGCACAAAAAAAGTGAGACTGAGGATCTGTGAAATGGTAGGAGGTGTGAATTTGTGCTGGACACTATGCTTGGATTATCACCATTTCACAGATTCTAGGACTCTCTCCAGCCTCACATTTCATGTGCAACACAAGTAGTGAACAAATGAGATATGATGCTATTCTAAAAAGGTTGTGTGTTCCAAAATCTGAAAAAAATCTGAAATACAGAACACTTTTGGTCCTATGTATTTTGGATAAGGGCAGATCAACCTGTAAGAATCATAAAACAAGGAAGTCTTTGGGATAAGATAAGCAACAAATAATTGCTTTTTCCTGTTTACCAAGATCTTTCTTATGCTTGGGTGCCCTCTACTGGTTCTTTTAGATTTCTTTAAAATATAGAAGATCATGGCTCTTTTTCTGTTGAGCCATTTAGAGCTGAACTTTTATGACTGGCTAAATTGCATAGCAGAATCTCCCTCAGACTGTACCTTCTCCCTTTGCAGATCAGGGAATGAGAGGTTTTTTTTTTAATGTGCCACCAAAATAAAAATTATATGTTACATGTTGAGTATATTGACCAGTGTGTGCATTCAAGTTGCCTGTCAACTTATGAGGAATGCATGAATTTCAAGGTTTTCTTAAGGAAGGAATACTTTGAGATGGTTTGCCATTGCCTTTCTTTCTACAGCACCTGCTATTCCTTTGAGGTCCCTCTTCCAGTTGCTGACCAGATCCGTCTGACTATATTTAGCTTCCAATATCAGATAGGATCTGGTGCTGTACAGTGATAATATTCTGGGTGGTTCCACTGAGGTTTTAAACGTATCTGGAGGGGATGATAAGACAGGATCTTACCTGCCCCAAATTACAAATGTGGTTTAGCCAGTTACTAAGCTTAAAGAGAGACATTTCAACTTTTTAGAATAGGGAATACCCAAAACAAAAGCCAGGGGACCGTCAAGCAGTGGTGACCTGCAAAAGGAGCATGGCCGTATCAGGACATGCAGAAGACTAGATTTGGCCCCATTGCCTAAGGTGTCCCATCTTATGGGGAAATATTCAGTAGGCATGTTTGGTAGACAATTTCTTCTCTTACACAGTTTGTCGTGCTGACCTTATCTGAACCCTTCTTGCCACAGGAAAAGGTGTGTCAGGTGTCCAGTGTGCAATCACATATTTAGGCTTGCAGCAGAACACTGGTAGTTAGTTCTCCCATGCAGGCTGATATTATCAACATTATCATGTTGTTGTTGTTATTGTTGGGACTCAAGACTGCTTACAACAGATTTTTCAAAAAAAAAGATTAAAAAATCACAAAAGATGTACATTTAAAAAGTGGTTAAACTATCAAGAAATTAAAACCAGTTGAAAAGTTGAACTATTATGTTAGTCCTCAAAGGACTCTCAAAACAAAGAGTCTTCTTGTGCAATGCCATAAACAATGTGTATGTTTGCAGAATTGGCTTCTGAATCATCACTTCCTCTTTTTCCACTTACCAGGGGCGCTGTCTGTTTGCAAGTGGCAGTCCGTTTGAGCCAGTGAAGCTGAGTGATGGGCGATCCTTCAAACCAGGCCAGGGAAACAATGCCTACATCTTTCCAGGTAAAGCCTAGGACTCTTGCTTCCCCCCACCCAAGCATTGCTTTAAGATGAGGAGATGGGAAAATTTAGGCTTAAAATAAACAAATGCCTAGCAACTGGAATTTAGAGCTGTACTGTTACTGAGACTGGAGGTCATGTGTAGCAGTCATAGCTAGTAGATATCAGTAGTTTTATCCACTATGAATGTTTCCTATCACCTTTTAAAGCTGTCTGGGTTATTAGCTACCACTACATTGTATAAAAATGAATTCCAGCGTCCAACTGAACATAATGTGAAGAAATACTTCCTTTTGTTTTCTGGTTCTCCTATCACCCTCATTGTGTACAATTTTATCATGTCCCTCCTTATAGCTATCCATTCATCTGTGCATCCTGAGATTGTAAGATATAGGGCAAAATATAAATATTTTTAAATAAATAGTCAGACATTTATTTGACTGTCCATCGAGACTGATCAGTGTCCCAGTAAACGTTCTGCCTCTTTGTCGTATCAACACATGGCACAAGACATGTTTGATCATTTATAAGTTGTGCAGGCTTGGAATTCTCCTTGGAATGTGAATACAGGCAGTACAACATATGATATGAAGAACATACATTTTGTGTTTCAAGGGTCAAATGGTACCTCTATGCTGCCTACCTGTCTGCCATTTTTCTCTATAGAGAAATGGAGCCATTCAGCCTTTGCTCCCAAAAATGTGACCTCTTTTAAATTAGGATATAGTGGGAGTGTAGCTTCTGAAGAAGAGTTAACATCTATGCATGCATATTATGTACAAATTATCATTGCACACAAAGATGAGAAACCTAACATTAAGTGTATGACCTAATATGTGCCCTTCTGTTTTCCTGATGCAGTGCGAGATCTGTAAAATGGGGCTCACATGTAAACTGCCAAATAGGTGATTTGTGAAGGTGGAGGAAATGAGAAACTTTTGCAAAACTCTTCTCCAAGTTGAAGTTATAATTCAAGGTTGTTAATCTAAATCAAGAGTGGGCAGACCACGGACCTCAAGGCTGTTCTTGTGGCTCTCAGCTTGAGACTTTCCAGATTGCCTCTCTTTTTGGCGAACAAAAGGGGGAATTGCCTCCCCTTGAAATCTACAGGAGCAGCAATTAATCTTTTAAATATAGATCGCAGCCCCCATCCCATTTAAAAAAAAACCCAGTTTATTATGCATTTTTGGGCAGGGACATTTTTGGCAGTTCATGTGGCTGCCAAAAATGATTTCTGGGCAGGAGGGCATTGACCCCTGGACTCCCTGTAGTTGCCTATCTTTGATATAAATTAATGAATGTAGGTATCAAAATAAGGAAGAAGCGTGCCTTGTTAATCCTCTTAGTTTTAAAAAGAAACTGATAGAGGTGTGCATGAAAAGGACTCTTATGTTTCTATAGCCCTGTGTGATGTGGGGATGAACATTTGGTTTCAATCAGGAGTAGGGATACCTGAGCAAAACTACAGTACATTTGCACCAATGTATTTCCCCAGTTTTTCTTTTATTACTCCTGTGTCTTAACATGAAGCTTTCTCAAAGAAACACCTTAAAATCAATGTTAAAAAATCAAACATATCTGCCACTTTTTAAAGGCTGTTCATGCCTTTTCTTTTGCTTCACTCAGTCGCGGTTAGTCTCAGGCCATTTCCACACGAGGCTGTTACAGTGCTATTATTCTACTTTCAACATCCTATGGAATCTTGGGCTTTGCAGTTTAGGGAGAGGCCTTTGAGGATTCCATAGCGTGTTGAAAGTGGAATAACAGAACTGTAACAGTCTAGTGCAGAAATGGCCTCAGTCTTTTTTTCAGCTGTTCTCTTCATACTGTTGGCTTGGTGGGGGGAACATTTGACTCTCTGGATGTTTTGATGTACAACTCCCATCAACTCCATCCAACAAAGCCAGTGGTAATGGATTATGGGAGTTGTAGTCCAAAACATTCAGCGAGACAAAGGTTCCTTAATCATGACTTTTTTGGCTTTAAAGAGGACATATAGACAGAGAGCTTATGAACAGCTACTAATCACTGCGAGTAACCTCCAGGTTTCAGGGGTAGTATGCCTTTTCACACCAATTGCTGAGGAATAAGATTGGGAGAGAGCTATTGCCTTTACACACTGCTTGTGGTCTTCCCAGAAGCATATGGCCAGTCATTCTAAGAAGGAAGATGATGAACTAGTTTTGTGGGTTTTTTTGTGTTCTTCTGGTTGTTTGTTGAATTGCCAAGTACCTTCTCATACTCTTCTTGTGATTTGTATCGTACACAGCAGTAGGTCAAAATGGTTCTGCCAAATAACTTACAAATTGTAATTTTAGGTGTTGCTCTTGCTGTTATTCTCAGTGGTGTTCGACACATTAGTGACAAAGTCTTCTTGGAGGCTGCAAAGGTGAGTGATCTTAAGTGGATAGAATGGGATGTCTGGTGGATGAAATACAGTGTATTGCCATTTCCGCAGACACAAAAGGGTATCAGGGCGGGATGACTAGGTGTAGATTCCAAATGGACTTGCATTTTCATTGTGCCTTTAGAGGCTGAGTGGGCAACTTGGTTTTAAATTAGATGTGTTTCTTTATAATAACCAATTAGAATTGGCTGGTCCAGGAGTTTGTTAAGCTATACCACATCATAGTATAATGGAGGACATGATATATTCTGCTGCCCTTCACATCCAACAGCCAATGAGGGATGTGCACGTGTTTGAGTGTGTGGAATAAATGAGTAAAAGCATGATGGTGTCATATGTGCTGTGTCACCAGGAGTGGGAAGTCTTTGACCCTCCAGATGGTTTGACTGACATTTCCCCATTGGCTGTGCTGGGTGGAGCTGATGGGAGCAGTGGAACATCTGGGGGCCCAAATGTCTCTCATTCATCCAGTAGATGTTGCCTGGAAGAGGAAAGAAGAACATGGAGTAACAGCTGTTCTCAGACTCTTGTGATACCCGATTCTACTCTAAGTACTTAGGGAAAAGAATTATGATGTCTGCGAGGCATGTTAGAGGGAATGACATCTGCACATGTCCATGGACTAGATGAAAGAAAGGGAACTGAAATTAAATCCAGACAGAACAGAGGTGCTTGGTCATGAGCTGAGATGAGATTGGGACTAGTGCTTGCAACCTGGTATCCTCCAGATGTTTTGAATTGAAAATAGTGCCAGACCACTGGCCCATGCTGCCGGAGGCTTGTGGAAACTATTGTCCAAAAGCATTTGAAGAGTTCTTTGTATAGCTTTGGACAGGGGCAGGCAAGTTCTAGCCATCCAGGTGACGTTGGACTGCAGTGCCCATTGTTTTTGACCATTATTTGTTTCAGTTAGGGGCAGCTGAAGTCACACTTGAACAAAGCTGTTGTTATATAAAATTAACATCTTCAGCGAAGCTCTGCTGTACATCCTAGCAGCAGGTTTGTGTTTGGCTCAGATGCAAGCAAGAGCCTTCTTGGTGGTCACACCCAAGTGGTTCTGTCCTTGATTAGGGAAGTCTACTAGGGCCCCTCTGTAATGGTTTTTCACTTCATCTTGAGCCCTTTTTATTCCATTAGGCATTCAGTCTTCTGGGTTCCTGATATTTTAAAACTCTGATAAACCAATGTTGAATGTTTATTTCCTATGCCTGCTTCTCATCTTATTTTATTTGCTATTTTTGCTCCTCAGGAGCATAGAGAAACCAAGTACACTGCACTCATTATGACAGCCAATTTATGGTAGTTGTTCAGTAGTGTTATCCAATATAATAGTTACATTAATGAAAGTCAATTTAAGTGTGTTCATTTACACATTAAATGAAGGTTAATTTATACATTAACATAAATTAATCAGATATGAGTGGGGGAATTTTATTTCTTAATGATAAATAAGAGTGTGGGAGGATTTTAATGAAATTAGCACTGTTTAGTGAAGAATTAATTTAAGTTGACCTTGGCTGATTTTTGATCTGTTGGATGCAGCTAAGTTGTACCTATTTTTAATTTTTTTAAAAAAGGGCTGCCCTTATTCATCTGAAGGGTGCAGCCTAGTGCCCTTAGGGTTTACTCTTGGGTAACATTTCCTCCCCTCATCTTGTATTAAAAGGCTTTGACAGAACAGCTAAGTGTGGAGGAGCTTGCTGAGGGGCGCCTTTATCCTGCACTGTCCAACATCAGAGAAGTTTCCATCAGCATTGCTGTTAAAGTAAGTCTGCATTTCAGTGGGTGGCAGAAATGTTGAGAAGAATATGGCCCAAAAGACTGTTGAGCTTGTCCTAATACTTTTCAGAAGCATGGGGAAGGGTAGAACATCCCAATGCTCCATTAAATGGAACTGCTTACACGCAGTAAGCACAGTCCTCTGGAGTTGTTTGGGCAAAGATTTTAAAATGTCAGTGATCTTTATATGGATGCCTCCGTGTACAAAAATAGTACAACTTCTGGGTACCAGATGCTGGGGCAAAGCCTCCTTGTTAATTTTCAGATCATTTGATTAGTCACTCCTAGAAATCCACAGTTGGAGTAGACATACCCAAGGATCATGTTAGAGCAGCCTTCAGATGGTGGTGGGGGCATGGAGAATGCTGGCTGGGAGTGATGGGAGTTATAGTTCAACACATCTGGGGGAAGCTGGTGTAGAGCCAGTGATTGATTTTTTTTTCTCCTCTCCAGGTTATGGAATTTTTATATGCCAACAATATGGCATTCCATTATCCTGAGCCTGCAGACAAGAACCAGTATATAAGATCAAGGGTCTGGAGTTATGAGTATGACTCCTTTCTACCAGACTTGTATGACTGGCCAGCATCTGCAACCTACCCACCGAAAACAAGCTGACTTGCCCAAAAGGCACACTTCTCAGGTGGCATTTGAAATTCTGCAGGGAACCCTTTTCCAGAACCATTGTGGAAACAATCCAAATTAAGATGTGTTCAGACTTGACGCAACTGTTCCATTTTTCGTTTAACCTGGCCCCATAACCATTGCTTCAAGAGGTCCAATTTTCCACTGATGACCTGTATTCTCACAAAGGAAATGATTGTCCAGAAATAATAGAAAAACTTTCTTGATGATTTAAATTTATTTTTACAAATTGTACTGCAAAGGTAGCAGAGCCACATGCAGGAAAATAATGTTCTCGTAGCATTCTGTTATTATAAACTGGTGCAAGCAACTGCTCTAGGTCTGGGGAGTGCATATGGTCCCTTCCACCAGACTGGGGAGGGCCACACCTACTTCCACCTAGCAATATAAACCAATACCAAGAACACCATCCCAGTACCCATAGAGAGGCTATAGAATGTAATGTCCAATTTGTGGTCTCCATGGCTCGTTTCATGTCCACAACAGGTCTTTTTTTCCCAACCAAGAAGTGACCCATTTGCAAAAAATACCCCTGTGGCCTAGAACAACTTGGAGGACTGTAAATCTTGTGAAATTGCTCCCTAAAACCCACCAAAGGGGACTGCAGCAGAGAGGCTGGCTTTTCTCTTTAAATTTTTTAAAAATTTTGCAGGGTTATGGAAGGCCTGCATTGTGGCTTTTATAGAAAATTAGCAAGTCAGTGAAAATTGTTGGTGTTAGTCCTTGGCCTTGCTGTTCTTTTCTACTTGGGGAGATTTATTTTGCACAGGGGAAGTGTTCAAACAGCATGAAGCTGGACAGTCCTGGGGAAAAAAAAATCTTTAATTTTCCTGAATGCATAAGCTGACCCACCCCATTTCTCCCTTCCTTTATGAACTAGGTTGCTCTTTTTGTGGCCTCAAGGGAGCTTCCATTTCCTTGATGTCCTGAATTTTGTGGCATGAATTGGGCAATGCCAGATTTACTCTGCTTAGGGGCTTCCTGTTTTCTAAGCAGAAAAATATGCTGAGTTGCCCATGCAACTCCTTGTGAATTTTACAAAGTGTGCTTTTTCTTAGGGAGGAAAACCCCAAGGTTACTGGGAAGCATGATTTAGATATCCAGAATTCATGTGACTTAATTGTGCTGATAATGTCTATGAATTTTATAAGGTCATGTTTAATTTTTGGTTCTCCAGCTGTCCTTTACTGATCTCTCCCTATTCCGTCCACTGCCACTCACATACCTATGTAATTATGTTTTTTTTTTCCTTTTTGCAATCTCCCTTTTCAAGTAATTTTTGCTCTCCATGGCTGTTATACATCTTAACCTCAAATCCAGGGCCCTCCAGCGCATCCCATGATCTTTCTTCTATTCACGTCAGTACTGGGGGACGTTTTCCCACGTACTCACTTCAGTGTCTCTGATACTGTGATGTGAGCAGGTCGATTGCAGCTCACTGGAAACACTTTCCACCAGAATCTCAGAGCTTTGTTTTGGAGCATGCATTTAAAAATGCATTTTGAATTCCTCATTCTACAAGCTCTTAAAACAGTTGACAACTAGGCCTTTTAGAAGAGACAGATACCTCTGGCAATCTGTAAGTGCATATCAGTTGACCCTTTTGGAGTAGTAAATCTTAAAAGTGCATCACAAAAAAACTCTCAAAGAATTTGTCCTCCACCTCCATATTTAAAGGTTAGAACATATTATTGGCTGGAGGAAGGTTGGTACAGCCAGTAGTTTGAAATTATAGAAGTGTAGTGCAGCTTGAAAACAAGGGCTCAAATGCTTGTTGTTTTTTTATGTATAACAGAATATGTATCTCAGCCCTAAAAATTTTAGCAAATACCAAATGGCAAAAACTTGTTCACATAGAAACAAAAAAATAATATTAAGTCAGATCAGATACTGCAAAATTCCTTTTTGAACTACAGTTCCTAGAATTCCCCAGCCAGCATGAGGGATTTTGGAAGTTTTAGTCTAAAAACAATCCTCCCCCCGCAGCTCTGGGTAGGATATTCCAAGAATGAGAGGCTTTTATTACACAATTAGATCCATCCACTACCTTCAACAAATATCTACTTGGACAGAAGGGTTTTAACAAGTCCCTTGGAAGAAGGCAGTGTCTTCTTTAGTAGCAAATATTGCCAGGTGCATGGTGCCCCTTAAAATACAGGATGGCACGATGTGGCTTTTTCAAGTCCTAAGACAGACCTTGATGCCATGCAGAAGCCAGTGCAAGGATAATACTTGGCAACTGTTGGGCCAAGGAGCAGTGGGGCAGTCCCCTTACCTACAGCTCAGATAGAATGCATTTCATATAGAGGCTTAATTGGAATCCAGTTAGTTGCAGAAGGTTGAGTATGGACTAAAATTGAGAGAATTTGGGGAAGGGAGAAAAGTTGTTCCGTGTTTGATAGAGGGAGTCTTCTCATATAACAATTGGGTAATGACAACTAATGCTTTAAGCAAAATTTTAGAAGCTGGCTTGCAGTGCAGACAGATTTTTTTTAGCTTCCCGCTTTGCAATTTGTGTTGAAGTGACAACGAGATAGCAAGGTTTATATTTGGCACTTCAGACTCACTGCACTTGTTGCTGCCCTGCTTGCCAGAAGGGGCAGAAATGTATTTGTGCGTGTAGGCAGTTAAATCATGTGAACATAAAAGGACACATTTTTGATCAGATTTCATATCACACATTCTCAGAATAAGATTGTAAACATCTGAGAAGTGGCTGGAGGAAAAGTTGTCTAGAATTAGATGCTTTAGATTGGCATTGTGCTAATTTGACCTTCACTAACTTGGTGCCCTCCTGTTGTGCTGGCTGGGGATGATTGATGTTGTAGTCCAGGGCATCTGGAGGACATAGGATTGGGGAAGAGTGCACTGGAGTCTTCTCAGTCCATAAATGTGGACCTTGGCTTCCTTCTACCCACATGAATCATAACAAGATCTTTGACAAGCTAATAACCAAAAATACAGTTTGACTACAATTTAACGGATTATGAAAATATACTTGTAGAATGAAGAGCTGAGTGTATGTTCCTCTGCCATATTGGCAAATGGTGGTTAAAGATATTGTTGTTATTTAATTTTGTTTGTTAAAGAATAGTTTTGTGCATAACATGTCCCTTTCAATGTATCTTTAGGAGACAAAACTGTGTTCCCCAACATTCCTTTAATTTGATAATGGGATTTCCCCCCTGTTGCCTTATGTATTCCTTTGTTGCACTTTCCCACCCTCCCAAGCCTCGTCTTTCATTTGTTTTCTTGTTAATAACATTAACTTATTCTGTAAGTAGTTTTTAAGCCCTTTATTTAATGATCGTTTTGAGGCTTAGTCCAGGAAGAAAGATAGCTCTTAGTGAGCATGCTGGTTTGATGAGATAGATGTGCTGGGCACTTTTAAAACCAGGCTAGGAATTGATGTGTACGTCATGTTACAAAACAAAGCTGGGGGAGGAGTGGAGAATATGAAATTCTAATTTTTATGTAAGTCTTCCTTGCATATCCAGCATCAGACAAGTTCACACAACTGATGCTGTTGCGAAATCTGAATGGGACTCTGTCTACAGGCAAAAGCATGGTATATATTTTTTAACTCACAGAATTTCCCAGCCTAAAGAATTTGGGGAGCTGTAGTTTCCTCCAGTTCTAGAGAAGGGAAAGGATCCTTTCCTTATAGTCAATGCAAAAGAATGGAAGCAGCATCTCTTCTCTTTTTCCTCCTACGGTTGAGGAAACCTACCTATCTCTAGTAGGCCAAAAAGTCATAAAAAAGATGGAAAGGCAAGGACCCAGCCTAGAAACACCCTCTGTTAATTGCTATGTATGGTTGTATGTGTGCTGCTTGGGCAGGTGAAAACAAATCAAATGCCTTTTGAGGGAGCAGTTCTCTCAGAGACAAAATACAGACCTTCATGATGTAAGTTTTTTTCTCCCCTTCAGAATATGGTTTATTACAAAACTTCAACACTGTGTTTTAAAATGTGAGTTTATTTTTCCTCTTTGGTAATATTGTAACTGTACTGAGAGATGTGTTAGGTCTTCTATTTTCATAGTAAAAGCTTTCCTTTTACTTGTGTTGTGTGTTTAATTTTATAATACAGTAGGCCCTTCAGATTCACGGGTTTAACATTCACAGATTTGATTATTTGCAAGTTTCTCCATCCACTGCTGCCCCCACCTCAAGCACCTCTTTTTTGGGGGAACCTTCCCTCTTGGTGGCTCCAGTCAGGCGGTGAAGCCCTTTAAAAAAAACAAAAAACCCTGTGGTCCTCCTCGTCCTCCATCAGTTGCTGCCTAGGTAGCTAAGGGCAGCTTGCACCCTGATTTCTCAAAACCATGAACCTTCCCTCCACACCCAAGGAAGCAGATGGGCAAGAGAGAGAAAGTATAGGGCCACCATGCCAACTCACCCCTTTTCCCTCTCCTCTTCCTGACCTGTTTTGGACCCTGGGTGCCCGCTGTTCCTGCCATGCCTCAGCTCCCTTCCCACAAACATACCTACACATTTTGATATTTGTAACTTTTCTATTTTTGTGGGGGTCCTGAGCCCCTAAACCCTAGTGAATGTGGAGGGCCTATTTTATTCCCCATTGGATAAGCCTTCCACACACCCCATTAATGTACTGATTTACCTTCCTTTCACCAATTTACTTTCTTTGGCTGCCAGTTAAGAGAGCCCTTGTGGGCTAGTGGTTACAGTGTTGGGCTAGTACTGCAGAGACCCAGCTTGGCCTTGAAGCTCATTGGTTTCTCCTTGTCTTCAGAGTCTGCTGGGTCAGGTGCTGGATGGCAGCCCAGTACACTGAAACAATCCTAATAAGATGGAGGCTCTGGGGATTGGTGGTTCTCAGGTCCAGGAATTGAGTAAACAGCCTGTCCTAGATGGGGTTGCCCTCTCCCTGAAGGACTAGATACATAGTTTGGGAGCAATTCTAGATCCATCTTTGTCACTAGAGCTCCAAGTGGACTCTGTGACATGGAGTGCTTTGTATGAGCTTTGAGAACGCATCAGCTACAGTGTTTCTTGGACAGACACCCTAGCCACAGTAGTCCACACATAGGTAACCTCCTGGTTAGAGTACTGTAATGGGCCCTATGTGGGGCTGCCCTTGAAGATTTTGGAAGCTGCAGCTACGGCAAAATGCATCAGTCAGCTTCTGACTGGAATGCCATATCATGCTCTTAAAAGAACTGCACAGGCCGTTGATACATACAGATCTGCTGGGTCAAGAGGCTCTTCCATGTTCTACCAGTGAGGACAATACACAGTGATGGAACATGGGAGAGAGCCTTCTCAGCTGTGACACCCCAATTATGGAATGGCCTCCTGTTGGGGGCCCAGCTGGTGCCAACACTCACATCATGTAGGTGCTAAGTTAAAACCTGGTTATTTGTCAAAGCATTTGAGCCTCATTAACTCATCCCAAATACAATATACATAATTTTTAAAAGAATAAATCTTTTAAATTAGTATTGCAGTTTAATAGAATTTTAATTTGTTTAATTTTATAGTTTTAAATTGTATAGTGCCTTAATGCTTTCTCTAAGCTGCCCTGAGTTCTCTGAAATACAGCAGGATATAAATATTTTAATAAATAAAATTAATAATAATAGTTGTTATTCACTAGGCCAGCCTGAGAGCTGGTGTAGTGGTTTGAGCATTGGTCTATGACCCTGGAGACCAGGATTCAATTCCCCGCTCAGCCATGGAAACCCACTGGGTTATCACACACACTCTGTCCCCGAAAACCCCATGACAGGTTCATCTTAGGGTTGCTATAAGTTGGAAACAACTTGAAGGCGCACAGCAACAAGGCCAGCCTTCCCCACATTGGTGCTGGCAAGGGGAAGATAGGAGCCGTAGTCCAACACATCTGAAGACCACGTGGTTGGGGAAAGTTTTACTTGTTAGGCAATGCTTTCCCTTGCCTCATATCCACTGCCATGTGTCAATGTGTGACTTTCTTAGTTCTCAATCTGCTCTGCTGCTGCTGCTTCCCATCTCCTATAGAGAATCATGCAGAGGCCCCATCATAAATATAAATGTGCATTGGACATCTAAGGCAGAGGTGGGAATTGGGCCCTCCAGATGTTGAATTACGGTCTCCAGCATTACCTCCCCATGGGTTTTGCTTGCTAGGACTGATGTCCAACAACATCTGGAAGACCCTACCATTTCCATCTCTTGCCCAGGATGATAACATGTTTTAAGAATTATTGTCCTAGAGGGAAAAATGGAAGAGCTCTTTTGAATTTAAATATAAGCTAGTCCCTGCAATGATTTTCATCTTTTATTATAAAGGGCTATTATTAGCATGGGGAAACCTTCCCCCGCCTTTTGGGCTCAAGAAAAGGTGTTAATGAATAGAGGGCAACAGTTTATTTAGCAACATGTCAGTCTAGATGTCCAGCTGAAACTGAGCAATCTGGCACTGAAGCAAACAACACCGTACTATTTATAGCAATTTTATAGCAACAGTGTGGGTTAGCTTAGGTGTATGTTTGGTGGATGGAAGCTGTAAACTGCAAATAATGTATGGAAGTGACGGTGGATGGTGGTCCGCTGAGAGCTAAATTGAACAATTCAAAGAGCAAAAGTGATACAATGGCACTTAAACCTCTGCAAAAATCCTTTTCAACAACTTAAGCAAAATAAGTTTAACGTCTAAAATATGCAAATGCAAACAAGAAGAAATAAACAATAGAAGATTTGGAAGGAAAAGGAATGTGAGGCTGAGATAGTTGAGGAAGAGTTTTGAACTGAAACACAGCTACTTCTGTGCAAGGAAAAGAAAGAGTTGAATTTGGCATAGACCTGGGCCTCTTTTCCTTGAGGTGGAGGAAACTGATTTAAAACCCATATCCTGTACTGAACATCTTCCTTTTAATTAGCTCATTTGATACATGGTGCTGGAGAAGAGTTTCACAGCTATCCTGGACTGCTAAAAGACAAATGAATGGAGTCCTAGAGCAAATCAAGCCTGAACACTCCCCTAGAAGCCAAGATGACTGCAGGTGGCCCTCCACATTCCCTAGTGTTAAGGGCATAGGACCCTAGCAAAGTGGAAAATTCACAAATATCAAAATACGTGTGTGTTGAAGGGAAAGGGACTGAGGCGTTTGGGGAAGAGCAAGCACCCAGGATCCAAAAGAGGTCAGGGAAAGGAGAGGGAAGGGGGACGACTCTGCACGGTGGCCCTACACTTCCCCTCTCTCTAACCCATCTCCTTCCTTGGGCTTTGGGAGAGGGGTTTGTAGTGCTGAGAAATTGGGCTGAGCCAGCTGGCCGGGCAGCAGCTGGTGGAGAAGAAGGACCAGAAGTGGGTTTTTAAAGCGCTGCATGTCCTGATCGGAGCCACTGAGAGGGAAAGTTCCCCCAGAAAGAGGTGCCTGAGGTGGGGAGGGGGGCAAGGGTTGGAAAAACTCCAAATAATCAAATCTGTGAAAGGCAAACCTGTAAAATGTGGAGGGCCAACTAAACTGAGGCTGTTGTACTTTGGCCATATCGTGAGAAGACATGACTCACTAGAAAAGACAATAATGTTTGGTAACGTAGAAAGCAGTAGGAAACGAAGACTATATTACAGATAGACTCAATCAAGGAAGACACAGCTCTGAATTTGCAAGACCTGAGCAGGGTGGCTGACAGTGGTTTGGAAGTCTGTCATCTGAAGGGTCACCATAAGTCAAAATCAACTCGATGGCAGTTAACAGCAAAAACTTACAGAACACCCCTGCTGGACTTTGAAGAGAAATATTCTGAGTAGCGGTTAGATCACTTCAGTTTTGAAACCTACAGCAACAAAACCTTTCCCCAGAGATACCCCATCGCAAGTACACCAACAGTTGATTCATTTATTTAATTTATATTCCACCTTTCCCCCAATATGAGACCCAAAGCAACTTACAATATAAGTTAGAACAAAATAGCTAAAACGATATGTGGTGTTAAAGTTAAATTAAACAATCTGCTTAAAATAATGGCCGTTTCCGCACTAGCCTGTTATAGCGCTATTATAGCGCTATTATTCCGCTTTCCACATCCTATGGAATCCTGGGGTTTGCAGTTTCGGGAGGGGCCAGGTGGCCCCTCCCGAAACTGCAAACCCCAGGATTCCATAGGATGTGGAAAGCGGAATAATAGCGCTATAACAGACTAGTGCGGAAATGGCTAATGTAAGAACAGTTTAAACACACATTACCTATTAAAAAGCAGCATACCCATGCTACATTCTTCTACCTCAATCAGCTGTTTGGTGGGCACAGCAAATACTTTCCTGTTCAGTGTGAAATGGCAACCAACTCAGTGTTGTCTAGCATGCACACTGTACACAGGAATGTGGGAAACTGCCTTATACTGTGCTGGATTATTGGTCTGTGAAGGCCGCTATAGCTCATTCTGACTGGCAGCAAAGACTAGCCCGGGTTTCAGGGAGAAGTCATTCCCAGTCCTACCTGGAGATTCCTGGTCTACCGTTGGTCCCCCATCCAAATATGGGTATACCTTGCTCATATGCCAGGTTAGGTTCCAGATCACAGTTGCAAAGCAAATATTGCCCTAAAGTGAACCACAGCCTTCCCCCCCCGACTTGCCAGTGCATATAAAAGCCTAAAAACATGCATACACTATCATTTATTAAGTGCACAATAGCACCAGGCCTAAAAAAAAGATGCAAAAGTGAAAATAAATGTAAAAAGAGTAAGTCACTGAGACACAAAGTGCACAAATACTTGTAGACTGAGTGTGGATAACAAAATGGTGTTGTGGTCCCTAACTGAAAAGTGCCATTTTAGCAGAGAGTTCCAAAGTGAAACGCCTTAAAGTGAGGTGGTAATTGTTGTGTGCCTTCAAGTTTCTGGCTTATGTCAACCCTAAAGCAAACCTATCATGGGGTTTTCTGGAGGTGGCGAGTGTGTGGTGCACCCAAGGTCACTCAGTGGGTTTCCATGGCCGAGGGGGGAATCAAAACCTGGTTCCCAGGGTCATCGTCTTGATGCTCAAACCACTACACCACTCTGGTTCTCTTAAAGCAAGGTACGCCTGTACTGAAGGCTCAACTCTGCTTAGTTTCTGAAATTAGATAGAGTGGGTGCTCAGTGTGGTATGGCAGGGCTTTTAATATACACTGAAGTAGCACCTTGGATTTCTGGAACAGAGTTTCATTTTGGAAAAAGTTGCCTGCACCCTAAGGAAGAAAGGAATAAGCGCTCAAAGTCTACCTTTCTGTGTGACATGTGTTGCTTCCTTCTGGATCCGCTTCAATCAGGCTGTTCCTTTGACTGGGAAACACCTCTACTTTCCATCTTGGAATCTAGCGCATATATCCGACATTGCCCGGGATTTTATTTTCTCAGGTAATACTTGTTAGAAAGATTTGAGATCCTGTGTCTCTATTCCCCAAACTGTCTTGCCCAGTACCTGCAACTTTTCCCCATATTCCCCAATCCAATCTGTATTCAGTTATTTAACATATGCAGGTTGGATTCCTGAGGGAATGCACTGCCCTCCTCCTTGCTGCTAGGCCTCACCTCCATAGCAACTGGCCTATTCAGAGTTCTTTGGCTGAGAATTCTAAAGGCCCCTCCCTAAACTGCAAACCCCAGGGTTCCATAGAAGGTTCTTAGATGGCCAATCATGTTAGGTCTTCGCCTGACACAGCCAATCATTTGAGGTCTTCAGCTGACACAGACAAACAAACTTTGACTTTTCTATATTAGATAATATCTTCATGGTCTCCTGGTTAGCTGTTAAGAGGCAAAGGAACCTTGATTGGGAAAAAAATTGGCAACTCTCCCCACCCTGAGCCTCCTTCATGACCATCTTTTCCCCCTTTTCTTGCTAGTGCCAAAGGTGGGGGGGGGATGCGTGAACTTCTGTTCCCTAGGGCAGAATCGAATCTCAGTGGAAGCTTTTTCCTGGTCGGTCCAAGCAAAGGCTACACCAAATGATTTTCTGCCTGTCATGCGGCTATTAAAAACACAAGGGTTGCAAGGGGGGAGAAAAAAGGGCATAATGACCCGAAGCTTCTCCTCTTCGTCCTCTTGCACGCCACAACGAGAAGAGACGCTGCTCTTGTTTTCGCTGTCGCACAGGCAGAAATTCAACAGGCACAGTATACCCACCAGTATCCTCCTGGCAGTACACCTGCTGAATTTCCGCGCCTGCGAGCTAGATTTCTAACCGTGTATAATGCCACCCAGAGCACACATTCACCTTAGGCACAGATGCACCGGTTGGTTTTCTGCCTGACTGCAAAGAGACACAGCAGCACTGCTAGGGAGAAAAAGCTGCTAACTATCCTTAATTCGCCGTTTCTAGTCACTTGCCATTTCCGCCCTGGACGGTTATAGCGCTATGATTCCACTTCCAACATCCTACGGAATCCTGGGGTTTGCAGTTTAGGGAGGAGCCGACGGGCCCCTCCCTAAACTTCAAGCCCCAGGATTCCGTAGGACAGTGGTTCTCAACCTGTGGGTCCCCAGATGTTCGTGGACTTCAGTTCCCAGAAGCCCCAGCCACTATGGTCAATGCTCAGGGCTTCTGGGAGCTGAAGTCCACGAACATCTGGGGACCCACAGGTTGAGAACCACTGCCGTAGGATGTTGGAAGTGGAATCCTCGCGCCATAAGCGTCCAGCGCGGAAACGGCCTAATTAGTCCGCCGCCGCCGCCGCCGCCGCCAAGCCACGGCCGGTCTTTCGGGGTCGCTCCTCCTCCCGGAAGGCTCAGCCCCGGAACCCGCGGCCCGCCTGCTTCCTCTTTTTCCTTGAAAAGGCTCGGTGGCCGGACGCGCCGGGAGGGAGCTCGCCTTTCTCCCGCCGCTTGGGCGATTCCTTTCGGAGGCAGCGGACAGACCGAGATGCGCCCGCCCGCCCGCCCGCCCGCCTCGCAGCAAGGCGGCTTCGGCCCCAGAAAACTCTCCTCTCCTCTCCTCTCCTCTCCTCTCCTCTTTGAAAGAAAAACCTTTATAGTTTGGTAGCCGAGATGTGAACCTAAAAGGAAGATTTCTGGCGACAGAGGTGCGTAGAAAAAGGCACATGCTAAAAGCAGACTTTCCGCAACCCGAAGCCCTTCAGACGTGGGCCCTTTCTGCACTACGCTGTTCTAGTGCTATTATTCCACTTTCAACCTCTTCCGGAATCTGGGGTTTGTAGTTTATTGCGGCCAAAGAGTGCTCTGGCTGAGAAACCTAAACGCCCCCTCCCGAAACTGCAAACCCCAGGATTCCATAGGAGGTTGAAAGTGGAAGAATAGCACTACAGCGGTATAGTGCAGAAATGGCTTTGTAGTCCTTCAGCCGGATTACAACGCCCATCATCCCCTCCAGCCCCAACAGAAATGGTTATTAAGGGCATCCCTAGGGTTTGGATCTAGCTGAGGATGGTGGGAGGTACAGTCAAACAAAGCTGGAGGGTGCCGGCCCCGGTCACTCTTGGACTGCAGCTCCCAGAATCCCCCACCTGTCATGAGTGTTAATTGAGGGATATTCTGTTTGTTGCAGTCCCCAAAAGGTAAGGTTTACAAACTGTAAAAATGGCTCTCAATTTCGATGTATTCCCAAGAGAATTTAAGGTGTTAGAGGCCCCCTGGACTGTACCACTTCATGCTGCAGGAAGAGAGGTGGGATGTCAGAATGTATCCTAAACTGTGTGTGTGTGTGTGTGTGTGTGTGTGTGTGTGTCCGTGTGTCTGTGTGTGTGTGTGTGAGAGAGATGAATTAGCTATGCCTGGAGAGGAAAGGACTTCAGAGAGAAAGCTAAGAGAACCTTCTGCCTGACATACTAATCTTCTGTATCTGAGATCTTATCTCCCATCCCAAAATCTGGAACGTGCACTAGTGCCTCGCAGCCTGAAATGCTACAGTCCAGGAAAAAATGTTAGGACTTTGCCATGAATGGATATCATGAATGGATATCATGAATGGATATCATGAATGGATATCATGAATGGATATCATGAAAGGATATCATGAAAGGATATCATGAAAGCCAGCCCTGCCATTAGAAGAGGTAGCAATTTGCATCAGATGGTTAATCTCAGGTGTCCCAGAAGGAGAACAATTTCCTTTTGAATTATTGTTGCACGATTACTGGTGGTAGCAATGTATTTGTTGGATTTTCTGTTTCAGCTGCCAGAATAACATGGCTGGCCCACTGATTTAAATGGCTCTTTTATAGGTATGCCCAAATTTGGGTCTAGTTCAGTGTGGTTCCCCCACTTACCATTTCAAGTAGTACACTCTCATTTTATTTCATGTATTCACTAGGCACGTTTTCTTACTGAAGGGAAATTTCAAGGCACTGTGCTTCCTCCCTATCTCTCTCTTCTTGTTGATTTTCAGAAATGAAATCCCTTGCCAATGGTGCTGTCAACTTGTGTTGAAAAACAATTTACTGACATTCATTCATTTATTCATTCATTCATTTATGCATACAAAGAGACAAGCTCGTGTCCCTCTTCCCAATGCATCTAAAACTTGGCTTCTGGGACTCTAGGGGAAGTTGTAGTTTGGGCTTGTTTAAACTGCAACTCAAACGTGGCCTGGTTTTCCAGTGCTTTTGACACCGCAAGTTAAGGTACTTTGGTACCACTTGAACTACCATGGGTCCATCCTCTGATTAATAATTTCATGAGGGATTTAGAAGTCTCTGCTGAAGAGCTCTAGTGTACCAAACTACAAACCCCAGGATTCCGTAGGATACACATTTGGCAATGAACACAGTATCAAAATGTTATAACCGTGTTGTGTGAAAGAAACCTCAATGTATTTATTTATTTATTTATTTATTTTATATCCTGCCTTTTGCCCAGGGTGGCAGCTATGAAGTGAACCAATGACTGTTATTCAGGGAAATAATTTGCATGGTTACTAGGGAATAAATCCCACTGAGCTCAATGGATCTTACTTTCTGGTAAGTGCATGTAGGGTTGCAGCATTCTCGGTGCCTTTTGAGATCTCATAGCTTGCTTGCTTGCTTGCTTGCTTTCTCTTTCTTTCTTTCTTTCTTTCTTTCTTTCTTTCTTTCTTTCTTTCTTTCTTTCTTTCTTTCTATCTTTCTTTCTTTCTTTCTTTCTTTCTTTCTTTCTCTCTTTGTGGAAAAAATGCTTGACAGTATGGCCTGCAAAGGAAAAACAGATAAAATTTGCATGTCTCCTTCAGGTGCTGTATTACCTCTGAATAAAATGGCAATGGATGTAACTTTCCTGGGGACCGGTGCTGCATATCCATCTCCAACCAGAGGTGCCTCAGCTACCGTAGTTCGTTTTGAGGGAGAATGCTGGCTGTTTGATTGTGGTGAAGGGACGCAGACCCAGTTCATGAAAAGTAATCTGAAAGCAGGTCAGTTCTGCATGTTCATAGTTTTCTGTTCTGTTTTCTACCTACTGGTGGGAATTGGTGTTTCTTGAAGACCTGTGGCATTGTAAAAATGGCATGCTTTTAACGAAGTCCCAAGAACAACTCTTCGTAGCAGTAGGTAGAAAAGGATGCTGTTTGCTTGCTTAAAATGCGCATCATGGAGGAAAGTTGAGGGGTTTTCGGATTACAACTCCTGGAATCTCTCAGGCAGCATGGCTGCTTGGCTGGAGGAATTCTAACAGTTGTAAACTAAAAATAACTTTCCCAGGCTCTGGAAATGCTTAGGCCATTCTTACAAACACAAAGAGGGAACATGTATTTACCATACAAAACTAATATTATTCAGGTGGAATCTCTTTTCTGTAGTTTGAAGCCACTGCTCCATATCCTAGCAGCAGAAAACAAGCTTGCCCCATTTTCCATATGAAGTCTTTTCCAATATTTGAACATGGTTGTTGTGTCACCTCTTAAACTTCCCTTCTCAGTGGTAAGCATCTCAATTCCCTGAGCCATTCCTCATAGAGCATATTTTCCAGGCCTTTTACCATTTTGATCATCCTCCTCTGGACATATTCCAGCTTGTCAATATCTTTCTCAAATTGTGGTGCCCAGAACTGGACATAGTATTCCAGGTGAGATCTGACCAAAGCAGAATAGAGTGGTGCTACTACTTCTCTCAGTCTAGACACTATACTCCTATTGATGCAGTCTAGAATCACATTGGCTTTTTTAGCTGCTGCATCACATGTTGACTCATGTTCAGCTTGTGGCGTACTAGGACTCCTACATCCTTTACGCATGTACTGTGGTCAAACCAGATGTCACCCATCCTATATCTGTGCCTTTCATATTTTTTTTCCTAAGTGTAGTACCTTACATTTCTCCCTGCTGACATTCATTTTGTTAGTTTGGGCCCAGCTCCCTAAACTGTTGAGCTCCTTCTGAATTCTGATCCTGTCCTCTGAGATATTAGCTATCCCTCTTAATTTGGTATCATTGGCAAATTTAATATGTATGCCCTCTGTTCCATGATCCAAATCATTGATAAAGATATTGAATTGCTTTGGACCCAGCATGGAATCCTTTGCCCTCTACCCCCAATCATTTCTCTCCAGCATGAAGAACCATTGGTGAAACCCTTTGAGTTTGGTCTGTCAGCCAGTTACAAATCCACCTCGTGTAGCCCTGATTTTACTAGCTTGTTCACAAGAATATCATGGGAGACATTGTCAGAGTCATTAGTGAAATCAAGATATGCTACATCCATAGCGTTCCCTTCGTCTACCAAGCTTTTAACTCAGGATAAGATTAGTCTGGTGTGACTTGTTTTTGAGAAACCCATGCTGATTTTTAGTGATATGGCATTCCTTTCTAAGTGCTTACAAACTGTCTGTTTAATGATCTGCTCTAGAATCTTTCCTAGTATAGATAACAGGCTGACTGGGTGGTAATTATTTGGGTCCTCTTTTTTCCCTTTCTGAAGATGGGGACAACATTTGCTCTCCTTCAATCTGTTGGGACTCCTCCTGTTCTCCAGGAACTTTCAAACATTATTGCCAGTGTTTCTGAGATTACTTCTGCCAGTTCTTTTACCACCTAGAGCTTCATAATCTCTTGTAATATCGTGAAGGCTGTGCCTTTCAGTGTCATTGGTTCACATGGACCAATAGGAAGGGGTAATGGTCAGTGGGCTTGACGAGATTTGTCAGCTTCTCTGTTACATCATATCCCCAAGTCATTAACTTCTTGCAGAAGATGTAAACACTGATGTTTTAATTTTTGAGTTGCTCTGTGAATTTAAGGACCCCTGAGTCGGCCCCTGGATAAGAGCTTTAGAGCCAAGGTGGGCAAAGTGTGGCCTTTGGGGAAGATGTGACTCAGAGAACCCTCCCAGGGAGTCAAAATTGCTCCCAATTACCCCCTCCCCACATGCCCTCTAGAGCATGTAGTGCTAATTCTGCCACATTTTTGAGCCTTTGGGATCTTTTAGGCTCGGGAAACGCTTTAAAAAACAACAGGAAATGACCCTGTGATACAGAGGAAGTGAAAGGTCTCTCTTTCCTTCACACCATTTTCCAGATTGAAATCGCTTTCTCCCACCCATATCTGTATTTCTTTTTCCTCTGCAAGCCTGGGGGGAGCAGATAATGTGGCCCACCAGATCTTGCTGAAGTAGAACTCCCATCATCCCCTCCATTGGCTATGTTTGGTTAGAACTACTGGGAGTTACAGTCCGACAACACAAAATGATTCCCACTCTGCCTCAGAACAGTTAGAAGTGCAATGTAGATTACACCACACCCCGTGCTGTTGCTTCATTCAAAAACACAAGGTGCTTTAAAGTTGAGTAAATTTGGGAAGTCAATTCGTGAAACTCCCTGAATCACATCTGTTTCAAATCCGATTTATCACTTTTGCAGGGTTTGGGGTTTTGGAGTGGAGATAGAAGCACAATTATGTTCTGCAGCAGCTAAATTGTTGACTCTGTTATATCCGGTTTGGGATAGAAACTGGGCTGAGAGATGTATAAATTACTTAGTTCAAATGCCTTTAATGGCCTACCACAGATTTTTGGAGTTATTGTTTCTTGGCCAGTATAACCTTTTCTCTCCAAGCTTACATTTTCCTCATGTACTGTCTTTATTGTGTGTGTCCTGAAATCTCTCAGTTTGACCTCACTTGAATCACTGGGGTTTTTTTGTTGTTGTTTTTAACACTCTTAGGAAGAATTACCAAAATCTTTATAACTCACCTTCATGGAGACCATTTTTTTGGTCTTCCTGGACTTCTCTGTACAATCAGCCTCCAGAGCGGTCCTGCCGTAAACAGGCTTCCGGTTGATATTTATGGGCCACTCGGGCTGAGGAGCTTCCTCTGGAGAACTATGGAGCTGTCTCACTCACAACTTGCCATCCCTTATATTGTTCATGAACTGGTGCCCACGGCAGATCAGTGCCCGGCAGAAGGACGGAAGGAGCTGTCATTTGTGGATAGAGATGAAGCCTTGTCGAAAGAGATTCAAGGGAAAACTATTTACCTAGATCCTACAGAAGACTCGTACCCCTTAGTAGACAATGAGCAGTTTGTAATGAAGGCATTCAGATTATTTCACCGCATACCTTCCTTTGGATTTTTGGTAGAAGAGAAGCCACGGACCGGCAGGCTCAATGTGCAGAAGCTAAAGGAACTGGGTAAGAATAATCCAGCATGTCCGACTCTAATAAAAAACTGTTTTTTGGGTGTTGATTGGAAGTTTGTGTAAGGCAAAATGTGACTTCCCACAAAAGGGAGGGCCAGGCTGCTGTTGAGAGTTTCCAGCAGGTTGTGCCCTTTTCCAGAAAACTCCATTCCGTTCTTCCTCCCTGTTGGCTTTCAGCTCTTTCCTCACCATTTCTCTCTCTCTGTCTCTCTCTCCCTCCCTCCCTGCCTCTCTCTCTGTTGCACAGGTACACACACACACACACACAGTTAGATGCACACTACAGTTAGTATTCTGTTAGTATGATGTTGGTGGAGACTGCTGGTAAGGGGAAATGCCCACTCCATCTGTAAAATGGCTGCCTCCTCCCTAGGGATATTTTCCCTATCTCCCCAAGCTTACTGATACCTCCCTTTTGTGTATGGATGTTAAATTAGGATCCAGACTTGGAAAACAAGTTCACTGAAAGTCTATATGATGTTTAGTTTTATTTTTTAGATACATTTATACAGTTGGCCCTCCACTTTTTCTAGGGCTGGGGTACAGGACCTTTGCAAAAGTGGAAAAATCACAAATATCAATATGTGTGTGTCTGCGAGAAGGGGGCCATGACATGGTGGGGAGAACAGGCACCCAGGGTCCAAACAAAGTCAGGGAAAGGAGAGGGACGGGAGGGTGGGTCACCGTGGTAGCCCTGTACTTCCTCTCTCTCACCCTTGGGTGTGAGGGGGCATCAGGAGGCATTTGTGGTGCTGAGAAATTGAGCGGTGAGCCATCCTGAGCTGGCCAGGTGGTGGCTGGTGGAGGAGGAAGAGGACCAGAGGTAGGTTTTTAAAGAGCTGCACGGCCTGATTGGAGCCACTAAGAGGGAAGGTCCCCTAGAAAGAAAGCACCTGAGGTGGGAGGCAGGGGTTGAAGAAACTCGCAAATAATCAAATCTGTGAAAATCAGACTGGCAAATGTGGAGGGCCAGCTGTATAAATGAAAATGAACTCAAGGCAGCATACTTGGTTTTCTTCCACCTCTTCAAACTTCATTGGGAGGTTGGTTCTGTGAAACACAGAATCATAGATCTCAAAATTCATCTAGCATAGTCCCCTGGGAATGTTAGGCAGGTTTTCCCAAACTGCTATAGATGTTTTAGTGCCTGACTGGTCAGATGTGGTAACATCTGGACTGGCACTGTGTCAAATAAACTGCTGTTTTCAGTTCACTGTGCCTTCATCCTTGAACGCAAAACTGGGCACATGGTTCCTGCCTTTGCCTTTCAAAGACCTTGCATGGTAGGTTAGTATTATGTTGCAATTTGGACAGAGGGTTTCCCGCTTCACAACTCGGGCTCTTAGCCTCCTCATGAGTTAAAGTGAAATTCCCACCAGGAATGTACTCAGCTCATGATCAGTGACGTCATTCCTCAACTGCAGAGTGGCTAATAGTTTTCCGAGCAGAAGAAGGCGCTTGCTTCTCCCCATAAAAGAAAGGACATGTGGCACTATGGAGATTAATTGATTACTGTGGTGTGTATTCTTGAAATCTTCATGCAGTGAAATAAATGATGAGCTGTGGGTTAGTGAAACTGCTGAGTCTTTTAGGATCACTTTGTGCTTCCTGTCCTTTGCTGTTACAAATTAATATACTTCTTCCCATCAAAAACACACTAGCAATATTATTTAATGGCTCAGGTCTGAAAACATCTATTCAGAAACTTATGGGGTAAGAGTAGTGGCGCTTTTGTGAAACCATTTTGAAGGTGACCATCTTTCTTTGGAGAGAGACATATTGGTGTTGCAGAAATATAGGCTCATACATAGACCTCAAAGTTCATCTTGTTCAGTCCCCTGTGACTGCTGGAAATCTGCTGCTACATCAACTTTCTCCAGCCTCATATTCCCCAGATGGATTGGCTGGTTGGGATGATGGGAGTTATAGTCTAGTGCATCTACAGGGTATCCGTTTAGAGGGTAAGGTGAGTTACAAAGATGTGAAGAGAAAAATGAAAAAATTGAGTAGGGAGAGTGTCCCCCCCCGCAAGGCTTCAAAATTTCCAGAAATTTAATATCTCTAGCTCCAATATCCATCATAATTGACCGCCTACCAGTATTTTCTAATTTAAAATTTCTAATGAAGGAGTGTCCCACCTTCCAAGACTAACTGTTTCCTCGCTGAACATCTCCTACCATCAGGAAGTTCATTCTAAGGTTTAATTGAAATCCCCAGTCTTGTAATTTGAACTGACTGGTTCAGGTTCTGGCCTCTGAAACAATACAAAGTTGGTAGATCATTTTTATAATGACCTTTCATATTTAATTTTAAATAAGCATATACTTCTACTCTAAGGCAGTGGTTCTTAATCTTTTCTTTACCATGGACCCCCTTTAAATATCTTTTGTTGTGACAGACCACCAAGACTTAACTCAAGGCAGTTTCTGGCTGTATGCAAGGTCGCAAGAAAGGACAGGTGCTTTCTTTCAGCCACTCAGCGTCACTCATTTGCATGTTCTCACTGTGCGCAGAAGTAGCAAGTGCCGAGTACATTTTTTGCTATCGGTTCATAACTTTTGAATAGTTTGAGATATTGTAATGAAACTTTGTCCAAATGATGTCTATCACTGGCAAAAACCCCCCCCAAAAACCCAAAAAACCTAAACTCCTGCTCTTTGAGATTAATATATGTCTGTCAGCCTGTTTGTCTGTCTGTCTTTTTTTTAACAGTAAAAGCTCATAACATTTCTTCAAGTCTTTGCAAACCCCCTGTGAGGACCTCACAGCCCCCAGGGTTCTGCAGACTCCAGGTTAAGAACTGCTAAGATGTTATTTACTCAAAGCCAATGTGGCCATGAATGCAGTGAAGAAAGGATAAAGAGGAACTAGAACAGGATGAAGTTTTTTCCAGTGCAGTCCTACTCTACATCAAGAGGGGTGTAGTGTCTGGATTGAGAGCAGTAATAGTCCCATTCTGTTTTTCTTTGGTCGGCCCTCACCTGGAGTACTTAGTCCAGTTCTGGGTGCTACAGTTCAAGAGGGATATTAACAGGCTGGAATATGTGCAGAGGAGAGTGACCAAGATGGTAAAAGGTCTGGAAACTAAGTCCAATGAGGAATATTTTAGGATATATTTAACTTGGAGAAGAGTAGGGTGAGAGGGGACATGATAGTTGTCTTTAAATATCTGGAAGGATGTCATGTAGAAGATAGAGCAAGCTTATTTTCTGCTGCTCTAGAGACTAGAGACTATAGATTCAAATTGCAGAAAGAAATATTTCACCTAACTTTAAGAAGAACTTCTTTACTGTAAGAATTGTTTGACAGTGGAATAGCCTGGCTTCATTTGAGTTCTTTAGGCTAGGATGGCCAAACCTCAGGAGTGCTTTACTTATGTATTCCTACATGGCAGGGAGTTGGAGTGGATGGCTCTTGGCATTCCTTTCAGCTCAATGATTCTGTGTAGGCAGTTTCTTAGCAAGAGTAGTCTACTTCTAAAAATGAAGACTCTTTGCATGGACATTTTACAGTATTCACTACAGTTGACCCTCCACGTTTGCGGGTTTCGCTTTTGCAGATTTGATTGTTCATGGATTATTTGCTACAGCCGCTGCTGCTGCCCTGTGTCATTTTTAATAGGGACTACAAGCCTCATGAGACTGTGAGACTGTGAATGAGGCATATAAGTCCCTATAAAAATGGTGTAAGGCAACAGTGGAGGTGGTGGCAAGCTCCACCAGTGACTCACTTCTGCCTTGCAAAGGAAGCCTGATGCCTTGAAAGCATCCACAGTAGGTTGAATATACTGATCATACTTTTTGTGTGTGTTAAATATAGTTTTTGGGGCATAGAGATATTTACAGTTTTTCTACTTTCACAGCGGTCCTGCTGTCCTGACCCTAGTAAATCTGGAGGGATGACTGGATATTCCACCCTTCACAATTTCAAGTTCTTTAGGAATGGGTAGTTGTTGGAGGAGGAAAAGGTGTGGGTCTGGGAGGGATGGCTAGAAGAATGTGTAGCGAATCACAATGGAGAGCCATGAGAGAAAGAAGCGTAATGCAGATACTTTATGCATATTTTCAAATAACTGCATTCATAAGGCCTAGAAACTTGTTTGATTTGAATTGGAGGTAATACAAGGGAACTGAGATCAGAGCTTGGGAGCAGTAAGTTAAAAGTAACACAATGAGTTGATAGCATGAAAGCCATGAAGTTAAGAATTCAAGAGTAAGCAAGTGTGAACAGTGGCATTTGAAGGCGAGTGTAACAAGCACCCTTTCAAGCTAATAGTTCTGTTCAGAGCATTTTAGAGGCATTTGAGCAGACTTTTCCAAAGTTTGTGCCAATCTTAAGGGTTTTTTTAAGAGCAATGAGCTTTTTAGAAAGCAGTGTATGCAATCTCTTACCAATCCTGAGGCTTTGTAAAGAGCAATGAGCAATATAGGAAGTAACAGGAGTCATGTAAAATTTCTCCATAATAGTTGTTACTATGTGCCTTCAAGTCAACTCTTGACTTATAGCAAACCTGACCTGAGGTTTTCTTGGCAAGATTTATTCCAAGCTAGTTTATTATAGCCTTCCCTTGGCCAGGATCACTCAGGAGTTGTCACGGCTGAGCAGGGATTTGAATTCTAGTCTCCTGAAGTTCTATCTAGTTCAACACTCAAACCACTACTCCACACTGGTTCTCAGTCTTGTAATGGTAACAAGCAGTGAATTGCTCTTGCGGTTTCCAGCATGCTCACATCTCATCAGGTCTTGGTTCCATGAAGGCACAACTGTGTATTGAAACTCTGTGGAAGGAAGAGTCATCTGAAAGTTAACATTATTCCTATGCTTTAATTTCTAGGAGTTCAGCCAGGCCCTATATATGGTAAACTCAAAGAAGGTGTCAAAGTTGTCCTAGAAAACGGAACCACTATTTCTCCTTCAGAAGTCTTAGAAGAACCTCTTCCTGGAAGAAAAGTCTGCATTTTAGGAGACTGCTGTGGTATGGTTGGAGAAGGAGCTGTATCTCTTTGTTATGAAGCTGATATCTTAGTTCATGAAGCCACACTGGATGATACCCAATTGGACAAGGCCAAGGAACATGGGCACAGCACTCCAAAAATGGCAGCAGAGTTTGCAAAGCTGTGTAAAGTGAGGAAACTGGTGCTGTCTCATTTCAGTCAGAGATATAAGCCAACCAGTCAGGTTGGTGAAGGAGATACAGATGTCTTAGAACTGAAGAGGCAAGCTGAGTTGGTGTTGGATGGACAAGAGGTAGTGCTGGCAGAGGATTTTATGACCATAAATATTCCCGTGAAAAAGCCAAGATAGCACAACCTGACTACAAAACAGGAGAAATTTGCCTAATCTGTAGTCTGATTGTACCTACAGTCATAAGCCATGATCATTTTTTAGCAGGAACATAGGGTACGTTTGCAGCAGAGTTGCACTATGCTAGAGTTAAAGTGGGTTGCACCCTTGTACGGCTGATCATGCACTGAGCACCAGTGCCTTGGGCTTGCTTGCTCTGATTGTCGTAACTCTGATTGTGCAATTGTGATTGGGATACTGTCTGTGTGCAATTACCTAGGAAGTGCAACTGGTATATGCAACACTGTTTACACCAACAAGATTCCAACTATAACTTGCTTCCAGATTAGTTTTTTAAGGCTCAGCTGAAAGGGATCAGTTGAGGACTCAATAAGCTGAATTATGAATTTCTCTCCTTAGTATCCATTTCTGAACTATACAATATGTCTTTGGATTCCTCAGTTGTGTCAGAACGGTTGAAGCTTTCCCAGGGGCTTTAGAAGAGCCAATATATTTTGCATAATGTTTAACCCCAAATCTTATTACAATACATTTTAATTCATCAGCTTGGAACAGAAAACTTATTGGATTAAGGCTGTTCTCTTTTAACAAATTACTAGGGAGTAAGCTCCACTGGAAATGGCAAGTTTTACCTTTGAGTAAACATACATAGGATTGGGCTATATATATTTAGCTGAGATATTTTTCATATTTGCATTGAGAATATATTGCCAGCATTTTAAAAAATCAGCCTCATCATAATTAAATTTGAACAATCAACATTTTCCCGTTCTGTGTGGGACAGTAATGCTTTTATCATAAAAATGAGAACAAATGAAGAATTTATATTTATGTCAAGCAGTTTGAAAGTGACTTATTGTTACCAATTACTACACGTTCTTTTTCATAAGCCTTCTTCAACTGATACTAATATTTTGCTATGCATTGGTAGGAATCCATGGAATAGAGACAAATAAAATATTTCTTGTGGCTGACTCATCTTTTTTTCAATAGCAGGAAAAAAAACTTGGCAACTGGGCTGACTCTACTCTGCCAGCAATCCAAGGGGGGTGGTGGCTTGTCATTTATAATAGTTTTAGTCTCACAGAATGGGCCGAGATCTTTCACAGTGTCACAAAGAATGCTAGGAGTGGGGTGGATCCCACATCATGAAGCACCCTGAGAGGAACCACTCAGATAATAAGATGTCTGACTTTGGGGAAAACAAATGTCTGCTCAATTATAAGCTGTTTTATGAGGGCGAGAGGACAAAATAGGAGAGGAGTCTGGATGATTTATGACCAAACTCTGCAGGGGTTGGCTTATGTTGAGAAGGAGTGGCTGCATCCCTGGCTTTATCACTTCTGTCACCCATGGGTCCATTGCATGTTGGATTTCCCTGGCTGGGGAGAGAATGCACTGACAAACCCAGCTGACAGTTGCATATCTATAACAGATTGTAGATTGTATCTACAGATTGGAGAGCTGGGTCAAACCTAACAAAATGAATTTCAACAGAGAGAAATATAAGGTCCTGCACTTAGGCAGAAAAAATGGAATGCACAAATATCGGATGGGGGACATGTGGCTAGATGACAGTACATGTGAAAGGGATCTAGGAGTCTTGGTGGACCACAAGCTGAACGTGCGTCAGCAGTGGTGTGACAGCCAAGAAAGCCAACACAATTCTTGGTTGCATCAATAGGAGTACGGTGTCTAGATCAAGGGAGGTGATGGTACCACTTTATGCTGCTTTGGTTGGACCTCACCTGGAATACTGTGCCAGTTCTGGGCACCTCATTTCAAGAAGGATATTGACAAGCTGGAGCATGTCCAGAGGAGGGTGACCAAAATAGTGAAGGGTCTGGAAGCCATGCCCTATCAGGAGTGGCTTAGGGAGCTGGGTATGTTTAGTCTGCAGAAGAAAAGGTTAAGAGGGGAATGATAGCCATGGTTAAATATTTGAAGGGATGTCATGTCGTGGAGGGAGGGAGCGAGCTTGTTTTCCGCTGCTCCAGAGACTGGGACAAGGAGCAATGGATTCAAACTGCAGGAAAAGAGATTCCATTTAAACCTCAGGAAGAACTTCCTGATGGTCAGAGCTGTTCAGCCATGGAATATGCTGCCCTGGAGTGTGGTGGAGTCTCCTTCTTTGGAGGTTTTTAAGCGGAGGCTGGATGGCCATCTGTCGGGAGTGCTTTGATGTGTGTTCCTGCATGGTGGGGGTTGGACTGGATGGCCCTGTGGTTTCTCCCAACTCTATGATTCTATGAACCCATGGCTGGTTTTGGCAGGCTTTGCCTTCTCCGTGGCTTTTCTTACTTAATATCTTGCCTTTTTCCATAATGGGACTCACGGCAGCTTTTAGTAAAAGACTGAAACAATATGACTAAAACAATATGTAGTACAAAAGTTGAAAACCTTTAAATGGACCTTCACATTACAGTACAGTACTTTAGCCAACTTAAAATACACATGAAACATAAAGTGAAAGTATAGCACATCCAAGAGCCAGCATAGTGTAGTGGTTTGAATGTCAGACTACAAACCTGGAGACCAGGGTTCAGTTCCCCTGCTCAGGCATGGAAAGCCACTGGATGACCTTGAGCACATCACACTCAGCCCCCAGTAAACCCCTGGTTGGTTTGCCTGAGGATTGTCATTGGTTTGAAATGAAGGCAAACAACAGCAACACATCCCATTAAAAGACCTTTCCACCACATCCAGTCAAAGGCCAAAGGTCTGTTTAAATAAGAAGGGCTTTGCTGGCTGGCAGAAAGAAATCATGGAGAGGCCCAACCTAGTCTCCCATCAGAAGGAGCTCCATAGTGTGGGAACAGCCACAAAGAAAGCTCTCTCCTGTGTCCTCAACAACAGTATCTTGTGATGGTGATGGGACCAAAAAGATCATAAGGTCTAAAGATGTTAAGGCTCAGGCAGTCTCATATGGAGAGAACATTGGGCAGGGCAAAAATCTTTGCTGTTATTTCTGATCAGAAGTAACTGAAAGAGTTTCTTCCTCCTTGTGTACAACTTTTATTAGCAGTTAGGGAGGCTTTGAAGGCAATTGTTTGTTCTCCTGGTCAGAGATAACAAGCTTATTTGCCTGTCCTTGTTCCTGTTTTACTTGGATGAGTCAAGAGGTGGAATATTGAGAAGCAAGGGATCCCCCTAAACCAGAATTATTTTGTTTGTATCTCATCTTTTTCTGAATATGGCTTGTTGTTATTGTGTGCCTTGAAGTCATTTCCAACTTATGGCAACTCCAAGGCGACCTCATCACATGGTTTTCTTGAGGCTGAGAGTGTGTGATGTGCCCATAGTCATTCAATGGGTTTCCATGGCGGAGCAGGGAATTGAGCCCTGGTCTCTAGGGTCATAGTGCAACACTCAAACCATGCTGATGCAACAGTTCAAAAAACATTTTTCTAAACAATTCTATTTAGGAAAAATCCAAAGCAGTTTAAAAACAATTAGAGCATAGTGAATAGGATAAAAGCATTACATGCCTGTGATGGAGCCCCTATCCAGGTTGGCCCCACAGTTCCAGTCCTTAGGCTGCTATCACTCGCCTTGCCCTTTTACCCTTAAGATCCCTCCCTGGATCTGGTATTAAAGCCTCAAGGTAACCACTAGATTGAATGCGCTGGTTGCTGGGTTAAGTATTGTAAAGTATGACCAGTCTTGTAAAATTAAAACATCCAGATAGAGGTGTAGAAAAACAGTAAAGATGTATTATATGACAAATAAACATCTAGCCTTCCTTCCATACACTGTAACACCTGTTTCAAACCAACACTTCTCCCTGCACCTTTTCCATATCCCTTCTCCCTAAAACCCTACTCAGATTTTTCCTATTCCCCTCTTCCTAACTGGGCCTATTTCTATTTCCACCTGTCCCCATCTAACACTCCTACCAAACTCTTTACAGACAATCCTGAGGTTTATATCTTTTTCCCCTCACAGCATTCTGAAGGCGATGATTGTCTGAGTCTTCCCAGGCTTGCCCAAGTACTCACTTCATAATATCATATTCAAATACCCTTTGGTGATTCATGCAACCTCCAGATGTTGTTGGACTGCAGTTTCTAGCATTCTTCACTATTGGATATACTGGCTAAGGCTGTTGGGAGTTGGAGCCCAAAATGTATGGAGGAGTGCATGGTTCCCACTTGCCCTTTGAAGCCTGAATTGAGATTGGTTATAGGCTAAATGATCCCCCTCCCTAACCTAAGTCTTTGCACAACAATAAGAGATGTGGTTGTTTTCAGAAAGCTGGATGAAGTTTCCAAAAAAATTGGATGACCCGGTTTCATTGACCCCACCCTATTTGGGGGTTATTTCTGGAGATCAAGAATACAGCCCAAGGGCCAGCAAATGAATAATTTTCAGGTAGGGCAGAATTGCTTTGAAGTCTGCTTAGCAGCAGCAGGGTTTATGTGGCAAGAACTGTGCCGGATGGTACTCCCCATTGCCAAATTGAAGGCATTTCAAGCTTGCTATAGTGATGCCATCCATGTGCTGGCACCAGCAAAAACAGCTTTGTGGAACTGAGAGGTGCAAAGACTTGTGAAATGTGGATTATTTTTTCCATATAAGATGTCACGAAACAGGAGATCTCTCACTTCCCCTTTTGCTGCTGCTGTGCATCCAGAGCTTAAAAATACTTCTGTCTCCCTCTCTCCGAGATCCCATCTTAGCTCAGATATCCTTGATCTAAATTTAAACTCGGCAAGCCCAGTAGGTATGAAGGCTGAATCTTTCCCATGTTCAAATAAACAGGGTGTGGTTTAGACTGACTATTCCAGCTCCGTACACATTCTCATTTTTAAATAGCATGGGCTGACTCAGCTCACCCAGGGTTTCCTCCTGCTGAGTGGACCAAGCCAAGTAAAATTTCCTGTAGCTAATCACTTGTGAGTTCAACACGCTCTCTTTTCAAGCTGGCTCCTGGTCCATTCGTATGTGATTACTGATGGAATGATTTTACAGTTGGTGGGTCTAGAATTCTGGACTGTGGAATCCCAGATTTTGGCAATCAAGAAATGCACTCATTTTATAACTGTATTTTTTGTCTTGATTGCCCTGTGGAGGAATAACTGGTAAGGAACTACCTAGCATATGCCTACACTTCTGCAGGCAAACTCCCAATTTGGATGTATCCAAACAAGAAATCCCAGAGAATCCAATATCCATTGCATCTGATGAAATGGACTGGAGTCCATGAAAGCTTATATTAGAAATTTCTTTTTCTCAGTCTCAGAGGTGGCAAATCCTGAAGGTTACTACTGTAGTTGGTACTGCACCTGAGGGTTTATGTGTATAAAAGCTTATGCTGATATGAAAACCAGTAAGTCTTAAAGGTGCTGTCACATTTCTTTTTTTCTCTGCCTCTCTTCCTCCTTCTTAAAGGTGTTATAGGATTTCTTTGTATCTCCTAGCGCTGACGGTCAAACACGGCTTTATCTTTGAACACTTAGAGATCCTAGGGTGACGCCACAGAAAGTGTGAACAATCTGTTCTTTATGCCATCTTATTTATTAACCTTAAAAGTATTTTTCACCCTTTCTGCACCCAAAGCAATGTACAACAAAACAGATAAAACATTATTTTAAAATAGATTAAAAGCAATTTTAAAAGCCATTTTAAAACATTTTTTTTAAAATCAAAGGTCGTACAGAATAACACCATTTCAATTGCCTGCTTGAAACTCAATGGGGTTGGAACCAGCCTGACTTCCCTTGGCAAGACTTCAACCGCTGAGGCGCAACTACAGAGAAAGCCCTGCTTTGTATACTTGCCATCCTGTTTCTTGGGGTGGTGGGACACATGAAAGGGCCTCTGTCAAAGAACAGATTCTGGACAGGTGTATACAGGAAGGGGTAGCCTTTCAAATTGGTATAGCCAGGTTTGGCTAATTTGCACCATTGGTTTTTAAGCTGTGTTCTGAGAAATCCTGAGATCCCTTATGAGAAAGTCAGAAATAGCAAATACGTCTCCCTGAAATATGGAAGAGGTCCTAAATACCCTGGAGGCACCAGATCCTGTCTGATCCTGGAAAGTAAGCAGGGTCAGCCTTGGTTAGTACTTGGATGAGCCACCACCAACTAAAATTAGGGGCTGTAGGCTATATTTCAGAGGAAGGAACCAGGAAAACCACCTCTGAGTATTCCTTGCCTAAGAAAACTCTATGAAATTCATGGGGTTTTCTTAAGTTGACAGGTGACTTGAAGGCCCATACACAGATACCCTTACTGATGTTCCTGAGCAACCTGCAGCAGTAGAGAGAGGTCCTTTATGCACCTCACCTTTTTCCGGCGCTGGGGTGTGGGGATTGCACAAGCAGCCTCCAGCAAGAGGCTCTCATGTCCGGGGTCCTTCGGCTCCGCATGAGCTTCTCGCAATCGCGCAACACTCCAGGCCCTCTTTTGCATGGCAAATGCTGTGCGAAAAGGGACAGAGTTGTGTATGTTCTAGAACAGCCTGCTTGAATTGTCAAATTTATGAGCAGACATCCCATTAGAAGCATGTTCATGCATAAGTTTCCCTTATGCATGCATATACCTGTTTTTGAGTAATGCAGACTTTGGTATTTTTTTCCACAGTGCCCACCTCCTTTTCCCACTGAGACTTACTGCACAGCCTCTGAAGCCCCTTTGCATGGTTGTTCTTTGCCTTGAGGGGAGACACAGAGAAACATCTGACTGTGTTCCTGCCTCCAGATACAAAATGATTACAGTAGTGCTGAGACCTCCAGAGGGTCCTGACAGATCACAGCACTAAAGTAATAGTTTAGTATCTGGCCGCAAGAACATAGCCAGACACTTTTCCAATACTGCCCACTCCCCACGAGGCACACAATGCCCATGCTAGTGGGGAGGGGCTTCAGAGGCTGTGGTAAGTCTGGAGGGTGGTGTATGGCTCAGCCTGGTGTACGTCACCATGAAGAACTGCTGTGCTACACTGAGCCATACAGGATTGCACACTTGATGTATTAGACCTGGGGTTCTTAACCTGGGGTCTGCAGAGCCCTCCCAGCAACAGCACTCTCAGCAACAAGGAAGGAGCAGCAGGTGGGGGATGTGGATGCTAAAACTTCTCCTTTATTTGCAAATGAAGGAGCTGTTTGGGCACGCACACAAGCCTGCTGCCATGCCCCTTTTATCAGTGACATGGTCGCTGTGGGTGTGGGCACCAAGGGACATGGTGGCACATGCTCAACCTGCTCCCTCATTTGCAAACAGAGTTTCAGCATGCCCCTCCTACTGCCATCCTCCTGACAAAAGGGACATGGTGGCAGGGATGTGTGCATGTCCAAATTATGACTCTGGAGACCATGGTTTGAATCCCTACTTGGCTATGGAAACCCACTAGGTGACCTCAGGCAACTCGCATTCTCTCAGCCTCAGAGAACAGCAAAGGTAACAAATCCTGCCAAGAATCACCCCGATTGATATTCCAAGATATTAAATGATTAATTGCATTATTGTCCACTGCTACAACATATCCAGGAGAGAGGAAGATCAGAGTAGGGGAAAGAAAAGTACCAAAAGGTGTGGTGAGAACTGGAACTGTTAAGAAATAAGGAGGCAGGAAACATGTTCCAGCCTCAAGGATGAAAGATGGGTAAACAACTGTGAGTCTGGGGAATGTCTAGAATGGTGGGCTGATGTCAAATTTATGATCCTCTCCAATCACCCTTTGTATGCCTAAATTTGTACGGAAGTGTATAAAACCTGTGACTACCATATATGCTTTAGTCTCAGCAATTTTGAATTAAATGTGCTGTGTTGCTTGTTTTGCTACAATTAAACACTGCTGACTACCTCTGAGTGAAATTTGTGGATTGCAAGTTATCCAGGGCATGATGGGAGGTGTGTCTTCAAGACTTTTCCAGCTTATGATGACCCTCTCATAGGATTTTCTCAGCAAGATTTGTTAAGTGGAAGTTTCCCATTGCCTTTCTCCTAGGCTGAGAGAGTATGACTTGCCCAAGGTCATGAAACAGATTTTCCTGGCTGAGCAGGGATTCAAACTCTGGCGTCTTAAAGTCCTAAACTAACATTCAAGGCACATGCTGCTTGGTACCAGTACCACATTTCTGCCCATTAGCTTCGGTTGTTTCTTTCTTTTCTGGAAACTCGCTATGGCTTGGTGACCATCACTAATTTCTGGATCATCACTTTCTGTAGCATTGCTTTACTGTATGGTGTAGAGGTGGGGACTCAGTCCTAAAATATGCAGTAAGTTCTAGAAAAAGATAGGAAGCTGATTTCTACTGAAACAGACCCCTGGTTTGGTCTAGCTTAGTTGTGTTTGTATGACTGACAGTGCCTCTCCAGAATTTCAGGCAGTAATTTTTCCCAGATCTACCTGGTAATGCCAAGGACTGAAACTGGGGACTTCTTTCATGCGAAGTATGCGGAATATTACTGAACTATAAATCTTCTACTGACTGCAGTGCAGTAACAACACTTGTTTGGAGAGGAAAGGCCTAGGACAGATGTGGGTAAAATGTAGCACTGTGGCCATATGTGGCTATGATGTTATGGACTTTTGAGGGGGAATGTTGTTGCATTTATTAGATAGATTACAGTAAAGTATGGTTATGTATGCAATGGTAGTATATGTCACAAGGAAAGAATCTGTTGGGATGGGGTGAGAGTAAGGAATGTTTGGAGTGACTGGTGATTGGCTGAATATTTGAATGGGATGTTAAAAAGGCAAGGTGGAGGTCAGAGAGGAAATGAAAATACAAATGAGAGAGAGCTGAGTGTCAGTGCTAGGAATATGACCAAGAACTGGAGTGAATTAGAATCAGCTAGGATTTAGAGGTATTAAATAAGTAATCTTTGATGTTAGGTTCAACTTCTTGTTGTTGTTGTGTGCCTTCAAGTACATTCTGACTTAGGGTGACCCTAAGGGAGTTTCTTGGCAAGATTTGTTCAGAGCGGATTTGCCTTCCTCTGAGACTGAGAGAGAGGTCACCAAATGGGTGTCCATGAGTAAGTGGGAATTCGAACCTTGCTCTCCAGAGTCATAATCCAGTGCTCAAACTTTGACATTACCTTGTCTTTCTAGGTTCAACTTCTGTTTAATAAATCATTTTTGTGTTATACACTTGCACTTCTGAGAATGCTTCCTTGGAATTCTGGAGTCCAGACACATGGTGTCTATGGTAGCCACAGTTATTCGTGGGTGGTGGGGTCCAGTGTTGAGATTAGATGAATAAAATCTCACATAGGAACAATGAGGGCATCTAGAACATCCCCACATTTGATGCCAGAGTGGTAGGACAGCAGAAGGTCCTCACATTGAATAGACATAATGTGATAACCCTCAGGATTTGTCACAGCTGAGGGATGTGGAAGTCCTTGCAACGGCCTCCGAGGCTGTACTTCTGCCCTCAGCCCTCCAAGTTCCCCATACCATCCGTTTTCTGGGAAAAGAAAAGAGATGGAACTGTTCCACCTTTTATTTTATCTAAAATTTATTTAAAATGTAGAAAGCAGGCCCCATCACCCAGATCTCTCTCTCTCTCTCTCTCTCTCTCTCTCTCTCTGTATATATGTGTGTACCTATATATCTCTTATCTGTTTGTCTACCTGTTTTTCAAGTCCAGAATAAAACTTCTGGCCACTACTGATATTTTTAATTCTCGAGCATTTTTGGCCATTTGCATGACTCCTGGAGAGTTCCAGGGCTAGAAAACTGGCCCCTACAAATGTGCTGCAGTTGCCCAGCCCTGATCTAGTATGTAATATTGATTATATATACCTGTGTATGTATGGGATGAGGGGACAATGTATCTTATGACAGGGTTGAAAGTCATGTCTAGAATTTTCCAGGTCAAGAGCTGGTATGAGATGGCATAGGCCCTTTCCGCATGGCATTTGCCATGTGAAAGGGCGCCTGGAGCACCGCGTAATTGTGAGGAGCGATCTGCACGATGCACTCAGAATTGTGTGATGCTCCAGGGGCCAGCAGGCGCCGATCGTGCACCTTTTCATTTTTGGTTAGAAGCTGAAAATGGTGCACAATCCTGCATTGCTCCTGGGCCCCACATGCACTTACCTGGCGTGCAGAGCCTCCGGAGCTGCACCTGTCATGATTTCTGCTCCAGCACAGCCTGGAAAACTCCCAGGCTGCGCTGTGGAAGGAAGAGGTGGGGCGCGAGCAGGCAGCTCATGCAGAGCCGAAGGACCCCAGAGGCAAGAGCCTCTCGCCAGAGGCCGCTTGCGCGATCGCCGCACCCCAGCACCGGAAGAAGGTAAGGTGCGGAAAGGGCCATAGATTAACTCATCCAGTTCTGATAGTGTGTGTGTATGTGTGTTGGGGTATATGCGTTCCTCTTTTGCAATAGAATAACTGTCAAAGGCATTTAGAATTCTATACTCCGCAGGAATGTAAGATAATCTTCAGGAGAGGAAACCAGGCAATGCTGTAGCCAATTGTGTTTCTTTCTGCGGAGTTACAAAGGTAAAATGAAGGAGGGATTCAACCCCATCCCCAGTAGTGGGAGGAGGAGAGAGAGAAATGGGGGCATTTTAAAAGGAGCTGAAAAACTAGGATGACAAATGATTAATCAGGACTGTTGCTGCCAAATTGAGACAGTTGGAGGATATAAGTAAACCCTATCAATTCTTGGTTTGGCCAAAAAGGAAAAGAGAACCAAAAGAAGAGGCTGTACAGTCAGACCTCCACATGTGTGGGGTTGAATTTCACTAATTTGTCTTTCTCTAATCCCTGCCCCCCGCCTCATACATCTCTTTTCTGGCGTAACTTCCCTCTCGGCAACTCTGATCAGGCTGTGCAGCCCTTTAAAAACCTGCCTCTGATTCTCTTCCTCCTCCACCAGTAGCTGCTTGGCCAGCTGAGGACAGCTTGTAGACCAATTTTTCAGCACCACAATCTCTTCCCTGGTGCCCCTTCCCACATCCATGGAAGGAGATGGTCAAGAAGGGAAGTCTAGGGCTGACCCATCTCCTTTCCCTCTCCTTTCCTTGACCTGGTTTGGACCCTGGGTGCTTGCATTCCCTGTGTGTTGGCTCCTTCCTCACACACACACTTTGATATTTGTGATATTTCCACTTTTGTGGAGGCCCTGCACCCCTAACCCCAGTGAACGTGGAGGACCAACTGTGCTTACAAAGAGAGTTCAGAAAGAGGGGGAGAGGTGGAGCTGAGCTGCAGTTGCCAATGGGGCAGGCCCTTTTCACCTTGAATAGTGTTACTGCAGCCTAGGCCTACCCAGAGATAGCACCTGATATCATTTTTGATATCAAACCATTGGGCTTTCCCCTGCCACCCTGCTCCACGTGTTTGCAAGGCCACCGAACAAGCATGCAAACAGGCACGGCCAATAATTGTCAAGACATTCCTTTCTCCACCTAGGCAGGCCAGACACAGCCGGTTTGTCGCTTCAGGGACCTCCCCAGCAAACACCTTATTAAGTATGCGCGATACTAACAAAGGTTTCCTGCCCTGAGCAGGCTACTGGACAAAAGTTGTGCTGTCTACCGGTAAGCGCCACGTATTTGCATACTGGCTACACTATCGTTAATTTGGCTTTGACTCAATCATGCAAAGTTGTGACCTTTCCGAGACATTGTCTCGCCCCCAAAACTCATTGAGCCTGCAGTCCCAATTCGCCCTATAAAACCCCCCGATTCCGAGACCTTCCTCGGATCGCTCCTGAGTTTCATCCCATCTTGCTGCTGCTGTGCTTGGCGAGCTCCCCTCAGCTAATCGAGCTGAGTTTCTTCTCTGCGCCCCCAGATTCTCCGCAAGGTCCAGGACGACGAGACAGGTGTCGTATCACCCACTTTCCCCGAAAATCTCTATCCTTAACTCAAGCTCTATCTTCTTAGCTAGCTGTGTGATTGTGGTGTCTTTAATATTTGTCTGTCTGCAATAAAGCATCATTTTCATTACTGTACATCTGTGTGGCTGCTTGACTGACCTGACCCCGTAGACGCTGGGCTGCAAGATCCTGCTAAGTTACCCTGCCTCTCGCTAGCTTAAGTGAGTGCTCCAGCTAATTTCCCCAAATATTGTGTGTTGTTGTTTGGTTATTTAGGTGTCCCTCCTGGGACCCTCAGTAAACAGGGTAACAATAGGGTAATGGAGTTTTCAGTTATATCCTTGAGAGGGAACAAAGGAGTAAATTCGTTGTAGTGGAGCTTCTATATTGCATCTGTATCTATTTTGGACTTTTTTTTTCTTTTTAGGGCTTTACAGCTGCCTCCCAGTGTTGCATTACTACTCAATAGCACAAGCAAGTCCTGCACTTGGCACCTCATTGGGTGCATGGAACATTTAGGACAGTTGCTATAGTTTAAAACTTAATATCTAATTTGTTGTATTGTTGTTAAAAATATATTGGGACTTCAGCTGTGATTGTGTTACCAGGATTCAATTATAGTTGGCCCCACAGAACCTACCAAGTGGCGTGTTGTTGTTGTGTACCTCCAAGTCATTTCTGAGTCATGGTGACTATAAGGCCAATCTATCACAGGGTTTTCCTCCTTCAAATGTGTGCTTGGATTGAACCCTAGACGAGAAAGAGGAAGAAACAAAATCACAACTTTCCACAAGCCAGACAGAAATGAAAATTGAGTCCCATGCTGGTGTGAGAACAGGAGATTTTATTATTGACTTTCAAATGGCCATGCTTTAGCAAAGGAATACCAAATAGTGATTTCAGCAGGAAACTGAAAATTTAAAGGTTATCCAGAAATTAATTCTGTCACCTGTGTGACCTGAATCAAGATAATAGGTTTTTATCTCCCTGTGGTATTTAATCAGCTTATCAATCTTTGAGTTAATAATTTAACCTCCTGTGTTAGTATTCAGTTTTACATACATTTTACGTATATTTAATCTTTAAATCAATTCTCACAGTATGTTTTACATTTCACTTGTTCATAATCCCGCTATTTACTACCAGGCCCCCCTTGGAACAGATATGTACACTGCCTAGGAGGTGGGAATATTTCCATTGCTGCATAGGACGCTAACTTTGCTCGAGCTTTTAGAAAATTAAGAACCAAGCACAGAATTTGGCAAGGTAAACAGAAGGGCCCCATGCCTTTTAAAATTTTTTGAATCTATGTTTTCCTATGGTATGCGGTGATGAGGAGACTTGGGCCTTTCCCACACTACACACTTATAATGCTATTATTCCACTTTCAACCTCCTGTGGAATTCTGGGGTTTGTAGTTTACTGAGGCCAAAGAGCTCTCTGGCTGAGGATTCTAAAGTCCCCTCCCTAAACTACAAACCCCAGAATTCCACAGGCTGTTGAAAGTGGAATAATAGGGCTATAAGCATGTAGTGCAGAAATGGCCTTGGTGTGCCCCTCACACGAGAAGGGACTGTTTCATTGTAAATATTACTTTGAGCGCTCAGCTCAGCACCTTGGCCACACTCTGACGTTGTTTGGCCACACGTGCCCCTGCTGAATTAATTGAGCGCAAACTACTTTTGACACTTTGGACTCAAGTTTTCAGCAATTAAAGTTAGCTGAGCGCCAAGGGAGAACTTGAGAGGCAAACTGGGGCCATTTCCACACTAGCCTGTTAGGGTGCGATTACTCCGCTTTCCACATCTTATGGAATCCTGGGGTTTGCAGTGTAGGGAGGCCCCTCCTGAACTGCAAACCCCAGGATTCCATAGGATGTTGAAAGCCGAATCATAGCACTCTAACAGGCTAGTGCGGAAATGGCCTGGAATATTCTAAACTGAGGGCTTTTCTGCACTGCACTGCTATAGTGCTATGATTCCACTTTCAACCTCCTATGGAATCCTGGGACTTGCAGTTTAGGGAGGGGCATCTAGAAGTTTCAACCAGAGAGCTCTTTGGCCTCAGGAAACTACAAAGCCCAGAATTCCACAGGGTGCTGAAAGTGGATTAATAGCGCTATAACAGTGTGGTGCGGAAGCAGTTGGCGTTACATATTCCTGTTTCTTTTCCAGGTTTATTCTTGATAACTTTTGCTTTTCTTTTCTTTTTTAAATTGTGACTCTCTGTTAAATGTTTTCTCATCATGTCTCTTAAACTGTGTTTTTGTCAATGCCTTCTTGTCATGCATCTTAAACTGCGTCTTTTGTCAATGGTACTGGACGTTGTTCTGAATACAAAAGCAGGGGCCTGAAACCTCCTCAATTCCACGGTGCCACATCTTGCAACTAGTTTTTCCGTAGACTTGCAGCGTCTTCAGGGACAGCCGCTGAGAAAACGATGAGATTCTGTGGAGAAAAAACAACAACCCTTCCACGCACATTCATTTGCTGTCGGGGAGCAGACGTCAACCGGAAACGTTAAAACGCCGCTCTCTCCCGTATCCTTCTGAGGGGAAATCCATCAAAGCCTTCACACGAGGGAAACCATGGCGGCCCTTAGTTTGCCGCCCCCCCGCACCGGCTTCCCGAGCGAGCATGCGCATTTTGGGCCACTGAACGGCCAACCATGTTGGGAGGAGGCGGAGGACTAGGAAGAAGGAGAAAAAAGAGGAACCCGGATGTGGCGCATGCGCCTCGGAGGCTGCCTCGGACGTGTCTGCGGCAGCAGCAACAACAACACGACGCAGGCGGCGGCGGCGGCAACGGCAACGGCAGCCGTCGGTTGGAACGTTCCAAGGCCCCCCTCTTTTTTTTTTTTTTTGCGCGCGCGCAGTGAGGGAGCCGCGCCGTGGGCCGCGGCGGCCCCGTCCTCGTTCTCTCTCTCTCTCCCCTCCGGGCTGCTGCTGAGGGAAGTGGGAAGGCGAAGCGGGAGAAAGCGTCGGCCGAGGAGGGGTCGGGGCGCCCAGGCCCCTCGCAGGAGGCAGGCCGCGGCGGAGGCGGCGCGGCCCCACACGGGGTCCCGGCTGAGGCCCAGGTAACGCCCCCTCAGCCTCCCTTCCTACCCGCGGCGGCGGCGGCGGCGGCGGCGGCGGCTCCGGCTCTCCACCCGCCTCGCCGCTTCCTTCCCCGCGTGGAACTCTGCCTGAATAGCGCCTGTCCCGCAGTAATGTTAATGGGTAGTCGCAAAATCTGGAAGTTTTGTGGCCGCAGTCGGGCCGGGGCAGTAACGGGGTCTTTGTGCCCCGCCCCCTCCCCCCTGTAGGATTGTTTCTGTGGGCCTGTTTTATTCCGAAGTAAGCCCCCTTAACTTCCGCGGGACTTTTTCGCAACTTGTGTTTAGGATGGCAGGCGGGCAAGCTTTCACACTACTGCGGCGTGAGCGTTTTCAGTATCCCTGGTCAGAGTGAATGGACTCTGTAGTAGTCTCTGAGCGGTCCCGCCACAAGTAATCTGCTTGGGCTTTTAAAAGTGCCCGAGATGGAGGAGGAGGAGGAGAAGTTTAGGTCCTAGAGGTATCGCTGCTTTTGTTGATTGGTTTTTAAAGGAACAAAGACTCTAGGAGCACCATAAAGATTTAGCAGATAACTCTGTGTGTATCTTGTGGCATGAGCGTTCATGGAGTAGTCGGTCTGCAAAAGCTCTTTGTTCATTTTCTTCGAGTCAACCGGACGCTCTGGAATGTTTTGCTTCTGTTTAACAGTTTTGTGATACTTGGAAAACTAACGGAGTTTTTTTTTTTTTTGGTGGCCTGAGCACCTGATGGAGTGCGATGTGGACCGTGAAAACTCATGACACAGTCTGTTAGCTTTTAAAATGCTGCACAACTTTGTAGTAATGAAGATGATAATAAAGCTCTCCCAGCAACGTGAGATGACTGTGTTTGTGGATGTCCTTATATTATGCCTAGTTAGCTGCATTAAACTTAAGTTGTGTTATTTAAGGCATGAATTCACATAATTGATAGTAATGGCTTTTCAAAATACAGTGCAGGCGTTTGCAGCTGGCTTTTCTTTTTTTTCCGAATGCAAACACAAATGAAAATACCAAAGAAGTTGGCAGTATAGCAAAGCTGTATTAAAAGTTAGTCTGAAAGTTCTCCTGAATTCATACAGAATTCAGATAAAAATTCCTTATTCAGACTTTAAATATAGAAGAGGCACATGCATTGCGGAAGAGAGAGGTGAATAGAGGAAGGAGAGGTTATAAGGCAGAAGCTTGGGAAAGTGTTCCATAACAGGCTGGAAAAAAGAAGACTAGAACTGAATAATATGTCTGAACTTATGATAGTATTTGGTATCTAAGAATCATGAATTATTGAGAAAAATGATTTTAAAAGCTGTTAACCTCTGTACTAGCAGGTCAGCATACCCAGCTCCATACAGCTCTTTCCATTGTTACTGAAGCACAAAGTCTGAAACAGTGTGTTGAAAAACTGTTACAGAAGTGAATGTCAGTCTTGAATGTGGGTTCCAAATCCAGATTTAGCCTTGAGGTATTGTTAGATATTGCCTTTTAGTCTTGGCTTCTGGAAAAGAGGCAAGTTACCTAGTATTCAAGAGTCTTAAGAGCTCAGAGTTGTCCACAAAAACAGCAACTCCTCGGTGCTTGCTGACTAATAGCTTAGATCACTAGCTTGTTGAAATGTACATAAAGGATTGCTAGCACTCTGTGTATTGAAGTGCTCTCTTATAAATGGCAGTAACTAATAACTATGTTTTCTTCTGCGTTCCTAGGATCCATTTCTGGAGTACAGCAAGATCCAGGCCAGAGGAAAGGTACATACCTTGGTCTTTTGGTTCACATCTTGATGCTGTTTGTTTACTGTTGAAGTGGAGCACTCCATATAAATTATAGTTGTGAAGTACATTTTTGGACACGGAAAAATACTTCAGAAATAAGCTAGAAAAAGTGTGCAGTAGAAATAGTTTCTTAATAGTATGCAGCCTACAATGATGGTGGGAGTTGGAAATGTGCTTTATTAAGGAGCGGATAATGTAACATAATGATAAAAGAGATAGGTTATGCAGAATTGGATCATATGTATTATGAACATTTTTCTTCTGATTCAGACAGCTGCCCACCTTTGCCAGATTTTAACCTAAGAATGAAGGTCAGTGTAGACTCGAAGGCTTTCACGGCCAGAATCCATTGGTTCTTGTGGATTTTTTGGGCTTTGAGACCGTGTTCTGGTTGTATTTTCTCCTGACGTTTCGCCTGCATCTGTGGCTGGCATTCCTCTGAAGATGCCAGCCACAGATGCAGGCGAAACGTCAGGAGAAAATACAACCAGAACATGGTCTCAGAGCCCGAAAAACCCACAAGAATCAGTGAGGGTCAGCTTCAGAGATGCAGTAGTTGAAGGAGGCTAGAATACATTACTGCTGTAGAAAGGTGCTAACAGTCATAATTTCTAGGTGCTGAATGAGTGGTGGAGTTAGTTGGGTGGTTGCTATAGTCCTTGCATGGATAAGTTTATTGTAGGTGAGCTTTTCTTCCAACAGTTAGTAGAGTAAAAATTCTTTTTACTAATTGTGGAAGAATTGTGAGCATTGTAGATTGGGAATATATAATAAGAGTGTGGTGGCATTATTATATCTTCTCAGTCTGTGATGCTAACAATCCTTCAACCCTTCCCCAGTCAGTCTGCTAATTGATTGGAAATATATTGTGATGCCACCTTATTAGAAATGTGAGAAAGCATTGTGGGGTGATGGTTTGAGTGTTGGACTGTAACTCTGGAGACCAGGGTTCAGATCCCTGCTCAGCCATGGAAACCCACTGAATGAACTTGAGCAGGTCACATTCTTCCTTAGAGGAAGGCAAAGGCAAACACCTTCTGGACAGATCTTGCCAAGAAAATCGCATAATAGGTTTGCCTTAGGGTCATTGTAAGTTAGAAATGACTTGAAGGCATAGAACAACAAAATTAGGAGAGTGCCTTTAAACTTATTTGAGCTATCACTACCAAGTAATTTTAATATAAAAGGACTCAGTTTCCTAAATACTGCTGTTTCTGTGAACCTTTTATAAGTAACTTTCAGCTGTGATTACTTTCTGATGCTATGGCTGAACTTTAAAAAGTTAAACCTGTACATTTTTTGAAACCAGCTGACAACCTTCCTGTTTTCTCCCCCTGGAAAGTTAGATGACCTTCCATTGCAGCTCCAGAAAGTTCTCTTTCTGCCTTTTTACTGGCACTGATACTGTTCTGCCCATTCCAATAATTCCCTCAGCTCCCTGTTGTGCAGTTATTGAGCACTTTCCCCATCACATGCAGTCTGTTAGTGGATATGTTACCATTTTGGTTTATAAAAGGCTTTGCTGTTTTGTTATAACTCATTTGATGTCATTTGTGTTGAGTTTAGGGGAATCTGAGATTACTATCTCAATTTCCTAGGAACTCTGTTTTTTCTTTTTTCCTTTCATAAACAGCACTATGCCGTAAACACTCTCACCATTTTCTAGCTTAACTCTCCCACTCTTGTCCTTAGATGGAATTCTCCCATTCTTTAAAAAAAACACACACATCCACACCCTGTCCAAGAGTGTCCCTTTGCTAGTTTAAGTTAGAGATGTTCCCTTCACAGTTATTTTCAGAGCTTTTTTTTACTTCTGACAGAAGGAAATGTTTGTATGATTTAGCCCACACTTTCATATCTCACACTACTTATGCAACTCTGCTTAAATTTCTTTTATCTTTAGTCATTTCATTACCCTTTTGTGTACAATCATGTCTGCTCTCAATACAGAGTAAGCTGAAGATGGTTTTTGAAGTTTTTGTAAAGAGTGCTTTGGTGCAAAGGTCAGAATAAACAGCATTTTATTTTATACCGTTCTTTTTGGTTCTTGGGTGGATTATTCCACAGTTATGCCACTGGGAAATCCAGATGTATATACCTCATTGCAAAGATAACAGGCATATCGTTACTGGCTTCCATTTTAATGTCAGTTGAGTTTTATATTCTGTAAAGCATAAATTTTGATCCATCGGTTCTGAGACTATTGTGCCGTTAAACATTTAACATACATGTTTTGGTAGTGATTCTAGAATTGAACATGTTTTCTATTCTGAAATCACTTTAATATCACCCAGTGCTTTTTATATCACCACAGTCTGTAAGGCAGGCACAGAGAACTTGTTGCTTTCCAGATATAATTGGACCCCATCTCCCATGACCCTTTGCCATCACGGCCAATAATCAGACATGAAGAGAATTTTAGTTCAATAACAACTGGAGGACCATAGGTTTGGAATCCTTGTTTTAAGGTTTTCCAAAAAGTCTCTCATTACCCTCTGTGGAATAAAAGGAACAGAATCTTTTCATAGTTTCTCTATTTCTCTGGAACATATTCTTCAGATTTCCTTTTTACTGAGATTGCCATCTTAGTTTGTTAAAGGGTTATGCTTGTTAAATGGGTTTTCTTGATTAATATATTATCTAAGATATTTGGGTATAGTTCTTATTCTGGTGTCTTTTTAGAAACTGCTTTGAGAGCTTTCTAAGGCTATAAATTAGAATATAACTTAAACTGTTTTAATTAAAATATCTCAGGCTTTTCATAAAGAAGGCAAGCAAATATGTATGCTTCCCAGGGGAAAGGAGCACATGAGGACATATAAGGATCAAATGGACTGAAACGCTCAGTTGATGGGTGTGTTGCTTAATCACACTTTCATGGTTCCCTACTACTACTATTTGAACCTTTTTTTTTAAAAAAATCCTTCCTTATAAGTCACAAAATTTAAATACAAAGAAGGGACAATGGAAGAGGGACACTGAGAGACACACCTGAATGTGCTGCTTGTTGCATGAATCAGTTGAAGATTTAGATTAAAAAACTTATTTGTAGTTTACATCTTTGTGTAAATTTGCTGGATTTAATGGCATGTTTTATCGAAATCCTCTTACAAATCCACAAGTAAATTTTCACTGATCAGTATCATTAAGGTATTGTTTATAATAAAAGTAATAAAGGTTTTAGACTCTTAAGACAAATCCTCTGTTCCTTAGGTACTTATTGCTGGGTTGATATTTTCAGGTTTTCAGGCTTGCAGTTACAAGTCTATAGCACATGGTTTGGGAACTGGGAGGCCATTGGCCTCCCTTCCTGTTCAACAGTGTTATTTACAACCTCAGTGGATGTTAATAGGAAACAACCTAATTGCTGCTGTGGATGAACAGTCGTAGCTAGGGAAGGAAGAGTTAAACTTTCACTCCTGCTTCAATATCTTGGGGGTGGAGTTAGAAGCAGGGCTTAATAAATGAAAATAATTCACTGGTATAATGTAATTTTACATGGTGTTAAAGTGTTTCTTAAGGCATTTTGACCAGAAATACGGGCAGTCAGGGAGGAGACAGTTTCCCACATAAGTGGCTTGCCTGCCTGTATTTCTTTTTGGAGCCCACTTCATACTGTATGTAATTTGACAGTGAGCACCTTTGAACTCAGTGAGGCATGCTTTTGAGTAAATAGGCTTAGGATTGCATGTCTGTTTGAACATATCTGCAGTCTGAAAGAGAAGAACCACCAGTTTTTTTAATTGTCAAAGTCATCCCTGTTTTGGAAACTTCAAAGCAACTAATATCACAGGCATCCTACCAAGTGGCTATTTATGAGGGTGTAGTTATTCGATTTCTCATTATTTATTTCTGTTCACCTTTTTCTGTTGTTGCAGTGGCTTCTGCCCCCCCCCATTTGTTGCATTTTTTATTGGTTTTTTGTTATGTTTTGTTTTTATTCTTCTGTTCTCTTCATTGAGACGTTTGTAAAAAGCAGCACATAAGTCCTAAAAGTGGTAGATTTGTTTTTGACCATAAGTTATAGAGGATATTAATAGGTAGTGAAAGGTAGTGAAAATTATTAACTTCAGTACAACACTATTGGATTAGTTATGGATATTTTTGGAACAAGTCACTTTATATGCCAAACTATTAGGAAGGTATTGTAGTTAACAATATGAGTATGCTGTGCACATGCACTGATAAATGTTGGTAGATATTAAAGTGTGCAGACTTAAATACTTGGAATTCTTGAGGTTTGGTCATTAAAATAAATTTCATATTTTCAACAACCGTAATTAATATATTTCTGCCAGTTCAAGATGGGAAATATATATTAGGGGTGGTTATGAATAATTTATTTAAAACCAAACTTTGTTCCATGATTTGCTTTTTTTATGATAGAAGAGGCAAGTTTTCTTGCTTGTTTTATTTTTTCACCTTTGAATGAATTAATCCAAATGAAAAACCTGTTCCTTCTGTTAAAAAACTAGATTATTGCTACACTAACCTCTAGTTAATTGAATTCTTTGAATGGCTTACATTTGTCCAGTAGTATGACTTTTTCTTCATTACGTTATCATCATACACACTTCCTGAATAATTCACTTTAGTCCTAAAATTTATTATAAATGGTTTCAGTGATGATGATTACTGAATTTATGTGCCATATTTCCAGCAGCTAAATACCTAGCTTAGTATTAGATTATTGGCAAGGAAATGAGTTGAGGTTAGAGCTTAAGTCCATTAGATCATTTAATACACTTTAATTTTCTGCTTGGATAGTTAGAGTTCTATCTAATATTTAAATAGTATGTGCTCTTAATACTTTTGTCATAGTGTTTAACATTTTGGGTTTGATTTCATCTATTTTTGTGAGGATAGTGTTTGTTCATTATTAAAATTATTTATTGTTTCTTTTTGGATGCCAGTTTTCCAGGGCAGCTAATGATTAACAAAAAGATACATTAAGAAAAATCATGACCCATATTAACGCATGAAAATTCATAAGAATCCTTCCTACACAAGAGTTTATGATAGAAGAACCTGTGGAGGAAGTGGAGGGAGGTCTAGAATTGTAGAGTTGGGAGAGACCACAAGGGCTATCCAATACATCTGCCTGTCATGCAGGAATACACAATCAAAGCACTCTCAACAGATGGCCACCCAGCCTCTGTTTAAAAACCTCCAAAGAAGGAGACTCAGCCACACTTCCAGGCAATGTATTCCCTGTCAAGCTGCTTCTATCATCAGGAAGTTCTTCCTAATGTTTAGATGGAATCTCTTTGCCTTTAGTTTGAAGCCATTGCTCTGTGCCCTAGTCTCTGGAGCAGCAGAAAACAAGCTTGCTCCATCTTCCATATGATATTCTTTCAAATATTTAAACATGGGCTATCATGATACCCCTTAAGCTTCTTTCTCTAGGCTAAACATACTCAGCTCCCTAAGCTGCTCCTTATAGGACATGGTTTCCAGGCCTTTTACCATTTTGGTTGCTCTTCTCTGGACTTGTTTCAGCTTGTCAATATCCTTCTTGAGTTGTGTTGCCTAGAACTGGACACAGTATTTTAGGTGTAGTCTGACCAAAGCAGAATAGAGTGGTACTATTACTTCCTTTGGCCTAGACACTATGCTCATGTTAATGCAGCCTAGAATCAAATTAGCTTTTTTAGTTTTCCAGTCACAATGTTGACTCATGTTTAGCTTGTGGCCTACTAAGACTGCTAGATCCCTTTCACATGGACTGTGGTCAAGCCAGGTGTCACCCATCCTATATCCGTTCATTCATTCTGTTCACCTACCATGCTTGTCACTCTAACAAAAGAGAAAAGATTAGTCTGGCGTGGCTTGTTTTTGAGAAATCCATGTTGACTTTTAGTGATCATGGCATTCCTTTCTAAATGCTTACAGACTGTTTGTTTAATGATCTGCTCTAGAATTTTTCCTGGTATTGATGTCAGGCTGACTGAGTGGCAATTGTTTGAGTTCTCTTCCCTCTGCACTTTTTTGAAGATGGGGACAACATTGGCCCTCCTCCAGTTTGCAGCAACTTCACCAAATTCTAGGAATTTTCAAAGATTATTGCCAGTAGTTTTGAAATTACGTATGCCAGTTCTTTACTACTCTTTGGATGTAGTTCATTGAGCCCTGGATACTTGAGGCTAGCGAAAGTTGACTGTGGAGTCCTTCCCACAAGTCACTTGTTGATTAAGTTACTCTGTGGGGAGAGAACAGTTCAGCTTGACCAGCCTCTTCGGTGGTCTTCAACAGCCTTTCTGTCTTGGAATCTTTCCCACAAGTTGGTTGCGGAGACAGGGGGAAAAATCTTAATAAACGTCCTTCATAAAGAACTTCTGTATGGATAATGCTGTCTGTTGCATTTAAACATCTATGTTTAAAGTGTTCAGCATGCATTTTAGGTCACATGTGTCAGTTTATCTTTTTTGGAACACTTTTTTCCACCTGAGCAGATGAGTGAGGAATTAATCAACTGGGTGTAGTCTTTCTGAACACCCCCCCCCCAAATAGAAAGCTGAGAGGGAGCTGATTAAAGTATTTTTTAAAGATCACCATTAGCAAAATATCCCAAATCACACCAGTTCTCTGATATTGGTAAGTGTGATCCCAGCATCTAGCACCAAGAGAGAATGTAGCTGAATCATCTGGTTGCCAATAAACATAATGACCTGTATTTCAGTTCATCTGTCCCACGTATTGTAACCTAAGACTGCTTCTGCAACATTAAAGGAATTGCGGTATGTCGCCTGCATCCTCATGACCAGTATGCACAATTTTGTTTACTCTGAAATGCAGTCTGAAAATATTAATTTGAATCTCTTTTTCTGACCACATGCTGTTGTTAAATTTTCTGTTTTTATCAATTGTGCACTGGCTTTGGACTGCTAATAATGGCTACAAAAGCCTTTTTCTCTCTTAGATTTTAAAATTCTGTCCAGGGACTTCAGTCTGAGCAGTATACTTGTTTTTTATTACTCACAGTTAGGTCCAAGAACATATCTCCTATGGATACGGGGAGTGTACTGTACTTGACATTCATTGGAATATATTTATTTGTATAATAACTTTATACAAAAAAATACTTTTTATAAATTCTTTAAAAAATTATGTACCTTTAAAAATGTTTTATAAGACATAATCATAAAAATACATAATCGCAACTTGAAAATATTGAAACATAGGAAGAGGAGCCAAAAAGTCCAGTATAGAAATAAACTTTAAAATTTCAAATGTGTCTCCTTCCAGGGAGAGAATTCTGTAGATAGAGCCACACAAAGAAGACATTCTTCATTGTGTAACACAACTTATCTAGGTAGACCCTAAAAAGAACCCCTCAAATAGTTTGTTTCAACTGATGTGGGTAGAAACTCTTTTCTATGTCTACCGTAGTCCCAGCTGTATAGGGCTTTCAAGGTAAGTGCCAGCACTTTGAATTATGCTTACAAAAAGACTGGGAGCTAGTAAAAATCTTTTAAGTAACAATTTAATATGTTTCATTTGCCTGACCCTAGTTCATAATCTGTAACTTGTATTTTGCACTAATTATCCTTTCCAGACAGTCATCTGCATGTGAAAAATAGTGTGGTACTTGGACATAAATGTTTGTTGTGTTGTTGTTGTGCACGTTCAAGTCATTTCCTACTTACTGTGATCCTAAGATGAAGCTACCATGGAGTTTTTGTGGCAAGATTTATTCAGAGGAGATTTGCCATTACTTACCTCTGAGGCTGAGAGAATGTGATTTGCCCAAGGTCACCCATGGTTGAGTGGGGATTTGAATCTTGGTCTCCAGAGTCATGATCCAGTGCTCAAACCACTGCATCATGCTGGTGCTCACATGGAAGTTTACTGAGCATGAAGAACCATAGTCAGGCCATTTCTTTCCAGGCATGATCATAGTTGGTGTTCCAGCCTCATTAGGAGAATGATGCTTCATTTTCCCCTCATTGGTTTCTAGTGACATACTCCACCTGGGTCTGTGAGCACCCCCAAATTACAAAAGTGTTCCCTTGTGGGAATCCAACTTTGTTTAGAACGTGGTGACTATCCTCTTGTAGGATAAACAAAGAACCTATCAACAATGCTTCTGCATGTTTAGACTAACTGCCAGTTTGTTAGCTCTCTTCTAGTTTATTGCTTGATCATGGTTACTGATTTACCAATCAAATCATGTCATTCTGTTTGGATGTAAAAGAGAAGATGTGGAGTCATTTGCATATGTTAGGGTAGAACAGTGGTCAAAGAAAAGAGATTGCAAAGGTTGACAAAGCTTTGGAGGTCTAGGCTAGACTGTATCTAGGAAAGGAGGAACATGCAGGGGAGGAGATTGTGGATATGATTTGTAAAGTGTGCTCTCAAATGTTGTGTCTTCATTGTTCAAGTACCTCTTTGGGACAGAAGTATCCTGAGGAATAGAAAAAGGCAGCATGATACAGCAGCACAATGCTATAAGTTGGAAGTGCAACCATCTACTTTGGGTTTTGTTGCTATAATCCCATAGATCAGCTTGAATTGGCATTTTCTTGTGACAGACCTAAACCACACACGCAGAAAAGGTATGTGTATGATGGCTTTGGAGTGCAGCAAAGATATTTGTGCAGTGCTAATATTTCTTGGAGCTGGTTTTATAACTTCCCAGTTATTCTAAATGTTAAAGTTGGTGGGATTTTAGGCTGTAATTGTAAATTGTAAATTATCCTGTGATTGACTATATCAGTATATTTGTCAGGCTTCTAGAATGGCTTTCACAAAGGAAAGTTTTATAGGTTCCTCAGTATTGAATAGGGGGAAGGCATTTAAAGAAAACAGTTTTCTGTTTTACACAGACAAATAACAATTTAAAACTTTGGTTTTTAAAATACAGAGCCTGCAATGCCCAGTTAGTATTTCTGTTACTATTGGTGGACTGTAATGGATTTCCCATGAGACTAGTCTACTTTTGATGAGATGATATAATTTCATAATTATGCTTGGATTAAAATTAGTAACATTTCAGGATTGAAATCTTTAGATAATGTGGGATATAGGCTATATTTTTTAAAATTAACCCTGGGTTTACAGTTTCTTCCTGATCTCCAATTTAAAGGGGAATAAAAAATTATTGTTTTTTTAACCAAAAAGAATCATATTTCTAAATTTAAATCAGATATCTTTTGAGGAAAATGTTAAAAAATACAGAAACTTCCATGACTAATTTAAAAGCTAAATCTTATTACAAACCTGGCCTAATTTTACCATCTCATAAAAATGAATTAGTTGTCTGGCTTGCACATTTCAGTTACCTACAGTCAAATATGACAGAGCAGGAAAGCTGTTGTCTGTTTGAGAATAAAAATGACTTCAGGTATGTGGAAGATGTGATTTTCCAGGTACTTAAGATCTAGTTATAGGTGTTCTAAGGAAATTAAAAATTGAAAGTTTTAGAAACTTTTTTAAAAAAGCAAACAGAAGTGTGCAGTGGCCAAGTGGTCTTTGGGTGCCCAGTTTAAAATATACCACTATATGTGTATGGCTCCCTAAGGCCTTCCATGTTTGCTGTTTTGTCTGTTCCCCAGGGAATGCTGTTCCAGCTATAATACTTCTGTAAAGGATTGCGCATACCCATGGATGAGCAAATGAATGTTATGTTAAAATGTAAACCACAACCAGCAAAAGTGTAGCAATTCTGTAGCATTTAAGTTTGAGTTTAATAGACATGGTGGAGGAGCATTGGACTACAACCCTGGAGATGATGATTTGCATCCCTGCTTGGCCATAGAAACCTAGTAGGTGACCTTGGGTAAGTTACAGTCCCTCAGCCTCCAAGGAGAGCAAAGGCAACCCCCTTCTGAACAAATCTTGCCAAGAAAACCCTGTCCTGGGTTCACCTTAGGATTGCCATATGCTGGAAATGACATAGAGCAGAGCTTTCCAAACTTTTCATGTTGGTGACACACTTTATAGATATGTATCATTTCATGACACAGTAATTCAGTAAGTAATTCAGTAAGTGGCACCTGAGCCTGGCCTGCTGCCCTTGCTAGGGTCTTCCTCGGCCCAGGCGGCTGCAGTAACGGGGTGGGGGGAGAGGCAGCCCTTCCACCGGAGCCTGGCCTGGCCTAGCAGTGGGAGAGGCAGCCCCACCACCCATTACGTTTGCATGACACACCTACACAGTGCACACAGTTCGGAAAGCTCTGACTTAGAGGCACACAACAGCAAACTTGTGGCCTAAATAGAGTTGCAGCTCCCACCTAAAGAAAACTGATTGAATCACTGTAGCTTACATAAAAGTTGATTTATCAGGTTCCTGTTGATTAAGTGAGCCTTATTCCACTTGAAAGCAACAGTTGGATTTAGGCCTGCATACTGTTTTTTGTGATTGATTTACTTCCTGTCAATACTGATGTATTATCTACACTTTAAGAGAGGTAATACGGATTATTGTATCCTGAAATAATATAAAGAAAATCCTCTAAATACATTAACTGTACTCTTCTAGGTATTTTAAACTGCCCAACAGAGTTGTGCATAACTTGGATCAAATTTTCACAGTCCAAAAAATGTCAAGATTTAGTTGAATCAGTGATTAAAAATAGGATTTTATCTTGCTGATTTAAATCAATCATTTTATTTTGTTTATTTATAACCATCTCCACATTTTTTTTACCCACTTTTATTCCAGTTATTAAATGGTGCTATGCAGGTAACTTAAAGAAGAGCTTATTGGCTGTTCCTTTTCTCAAATATTGCAACTTTTGATAGTCAGCAGTGCATGATTTGTTTGTGTAAAACATACATAGGAATAGCAACTGAAGAGTTTCAAGGAGTGATGGTAGTGGCTGTGTTAGTTTGTTACAGTGAAAACAAGGGGTTTTGTGGCACTTTAAGGTACTGTTTTCTGAACTCCTATCTACTTTAGCAGTTAAGTAGTGTAACTCTGGTTGGCAGATGTACAAATGCTGGTCGTAGGAGGTGGGATGTAGGGGGAAATCCAAACAGTAGCAGCGAATGATGATCTTAACGGTAGCATTTTAACAGGTATTGAGAAAAGATAAGGACACCCAGTATACATAAACAGATTAACACTTGTGAGGTGATAAAAATATCTTTGTCCAGTCCAAGTACAGTTAACCCTCAAGGTGATCTCTGGTGGGTAAGGAAAGATACAGAGGACCTGGGGGGATGGAAATATGAAAATTGCTGAAACAATTATTTTACAATCAGCAAAAGTGGATGATAAGTCAATCCACACAGATGAGCTGATTGAACATATTGTTGGGAGATAAAAAAACCCTTTTCTCTTTAGTTTACATAGGAGATAGCATTAATCTTCTTGATGAGTTTTTGTGAACTGCTTCCCACACTCAAATGCTGTCTTGAAAGTTCTTTTATTAGAAGATCGACACCTTGAGGTCAGAAACAGTGTCTTGGGATACAGAAGTGTCCCCATCTCATTTTGAATGTTGTTGTTTCTGATATCTCATTGGTGTCTGTGTATAAGTGGGGGCAACTTCTGAGGAGGCATTTTGGATATATTTTTGTGAGTAAGCCCCTCCAGCCTATCTGGCTCTTGAATGAAAAAGGTAAATTATGCCTTTAGAAGACTTTAAGTGAGCGCAATATGCCATTTAAAAATGTGTAAATGTATGTAAATTACATCTACATTGCATGTAAATGTAATCCTTCCTCTGCACACTTCTGTCTTATAAAAATTATTTGGGGGCCTACTACAAACTGAGGTATGATTTACATTCAAATGATAATTAATACTTGCATAGATTTTGAGGACACAGTTTGCCATTTGAGAGACAGTCTTTTCTGGTTAGAGTAGGTCCTAGGGGCCTCATGTGAATTGCAGCCCAACACCTAGCCTTCCTTGCATAGAGATTAGGTCATCTGTTCTGTATGATGACACTGGGGACTTGCTGATGAATGGTGGTTATCATTCACATAAGAAGGTGAGCAGATGTCTGTGGCAGCCTAGACGTTGTGGATACTATTAGATCCTATACTAGACTAGTGTTTCTGAGAGCCAGCTTGGGTAGTGGTTTGAGTGTTGGATGTGACTCTGGAGAGCAGGGTTCAAATCCCAGCTCAGACATGGAGACGCACTGGCTAACCTTGGGCAAGTTGTGTTCTCTCAGCCTCAGAGGAAGGCAAAGGCAAACCTTTGCTGAACAGATAAAGTAAACCCCATGATAGGTTTGCCTTAGGTTCACCATAAGTCGGAAACAGCTTGAAGGCACAGAACAACAATAGTGTTTCCAGAGTAGTCAGGTGAGCAGAGTTGGCATCTGGGCCTGCCACAGAGTCTGGTTCCTGTGTTTGTATCTTTTTAACTTGGGTGCCTACCTGTTTGCAAGTGGTGTCCTACCGTCCAGAGCCCGAGAAAAGTGGAATTGACCAGAATGGACTTAGGTTACTGATATTACTGATACTGATAGTCGTAGCTAGGAATGACATGGTGATGACATAAGCCTAAATTCACTTTTAGTCCTGATTGTAGTGAACCCATTTGCTACATTAGATTTTTCTGTGTGTTGACTCATCATGTAGCAGTTGACTGAATAGGCCTGCTGTAGTTGAAACTAACCAACAAGATGACAGCCAAGAAATAGTTTGTTGTTACCTATTTGGATTTTCTCCTGTAGGACATTGTTTCTGCATATATGGATAGCCTGTTAATTGGTTTCTTGGGAAAGTTTTCTAGTCTTAGAGGAACTATAATTGCAGAAGAAGTTTTTTTTTTTTACAACAGTCATACTGTCATACAGGTGGTTGTGGATTTTGAGGACCACTTGTTGCTGTGACAGATAATTATATTTTGAATGTACGTCTCCATGGCATAAAATCAAACAGTTTTTATGACCACTTTTGCCAAGTTTCCATTCAAACTGCATTCAGTTGTTCTTTTAGTAGAAGTTGTTTGTAATGCAAACTTATCTGAACAGTTACCACTGATGCCAGTTAGGCCTTGGAGATGAATTCATCTTTGTGATTTGTTTCTTTAAATTAGGGTAGGCAAGCTGTAGTGGGCAGTTTTTTGCCCCTGGTATCTGCTTGGGCTTCACTAGTACTCCATAATAGAACCAGAAGTGGCAGAAAGATGATGACTTTTGCCTTTGTACAATTCTGTGGGAGGAGGAAATAAAGAAGGTAGAGGGGATCCTGCAGCTTTTTGTAACGGACAGTCACAGCTCTTGGACACTTCCAGAAGTGGCAGTTTTCCTTTTCCAGAAATTTGTTCTTTCACAGCAGAGATATTTAAAGACATTCTGGACAGGACTCAAGGACTGTAAACATAGTCTTGAGCAGACATATGCAGGGCATGAACCACATGTGTCCTAGCTCTGCTTGGTTTATCTGTCCTATTAAAATTACTGGATTTTCTATGTGAACGGTCAGAGAGTAAAGTCAGACATCTGCTTTTTCGTTGTTGTTGAGCTATAGAATGCACTAAGTTGCTAGGATAAAATGATAGAATCCTACTAATTCTTTGAAATACTTGCAAGGAGGGAAGCGAAACACATTTGATAAATAATGCTTTTGGAAAGATTCATACATAGCTGCATGAGAATACATGTATGTTTATATTCTGTTGATTTATTTGCCAGAAAAACAGTACTAGTCCTCTGAAATATTGCAGATGGAAAAATAGAGGGTAGTCACTGGGCAGAACACAGCCTGAGTGTCTTTTTTTGAATTCCCAGCACCCCATGCCCTTTTTCCAAAAATGCTTTAGGCTTTCTTTTTCCCCCAAAATCATCTAGTTGACTTCCTTTGGCAAGAAAGGCAACTGGCAGCAAAGCTCCCCCCCTCCTTTGTTGCAGTTGGCCTCTACATTCCTTAGAACCATGAGTGGCATTTTGAAGCAAAGAATTTATTTTCCCCAGGAGACAGGCTGGAGTTAGTGGGATTGCAGATCTCCGTGGTAGGATGGTCTGTGACAGCCTCCTTTCCAGCTCCTGGTAGTTGCCTACTCCTAATGTTGATACTCAAAGATACAGTGTTCTGATAACCAACACAGTGTTTGTTTTATGGTCAGCCTTCTAACAGCACTGACCTTTTCCTTTGTTCTAGGTATACCTTGGATACAGTCTCTGGCCTGTTGGCTGGTAGACATATTTAGTCTGGAAGGAAGAACTCTATCAAATGGACAATATGTCTATTACTAACACACCAACAAGTAATGATGCTTGTCTGAGCATTGTTCACAGTCTGATGTGCCATCGACAAGGAGGGGAGAGTGAAACATTTGCAAAGCGAGCCATTGAAAGTTTGGTAAAAAAACTAAAGGAGAAGAAAGATGAATTGGATTCTTTGATTACAGCTATAACTACAAATGGTGCTCATCCTAGCAAATGTGTTACAATTCAGAGAACATTGGATGGAAGGCTTCAGGTTAGTAAAAACACATCTCATACCTTGATATTCTTCCGCTGTGTAGAATAGCTGAAAGGACAGGTCTGTGTGGAAGGAAGAATAACAGTGGCACATGTGAATATGAGGCAGTAGAAATGAATGGAGAGCTTATGGATGGAGTTGGGTTCCTGGCATCTCACAGAATATAAAATGTGATATTTGGTTCATATTCTAGCAATCTTTTATATTTTTTTAGGATGATATCTCTCTCTCCCCCTTCCCCCCATAATTTCATTTCAATTTTTTCATGATTTTCAATTCTTTAGGTGGCTGGTCGTAAGGGTTTTCCTCATGTAATTTATGCACGGCTATGGCGGTGGCCTGATCTTCACAAAAACGAACTCAAACATGTCAAATACTGCCAGTATGCTTTTGACTTGAAATGTGACAGTGTCTGCGTAAATCCATATCATTACGAGCGTGTTGTGTCACCTGGCATTGGTAAGTATATTTCCAATACTGTATAGATCGGGTGGCAGTTGTGTTCCCCTCCAGAAGCTGAACTGCCAGCATTCCTCACCATTGGCTGTTCTAATTGGGGCTGCTGAGAATACAGCCCAACAACACCTGAAGAGAAACATAGTTCATTCCTCTGGTAGAGATCGTAGAGTTTATGACTAATTGCTGCTCCTAACTGGAGTAGATCCATTCAGTCAGTGGAATTTATGTGAGTATTCACTTTACCATTCAGAAGTTGATTTAATGGGTCTATTTTATGTAGGATTGGCGGCTGAAATTAGGGCAGGGATGGAAAATTAGGTTATGTGTACTGACCACAAATCCTCCTTTCACTGACTTGAAAGGTCTTTCATATTTGTGGCTTAAGCCTGGGACCATTCTTTCAGAGCTAAGCTGTCTTAACATTTGAGAGGCTGCAAGTCTTGCACGGAGGCAAGTGGCTTGTTTAGCAGCTGTTCTTCACTCTTTTCTGTTCCTTGTACAGGAGGAAAGTGAAAAAAATGTTTTGATTGGCAAAAACAAAGTTGGAACATTTAGGCATTATTAGCCCCATCCCTGGAACCTTGAAAGGCTGCACCTGCCCTTGCACCCCCCCAGAAAAAAAACATACACATTTATCCCCCCAAATGCCCCCTGAGGAACGTGGGTATATTCTCCATGTTTTTGAACTTTGCTTGACCCTTACAGGGAATTTGGGGGCAAAAATATTTTTTTTTGAAAAATTTTGCTTAGTTTTGACCCCAGGTGGTAGGTATCCAGGGGAGCTGCAGGATGTGATGGAAATCCCCTCCATGCCCCCTAGAGGCCATTTTTGGGATGTTTTGGACCAAAAAGTCTTTTTTTTTTAAAGAAAAAGAGAAAATTTTGAAGTAAAGGGGAAAAAGATTAAGGGGAAATGTCCCCTGTTGATGCCTACAGTCCAGGAGCCTGTTAAATAAATGATAAATGAACCTGTTGAAAGTGATGCAGATTTGGAGAACCCTGCAGAACTGCTATTGTTACGATGAGTACCAGTATCTTTGATACTGATGGCATCATTGATTCCAGCTGTACTATGTCTAATGACTTCAGAACCTATAACTTTTTCACAGTCTCATCTGCTGTTCCAGTATTCCAGTCCTGAATTCTTACTCTGAATCAAACAGATCTGGATAATTGTTCTGACGGTGTGAGATCTTTCTGTATAGCATCCTTCTCAGAAGGAGAAATCTGGAAGGATTAATCACTAGTAACTAGATAAAATATTCCACTTCCTTATTACCTTCACTCTCATTCTCTTTAATGTCATTTGTACAGATGAAGGGATTAGTCACCTCACTCAGTTTATTTTGAAGACTTCATTCAATTGCGAGGGGAACCTGCTTGAAAGCAGTCTTGGGACGTTGGCGGTCTCACAGAGCACTCTTCTACATGAGAGTTTCTTCAGCTATCTTATGTGGAAGAGAAACATTTTTTCTTCTGTGTGCCAGGGATTGTGCTATCTTATTATCATTATCAATTTTGTAGAAGCTTGCTGTGCAGTGGGAGCCATTGGCTTGCAGACTGGCAGCAATCTGTTTATCACCACTTGTTCAGTATTTCAGTCCAAGATAGGCAAAATTGGATTCTACTCTGGTTGATCAGCAGGCAGAAAACAAGATGAAATGGGACATAGGTTCTGTTTAGTGGCTAGAGATACAAAAGAACGGCATGGTAGCTTTAAAATAATATATTTGGGAAGAGGTATATCAGCTTTCAGAAGATTGATTGATTGAATTGATATTTGGCCTTTCTCCCAAGATGGGATTCACAGTGACTTACATAATTTAAATCTTTTTAGCTTGATTTTTTTAAATATTATTTTAAAAAGATTAAAACCAAAAACACTTACAGCATCTATGAAACATAATTTCAGTAGAAGATTAAAAATATAGCACAACCCTTTACACACGCTGTTGCTTCATAATTGAAATTCAAAGGCTTGCATGAATAAAAATGTCTTTACCTGCTGGTGAAAAGGGAGCAGGGAGGCGGCAAACTAGACCTCGTGTAGAAGAGAGTTCCACAGCTTGGGAGCAGCCATGGAGAAGGTGCTCTCATGAGACTTCACCAATCACTAATCTTACAAGGTGACCAAAGTTGTCTCTGTCCCATATGCAGGCTTGAAGTCAAATTGAAATGGATTCCAAACCCTGGTCTTCCAGATGTTTGGGACTTCAATTCCCAGAAGCCCCAGCCACCTTGGCCAACAGCAGGAATTCTGGGAGCTGAAATCCAAAACACTTGGATGACCAAAGTTTAGGAACCTCTGATCTAGATAATTGTTTCATTTAAGAATCCCTGGAGCTGGGATACCACTGTATACTCCAGTATCTTGCCCAAAAAAAGGGATATTGAAGACTAGTTGATAGTTCTTCAGTATGGTGAGGTCCAGGGAGTGTTTTTTCAGTATTGGGCTCACCACAGCCTGTTCTAATCAAGATGAAACCCTGCCTTGCTGTACTGAGGCATTCGTTACTCCCTTTATTGAGTCCACCAGTCCCTTTGGACTATTTTCAGCACCAGGAAAGGGTCCAGTATGCACATGGCAGTTCTCATCTCTCCACGGAGTCTGTCCACATTCTCAGGTTGCACAAATTGAAGAGTATTCAGTAACACCAGACAAAGTAGGAGCCAAGGTTGCATCCACTGGGCATGTATCAACTACAGCATCCAAGTCTGATGAGTTCTGAGCAGTTTTGTCCACAAAATGCTGTACAGCATCTCACAGTGGGCTTCTGAGTGGTTTATATACTGGTCTTGTGATGCAGAATGTAAAAGGCCCCTGACCATTTCAGACAGCTCTGCTGGATGACACTGAGCACATTCAGTAGTGGCAGTGAAGAAATCCTGTGCTGTCCTGCAGAGCTGTCTGAAAAGGATTTATTTGCTAGCAGCACCGCCACAGCATAGGTTTTCCAATGACCATGTTCAGTTGGACTTCCTCTGAATCTTCTGCCATCATCGCTGTAGTCTCCATCCTGCTTATTTCATCTCTGACAGCTCCATAGTGAACCAGGATGCACATTTGGTTTCATTCTGTGGGAGGAGGCACCTAGGAACAGACAATGGAACTATAGAAAGTTCCTCCACACTCAAATCATCATCATTCCACCATGCACAGAAAACTAGAACCAGAGTATGTCCTGCAGGATGGGTGGCACCAGATAGTACTTGGGACAGACCCATGATGTCATGGAGGACTTCAGTCCTGAGTTGCTCCTAATAAAGATGTCTCTGCATGGATGTTAAAATCCCCCCTGCCTGACTAGTTGAAGGGACTCCAACACTGCCAGACCCATCTCAGGAAGGGAAACCGTTGAGCAGCAGGGTAGACAATAGAATCTCTGTTCTTTGGTAGTATTGCCCTGTTTACTGGGGGTCCCAGGAGGGACACCTAGATAACCAAACTGTAAAACACAATTTTGGGGAAAATTAGCTGGAGCACTCACTTAAGCTAGCGAGAGGCAGGGTAACGTAGCAGGATCTTGCAACCCAATGTCTATTGGGTCAGGTCAGCCAAGCAGCCAAACAGACATATAGTAATAAAAATGAGGCTTTATTGCAGACAGACAAATATTAAAGACACCACAATCACACAGCTAGCTAAGAAAATAGCGATTGAGTTAAGGATAGGGACTTTTGGGAAAAATGGGTGATACGACACCTGTCTCGTTGTCCTGGACCTTGCGGAGAATCCGGGGGCGCAGAGAAGAAACTCAGCTCAGTTAGCTGAGGGGAGCTCGCCAAGCAAAGCGGCAGCAAGGCTTGATGGAAGTTCAGAGCGATCCAAGGTTGCTGCGGTCTCAGCTACTGGAGCTGCGGGGAAGGCTCACTCAGGCAAAGTGGCAGCAAGGTGGGATGGAACTCAGGAGCTATCCAAGGAAGGTCTTGGAATCGGGGGGTTTTATAGGGTGAATTGGGACTGCAGGCTGTGCCTTACTCGGGGAAAACAGTGAGTTTTGGGTATGAGACAGTGTCTCAGAAAGGTCACAATTTAGCATGATTAAGTCCAAATTGACAAAAAGGTAGACTGTATGCAAATGTTCGGTGCTTGGCCTTTAAGCTTCTAGCTTGCCAAGTTACCTGCTCAGGGCAGGGAGTCCTTTCTAATCAGGGTGCATACATAACAAGGGTGTTTTCAGAGAGGTCTCCTAAAGCAGTGATCTGGCTATTTCTGGCCTGCCTGTATGGTCTTAGGATATTGCAGCATTTGATGGCCGAGCCTAGTTCTGTGCTTGTCCAGGGGCCTCTCAAACACATGGAGAGGGGTGGTGGGAGAGAGCCAGATTATTGATATCAAAATGATATCTTTATGCTATCTCCGAGGAGGCCTAACCTGCAGTAACAGTCACCCACCTTTAAATACACACATTCAAACCCAGCAGGCTGTAAGGTGGGGCACCTGATGAGGGAGCTGAAATACTGATAGAACACTACAATTCTGCCTCCACCCCCAAGTCTTTCCTGTTGTTCAATGGGGAACCTAAGTGGACAAAGCAGGGAGAGATTAACCTCCCCAGCTTCATCCAACCAGTCTCCATTTACTGACCTGGCATTAAGCAGCAACATTTTTTAGCCTGGGGGAGACCTGTATCCTGGGCTATTCAGACTATTTGAGTTGAGGGCTCCAACATCGTGTGACTCTCTCTTCTACTGTGTTGATAGCTGTATCTCCTGCCTATTGATAATGTTGCCATGGCTGCTCCGCTTCCCAAGCTCTCCGAATGCTCCATACTTACTCCCTAGTTGTCAGTGGGGTAGTTTAAAGAAAAGGGTCAATTAAAAAAGGGAATCCTTCCTCACCCCTGAAGTGGTTCCCTCAAAGGGGTGAGTCCTTTTGGTAGTGAGCCTGCTGGTGGAAGGTATGTCACCCAGACAGCCCCTTATATACCCTTTCAGGAAGGGGAGCAGGTGATGACAGTGTTGGTTGAATGTAATGCTGCTCCTTTGGTAAAAGCTGAAGCCCTCTGCTTAGTATGCCAGCAAATTAACACCTCTACACATATGCCTGATTATATTTTCAAATGGATGGTTAATGCATTGGTTGTTGGAATTGACAGGACTTACAACTTTAGTCATTATGGGTCTAATTAATTGGTCTGTTGGTGTTATAGAGGACCTTTACCTGCTACTGTTATTGGAAGCAGTTGCAAAGGCTCTGTAAGAGTGGCATTCTCTTAGTGAACATTCACTTCCTGATTTGCTGTTGCTGCAGTTTGTACGATATCCTGCTTCATTGTGGTATTGTATTATATTTTGTATTTTAACTTACCAAACTTGCTCATGTTTTCTTTTAACCTTTTGTATATTAAGAAGACACATGCTATGTTTATCTTTTAACTAGAATATATAAAAAATTATTTCTCTTTCCCTAATTTGTCTTCTGAATTTCCTTTTTATTTACAACATTGGTTGCCATTAGTTATATACAGACATGTTGCTGTGTCTGCTTGTGGCTAATGAAGTGTTTTATTTTGCTATCCAAGACATTTGATTTAGAAAAGGGGATCTTCTTACAATAGAGGAGGTGTTTTCATTACCAGCAATGGATTACTTACAGAAGTGTGGACCATAGCATGGGTGATGGATGTTGCTGCTCAAATTTAGCCATATTGTATGCAACAACAACATTGGTGATGATGATTTTTGACTAATTGATCTTCAAGGTCTCCAACACATTTTTTTCCCTCTGTCATCACAGTCTTCAGGACAGCTGAAATACTCATTTAAACCAGGAGTAGAAGTTTAGGAGAGTTTATTAGCCCTCCAGGAAACATTGGAGGGCTGCCTGCCCTCACTGCACCTGGAAAAAAATATATTTTGCCCCTAAGTTCCCCCTGATACCGTCTGGAGGACACAAGTGCATTCCCACCATATTTGGGGGAGGCTTTCCAGGTCCTTAGAGGGCATTTTGAGGAAAAAAAGTTTTTGAAAGATTTTGCAGAAAATTGTTTTGACCCCTACAGGGGCCTCCAAACATGGTGGAGATATCCTCTACACCCATAGACGTAATTTTGAAACTCGTGGGGGCCAGAAAGATGCTCTTTAGAAGTTTGTCCACCCCTTTTTTTAAAGAATATAAGTACTATTCTGCTCCTTTTAGGAAACAGTTTTCAGAGATGTTTTTGCCCTGACTCGTTTCCTGCATTGCAGATTCAGAACTGAGAATCATGGGGAGAGGCTTGTTACTAAGCTGAAAGTGAGGGTGATATTCTCCACAAAACTCTTAGATTGATGATTAGAATGTTGCTCTGTGCAGGCTCAAGACCCAAATGTGCGAGTTCACAGATGATCACTTGAAGCAGAGTTAGAAAAAATCAAACCTGCTTTTATTGGTCTCTTAACTGGTCTAATGATTTGTGTTCTTCCTTTCTTTTTAAAGATCTTTCAGGATTGACACTGCAAAGTTCTGGTAAGCTATGCATGAAGCTCTGTGAAATAATTCTTTAAAAATATAGTTTTCTTTAAGGGGCATGCCTTTTTAAAAGCACCTTGAAAACATTGCTAGGAAGACTATACTTCAGCTTTCAGCTTCTAGCAAAGATAACATTCAGAGTAGCAGATACAGTTACATAGTCATGAGAAAGCACTCTGTTTTATTTTAGTCTCTTCTTTAACTTAAAAAGCCAAGAAGATAGAAATGGCTATGACTTAAGTTGTGGTTCATTTACTGTCTGTTTATTTTATATGGGTGACTACTTGGTGTTGCTGGCTTTAAGAAACTTTCAAGTATTAAAATTTAAAAGTTAATTTATCAAATCCAGCAATTCTACAAAGACAAATTATATGAAGAGGTAAAGCCAAGCGTTTTTTAGGCAAGTTTAAAGAACTGTTGGTATTTTTCCCCTCCTCAAATTTGAATTAAATCAATTGCTTTGGATAGGAGAAGATTCCCTTGTGTCAGCCATTTACTAGAACTGGTAGTGTTGTGTATGCAGAATCCTGGCTTTGGATCTATATATCTGTAGCATTTGTGTAAAACTGACATATTATGATCCACATGTTTCTGTTTTTATCACTATACCTTTTATGGATCCAAGGGGTTATCGCTGGATATCTTGCAGAATCGTGGCTAGGTAACTTTGGAGTATATCCATATTAGCTTTGATTTGTAGTTGTTCAGTATGAGCTTGATACTCCAAAGAGTTGAAACCTCCAGAGGTTCTGGTAAGCACCAGAGGAGTCTGATGCAGTTCTAGAAGACTGTACATGTGATCAATTTGGGCCAAGAAAATGGATCTTATAGGTTTCAGTGGTGGAAACTGGCAGAAGTTTGTGAATCACTTAGTTACTCCCCTGTTCAGTACAGAGTAGTCTGCATGTTGGATGGGAAACAATATTTTCAGCAGTGGGTGACCAAGTCTGCCCACCTGTCCAGTATCCCTCAGTAGTCTATATCAGATCAGGAGTCATATTCCCCCACACATCCCTGGATCCTTGGCTGAAGAAGTGCCAGGTGAAGCTTCTCTGCTCAGTGCTTTGACCATGGGTCTTGATTCACTCCTCTCACCTCACTCCCCATTCAGGGAAAAGGGAGAAGGAACAAACTGCTCTGAGCCAGTATTTGCAGGAGCCAGCTGAGCCTGGACCTTGGGAACATTGAATGGAATTTGCCATTTCTAATCACCAAGCAGAGATAGCGGGCATTCCTCTTCCAGCTATCTGGTGGGGGGAGGGGGGAGTCTAGAGAAGGGCTCTGTGGCAGGCCTTTTTAGCCAGATGCTTCTCCCTTTGCTGTTGCATATCTGTCCAACCTCATTTTGAATATTTCTTGAGGCAGTTTAATTTCCTCATAAGATGCATTCTTCTAGTTAGACATCTTCCACCATAATTTATTCTGGATTTTTGTCCTTGAAACTTGAAATGTTTGCTTCTCTTTTTTTTACTGCACGGATCAAGCAAACAGTTGTTGTTCCTCTTTTCTTGAGGGCTCAGAATAGGACAATTATTTATTTTGTCAATTAATAATAATCTCTCTAATTTAGAACTTTTATTTTATCATAGCACCCTCAAGCATGTTGGTGAAAGATGAATATGTTCATGAATTTGAGGGGCAGCCATCACTTTCAACTGCTGAAGGTCATTCGGTTCAGACTATCCAGCATCCACCAAGTAACAGGGCATCTACTGAAACTTATAACACCTCAGCCATGTTGGCTCCTTCTGAGTCTAGTACTACCAGCTCTACCAACTTTCCCAACATTCCTGTTGCTTCCACAAGTAAGATAACTATGACCCTTTGAAATATTTCATTAGTCATTTCAGGTTATTTAAAAATCTAAAAAAAATGAACAGCTGTTGCAAACTATACTCTGACATACTTTAAGTATTTCCAGCATCTTTTTTCTCATTCTTCAGCTGAATAAGACTTCCAAAGTGATAAAGATTGACTCTGTTTTTAGGTTTATAATCTAAAAGGCATGACATGAAAGGAAATGGTTTGGGAGGGAGAGGGGAGAAAGGAAATCTAAGCATAATTGGTTGTCACAGAGTTTTGCAGGTAATCTTTTCTGGGCAGGCAATACAGAGCAAATTCCCTTCTGATTGATGTTAGAGGACCAGGTTGGTCTCCTTTTGCCATGATGTTCTTCCTGGAAGGCAGGGTTGCATATAGATTCCCAGTGGCCCTTGGTTGATGGTGGATGTAGTTAGTAATTGCTCTAAAATACTGAGGTGGTTGAGACACAGAGTACTGACGGTGTAGGGGTGCACAGTTTTGGTCAGTTCCGCCATTAGTTTGATATTCAGATGTTTTCTGTTGTGAATTTTATTCCAGTTTTAATTAGTACTCTGAAATTAGATAGTGTCTGCTTCTTAAATAGGCCTCCAGATGAGCAGTAAATAGTTAAAGAATGTTGCTGGCATTCTGTTCCTGAGGTTGCAAGTGATGTAATTGTTAAAGACATCTGAAGAAATCTAAATTTAGAAATTTAAAAGTAGACAAGGGATGGCAAAAGTAGTTAGTGCAGAGTTGTGTGTGTTATGTGGGTCTTCAGAGTTCGTACAAATAAGGGATTTAATTGCACACTCTGGCATCCAGAAGATTTCTACTTCAGTTTTCAAAGTCAGTGCTATTTCATATGAAATAGGGACATGAAGATATATTAAGTTGCCTGGAGTAAATTAGGAAACTTCTGTGATGCTTTCATGGCTTATGAGGGGCCTTAATTATCTTCAGTACTCTTTTCCTTCTTAATTGATTATTCCTCTTAAGTATACAGGTTGGCCATGGCTGTTCACCCATCGCATCTTCCAACAAGGGTAACAGTGAGCAGATTTACTGTAAGACTTTCAGACTGTCCTAAGAGCACCCACCACACCCATCAGGAAAATAAGTCTATGCCTCTTCAACTAGAACTAAAATAGACTGCCAAGCAGTTGTGACATTGTCCTAGTAAATTATAAAAAGAGGGAGCCAACAAGTGCCGCTTCGTTATTTAGGATGCTAAAATAAGCTGCATAAGAAAAAGAGTGGGCAGTTTTTCTGCTAGTCTTTGGAATTCATGTGGTTTGATCTACAACTTTCTGTTCTACCAAATTAGTAAGCTGGAATTCTGTCCCCCCTCCCCTTCTCCAGGGAGAAAGTATGATTGTAGAGGAGAAGCAAAGAACTCCTGCTGTGTTTTGTGTTTCCCACATAACAGGTTGTGGGTGTACAGTGCAGTTCTATTGCTAAGTTATTTTTGCATTAAGCAGTTCTATTAGTAAGGAAACTTAGGACTACAATTTTTTTTAACGGCTCTTATGACTATTAGCATGGTATAATGGTTTGACCATTGGACTGTGATTCTGGAGACCAGAGTTTGAATCTCAGCTTGGCCATGGAAACCTACTGGGTGACTTGGGAAAATCACACTCTCTCAGCTGTAGAGGAAAGCAAAGGCAAACCCCCTCTGAACAAATCTTGCCAACAATACCCTATGATAGGTTCTACCTAGGGTTGCCATAAGTCAAAAATGACTTGAAGGCATGCAACAACATGACTGTACCAAAATCACAACACTAGCCTTTCAAAACTTACTCTCATAAGTAGTACAGTACTGATCCTTCATTCTTCTAACAAAGCTTCCATTCATTTTTAAAAGCAGAGATAAAATCTTTTGCATTCTGCCAGGTCAACCCACCAGTATGTTGCCAGGTAGCCACGCTGATGGACTCTTGCAGATTGCTTCAGGACCTCAGCCAGGAACACAGCAGAATGGCTTTACAGCTCAGCCCGCTACTTACCACCACAGTAAGTGCAAAATTTCAGTCTTTAATGCATGCTTCATCATTGTTGTTGTCATCATTATTCCCCCCACATTTTCCAGTCTGAGACTTAAGGCAGCCTACAAAAGTATGAAAAGATAGATGTTTAAAAAAACCACATCATACAAAACTTAAAAATATAATTGTTCTGACAGTAGAATCAAAAGCCATTAAAAGAATTGCTGTTAAAAAGGGAAAAAAAACCAATTCAAATTTCAAGAAAGAGTATGACAAAAATGATGAAGAACTTACAGGAGGTAAGATCCATTCAGTAGTCAAACTCAGAAGCTTTAACAGTGAACTCCTGCTTTGCCAGGGACTATATTCAAAACCCTTGGAAATCCTTCCAGCTATACAATTCTATAATTCTAACTTTGTAGACATTATGACAAAAATAAACCACAGTAAGTTAAAATAAAAATAATGCAATCAGCTCTTAGACATTTTTGAAAGTATAGCAAACCATGCATACAGCTAATTGACGACGATTAATATTAAAGGATTAAGAACTTTCAGAACCACAAAATAACTGAATGATTTCCTGGTGGTCACAACAAATGATGTTGCCATATAGGTGATACAGAGCAGATTGTCTTCTGGTAATTGCACCACTATAGTCTATGGAATACAAGATAGAAATTTTGTCCCTGGGCTAGCATACAGTAAAGCAAACAGTGAACAAGAGTTCAACTTGATGTCAACTAGAGACACTTTTTGTCATAGAAATGTCCCAAGTATCTCCCTTCAAGAAGTGCAGAAGTTGTTCTTTGAAACCAGTTTCATAAAGGCACTACAAAGTAATGAGTGCAGGGGTTTGCAATTCAGTAACACCTGTACAGCCACATGATTCTTACCTCGATCTACACAGCAGTTCCTTTCTCACTTCAGTAGGTATAATACCTGGTAAAGGAATCCAAAGGGAAGTAGTGGAGAACTGTGGTAGGTTCAGAGATGATTTTCTGTTGTCAGGGACCCCACAAACAGAAGCGTCAAGAAGAAATAAAAACATAACTGGAGCTATGTCTAGAGTAGAGGAAATTAATTGCCAAGTACCCACTACCATGTTCCACCCTAAAGATATTTTAGGCTAGTGGTTAGAAAATTTTGAATTTTTCTGTGAATAAAAAAGGATAGTGTATCTTTCAGGTTTCACATAAGAAACTGTTGATGAAATCTGGAAATCGTTAATAGAGATTGAATCTTGTTTGACCACGCTGCAGTGTTCTGAGATTCATATTCATGGACTATGTAATCCTCTTTTGTAATAGTTAGTCCCTTATTAGTTTGGTCATGTTGCCAGTACCTGTGTGGACCAAAATTACTTTGGTTCATTCTCTGAGATATTATTAAAATTGATATAGTTGGGTTATATTCCTGATGCAGAACCCATCCTGGAGTCATAAATGTGTTGGTGTTGTTTAAAAATTACTGTTACTGCACATTTGGAAACAATGTGGAGTCTTCTGCCATCTTGAAGATTAACAGATTTTGTTTGGTGTATACTTTTGTGGATTCCTCCCCCTTCATCAGATGCATGGAGTGTGGTACCAGTTGTGCACATGTTGGGGTAGCGGGTAGGATGATGAAATTTTTAACAACACGAAATTTAAACAACACGAGCCACTGGTTATCTTAACAGTGGCAGCATAACAGTTGTTATGAGGTAATAAGAGCATCCAGCATGGATGGTAGATTAATATGTGTGCGATGACTAAAAGTCTTTGTTCAGTCCATGTGGAGTTTAACATCAGGGTGAATGATGGTGGGTGGAAGATAAATAGGAGAGCTTGGATGACAAAAATGCCTAAGACAAAACAGATAAAAGACATAAAAAGCCTTTGACTCTGTTCAAGTCAGAATAGCGACAGTGGCTTTTAATCTCACTATTTGTTTTTCACCTCTAGCTCTCCTAGTTTATCCCCCACCTACTAGGTTTGAATAGAGACAATGGCTTTTTAACCTCACTCTGTGTGTTGTTTGGCTCATCTCTGCCAATTTTATCTTGTGTATTACTATTGAAACTAAGCTTGTTCTGTGACTACTGTATAAACAACTGAGAGAGCAGGCAGGCTCTTGCTGTGGAGAATGAGCATCTGTTTTTGAAAAACTATTTTGTGTCTACATAATAAAGTTTTGAATATGTTGTCTTGTATTAAGTTCTGGATCACCTTGGCTTCTGCCTTTGGGCTTTCTTTTTACTGTGAAAATATATTGGGGTGCAGTTGTCAAGAATTCTGATTCCGTTGATGAGTAAATTTACTTCATCCCATTAGGCCTGTTGAAAGTAGCTGTGCTATCTGACTACAATAATGCCCCCCAAATTATGAGATTGTAGGGCAGGGATTGGCAACTTGTGATCCTCCAGATATTATTGAAATGCAGCTCCCATCATTCCTTATTGACTGTTAGCTGAGGCCACTGAGAATTATAGTCTGACAATATGAACAAGGCCACATGTTGTCCATTCCTGTTGTAAAGGTTTGGGGGTGGGGTAAGTGATACAAACTGAGATATTGAGTAGTAGGCTGAGGATTCTGTCATAGAATTCAAATTTTAAAAAAATCCAGGTCATGAGGGAGCATGGAAACCTGCAGCCTTTAGAAAAGGTGGCTGTGAACTTCTCTCATTCCCACAGCTTCAGCCTAAATGTCTACCCAGATCTCTTACTCTTGCCCTGTAAAACATTCTGCTTCAACATCAGCTGGACTGGCAGGAAGAAAATACTCATTGATTTTTTCTGGTGTAATTTCTGATACTGTAAACTAGCCAAACCATAATTGTAGAAAGCTAGCATTAAAATTCCTCGTAGATATCTAGAATTGCCAGATTGAAAACTGGGTGGAGCTCCTGTACCTTTAATGGTTCTGTAAAGGGGGAGGTTTTAGCAGGTGTTGCTTGTCATACAACTAGGTTACAAGTAAGACCTGCTAATATTCTCTTTTCCACACAACCAGTAAATGTTCAGGAGCCATTTCCAGTTTTCATTCTGGCCACCCTATAAATACCAATAAACAAATACAATATACAGTGACAGTATTCTTAAAGTCAACACCCTCTGCTCGTAAGGCAGCAACTAGTCCTACAATATAACAGCCCTCAGCTTGGTCAGTGGTAATGAAGTTGGTAAACACACAACATTGATCTTATAAGCAGAATCATTTGTTTTTTTCATATGCTTCCTGTATGGAACATCACTAGGTATGTTACCCAACGTGAAGAAGAGGACCACAGGGCTCTTAGCTGCTCCACGTTCTCTTTTAAGATGTGTTTTTTGGCAAATGACCTCCAGCAGGAAAATGCAATATAGGTTTGACAGGTAACACTATGGAACACCACATGCTAAGAGTTACAGGGCACCATGTTTGCTTTGTAGTATACCAAGGCTGCCTTGTGTGTTGGTTTAAGAGCTAGTTTAGTTTTGTATGACGTCTGGCAAGTGAAGGCCTTCCTTGGAGATAGAGCACAGCTGGTTCAAGTTACCACTCCAGGGAACACTCCCACCAACAGTGTTTGCTTCCCAGTAACAGCAAGGAGAAGTGACAAAGCAGCAGTATAGGGCAGAGGCCAAGTCAATGAGAAGAAAAAGGCTCACCTGCTTTGCAAAATGTCCCAGTTGCTTTGTCTGTTGTTTCAAGGGCATAAATAGTCTGGATGAAGGCCTTCCTTTTATATGAGAACACAGAACACAGCTGGCTTGAGTTATCAGCCTGAGGGAGGCTCATGCTCTTGCTGCCAAGGTCACTGTTCTGTTCACAGCCAGAAAAGCAGTGGTGCTGGGCCGGGGCCTAGGTAGTTTTAAAAAAATAAAAAATAAATCTCTGCTCACCTGCCCTGCAAGGCACTGTGGCTGCTTTATACCTAGTACAGTAAATAAACACTTTTGCTTGTATTTAGGCTTCTTCCTTTTTTCTCTTTTATCAGGTGAGGAATATCCTACAAAATTTGTTCTTCTTTATTTTTTTAGATAGTACAACAACTTGGACTGGTAGTCGAACTGCAGCTTACACACCTACCATCCCTCACCATCAGAATGGACATCTTCAGCATCATCCACCTATGCCCCATCCTGGACATTACTGTAAGCCCTTACATGTTATTCCATTAATACATAATTTGTGTGAGAAGGGGATAATTGTGGAAAAGGCAGTGTGGTATAGTAGATAGAACAGCTGTGAAGTCCTCTTACTGGTCCTAGGCCAGCTGCGCTCTTTCTCTCACTGTAACTGACTCCATGGCAGGAAATGGTATAGCTCCATACGAGGCAGTCTGTGCTCTGTAGAAAAAGTGTGGTATAAATGTAATTAAACAAGAGAAGAATATTCCATGCTCGTATAAGGTGAGGTAAGGGTGACCATTTCTTACTGTTCTGCTAAGAAAGTTGTGGGTCTTGCATAAAAACAGCTTTTTGTGAAATGGTTGGCATGTTCCATAAGTTGTGCTTTAAATATTTTGGAATTCTTCATAATGAGTATTGATTTTATCTCTATGGTACATGACACAAGCCTACAGAGTATTGATTTTTGCTGTTTTGCTTATGTACAGTAACAAATTATAGATAGTATCTGTTCAAATCAGTTCTTAGTGTGTTTTGCTTTTTAGAGAATACAAGAAGTTGTGAGGACATTGGATAAGTATCACTTTGGTTTTGGTTTCTTTTAAAGGGCCAGTTCATAATGAGCTTGCATTCCAGCCTCCTATATCAAATCATCCTGGTAAGTGCTCATTCAGATAAATGGCTCCTGTTCTTACATATGGTACATACTTCAAAGTGTGCACTATTTATGCCCCATTTTAAAATTCCATACATCACTTAATTGATATGTAGACCATCATTTTAAAAAACAGAAGGATGTGTTTTTCAGAGAACTTGAAAAAACGTTAAAGTGGTGTAACAGAATCTCCAGGCTGCTGATTAGATAAAACCATTGGGACTTCTCCTTTTGGCCTGTATGCTGTTGTCTCTGCTGCCCCTACACAGCAGTTAGCCTTTTTAAAAGTCCTTAGTGGTGCCAGTGGTGGCTTTTAAAAAGGCTGATTTCTGCCAGGAAGGCAGAATCTATGTGGGGGGTGGTATTGCTTAAAGACAGAAGAACTAGCCATCTCCCTGTGCGCCCAACAATACATCAATTAGTCTTTTTAAAAGCTTTCTTGGTACTAATGGATGGGTCTGAACATCTAATTATTATCTGGAGAAATGATAAGGTGTCACAGCTCAGTAGGGAGGGTAAACTTCCCCACGTGCTGTGCCTCCTTCCCCAAATTTCACACCATTAACTTACAGAAGCTTCCATTGGTGGCAATGAACATACATAATATACATAATATTTAGGGACAGGAAAGTGGTGTTTAAATTAATTCTCTGTATTCTTTCTTTGCTGCTGTTTTTGTTCTGCACACACACACACACACACTCATCTTAACCTTAATCTTCAGCTCCAGAGTATTGGTGCTCAATTGCCTATTTTGAGATGGATGTGCAAGTTGGTGAAACATTCAAAGTCCCTTCAAGCTGTCCGATTGTTACTGTGGATGGATATGTGGACCCTTCAGGAGGGGACCGCTTTTGCCTTGGGCAGCTGTCCAATGTTCATAGAACAGAAGCCATTGAAAGAGCAAGGTATGTTTTGTAGCTCTTGGAAAACTGAGCACCAGTTTACCTGAGATCCTGTTTTACAGCTGGGATGTGTTGTATCTAGTACTGTGTATTTTAGTGACAAGGCCATTTTTTGTCATATATAGCAGGATAGTTTTGTAAAGATCAAAAGAAATGGAAGGACATTCACTTTGAAACTTTTATATTTAGAAATAAAGCACTTTCACTTCAGAGCTTTAGGTTTAGAAATAAAACATTTTAATTTGAGGCATACCTTGCATCTGTGAATAAAGTATTACAAGATCTGATAAATGAGTTAAATTGTATTACATGATTTGAATTCTATTACATGTGATAGTTTTCAAGGGAATCTGGAATTCCAGGGGTGCCTGTATGTGTATAATGTGCCTCAGTGCATTAGCAAAGTAGAAGCACTTTGGAGCACCTTTGAAGTTTTCTGTTGTTACTGCTGGTGCCTATTCTGTTTTTACATCTTCAGCCTGTTTCTTGCACCAGTTGTGTGTAAAATTGCCAGGAAGGGACTTTGAGGGGTTGAATTGTTAACATCGCCTGAGGATATTGTTAGTCTCCTCCTAGAAATGAAAACATGCTTGGTGAAATTCATAGAAGTTGACTGTTGGCAGGACTCATATGTACGTCTGCTTGGAACTGGAGGCAGGCAGCTAAAGTATTTATTACTCCCTTTTTTCCTAATGATTACACTGCGGTGACATGGACAGTTTAATAAGTGATGGGAGCTGCTTCTTACCTCTTTTCAAAGTGCATGGTTAAACGGCATACTGATCATTGCTTTTCCACTGCCCCACCATTTTTTAAAAATGCTGTCTTTATGCATTTTCCACCCTCTTTAACATGATGTCATAATGTAGTAAGGGGAACACTTCATATAACACATGCACATTTTGCCTATTCAGAAACAAAAGTAAATCATTTGCTCAGTTTTCCTACTAAAGCCATTACCTAAGCTATAAGTTACAGAGTAAATATCATAACTCTGTAGTGGTACATCATCTTTTTGTTATCTTCTTGCAGGTGTTTATACCAAAACAGTTGAGAGGCAGATCATTTTGTGTAGTGTGACATTAGCTTTCATATATCTGCAGTTGTTGATCAGTATTATCAGGAAGACAAGCAAAGAAACTGGCATGAAACACACTCCTCTAAATGCAGTTGTTGATTTATTTTCCTCTTGAACTTTCTTCCTAGACATCATAATGTTAAATTCAAAGTAGGTGCTTTATACATTTGTAAAGGCTTTCCGGATAGTACATAATGCCCCTGCTGAATCTTTAGGGGTGAGGTGGGATGGAGGGTTTCTCTGTCTTGAGGATCCGAAACTTTCCTGGGTTTAAAAACCACTCAACTTTTTGCACAGCTCAGTTGGAATTGAGGTTGGTGACCAGATCCAGGACAAAAGAAAAATTTAAATTTTGAGTGGCAGCTGAAACTAATGATGTGTAGCTTTGAAAGATGGTATAAAACAAAAAGTGCGTTTTCCCCTAAGAACTATGTATCTAACTGCATATAGTGATCTAATTCTCCTATCCCTTATTCCTCATTTTATTGAGCCAGTTGGAATACTCTTGTCTTTCTTTCCCCCCAGGTTGCATATAGGTAAAGGTGTACAGCTAGAATGTAAAGGTGAAGGTGATGTATGGGTTCGATGCCTCAGTGATCATGCAGTCTTTGTTCAGAGTTACTACTTAGATCGAGAGGCAGGACGTGCACCAGGTGATGCTGTTCACAAAATTTATCCAAGTGCATACATAAAGGTTTGTGTGAAATATTGATAAAGTAGTTACATGTGCATGCCTACCCCTCCCAAGTATTTATAGTAACTGTAGCACTTTAGCAGCTTAGGCAAACTATTACATGAATGAGTCTTGTTTGCTTTCATTCTAGAAGCCTTTCCTGGAATCTTCTTTAGTCATTATATATATCCAGCAACTTTTTGGAGATTGTATTAAATATTGCAATATATTGGTAAAAGACTCCAAAAACGTTTTTAAGTTTAACCGGCTATTTATATGTAAGCTAGCTTAAAATTGTAGTTTAAGATCACGTGCCTGAGAGTCTGTTGCGTTAAGCCTATGAAGTTTATTATTATACATGAATGGAATTGCATTGTAAATGATTTTTTTAAAAAAGTCTTGTAGATACAGGCTAGTTCTTTAGTGAGGCCCATCTTGTTCACCAACAGGCTTAGATGATGTGGGGTTGTGTATTGGCAGTAGCATCTACATCCTGTTTATTTTGGTTTCCAGCCATTTGTTAGAATTCTTTCACACACAAATAGTTGGGACACAGAACAATCTGAGTGTCTTTTCACAGAAGCCACTATTACTATTCTAACTGTGCCCTCCTTTTCTCAGGCCAAGGTTGTATATACTTCTTGATCAAAAACATTAGACTTTTTTTGCTCAGAATTAATAATAGAAAATATACCAACATACCTCTCTTTTGCATAATGCTATAAATAGCTTGACTTATAAAATTCAGGGCCAAGATTTCTGTATGGAACACATAGCTACACTCCATCTCCCACTTTGACCTCCTAAAGCCCAACTTAAAAGCCAGGCAGCTATACTGAGTGAAGGAACTCTGTGGCACTGGTGAGCAGGTTACTGAGGGATGATCTGTCCACCCTCTCCTGCAGTGAGCTGCAATGTGACAAGCAGAAGCAATGACCCTTGTGGGGTCCTGTTACAGCTCCCTGTTGCACCATGGCTTACTGATGGGAGGGGTTTCAGCACCCTTGTTTGCCAAGTGCCACAGAACTCCCTTGCTTGGTACAGGTGGCTGGCTTTTAAGGTGGACCTTAAGGGTATTTGCAGTTATGGCAATGGTGTCACATAAATGTGAATATGGAAAAGTTACAAGGTCACATTTCTATCACACAGTGGGATGACAGCCCCCCTTTATAAAGGACTTGTAATCCTTTCTTAAGGCCTTGTGACAAAGGAGATAGGACGAGGTGCATACAGTGCCCCTTCCTGCTCCATGTGATATATGAGAGCTTGTTTAAAAATGCAAAACTGCAATTTTCAGTGTGGCAACTATGGCAGCTGCCTTGTATCATGCACATACAGTAAAATGGTGGATGCGGGATAGGAAGTGGCTTTGAAATCAAATGGTAACTGTTCAGATGAAACAGTATAGTGACAGTACCAACTTATATATGCACACATTTGCTCTAAATAATCATATGTATGTGTAATCATATGTACGTTTACTCAGAATAAAGTCTCATTAATTTAGTTACTCCTGGTTTAGTTCACATAGAAGTTAAGTTTGCATAGAAAATCCCATCCCAGACAAAGCAGAGTATAAATTCAGCTAATCAGTCAATCAGAAATAAACAGGGCCCTCTTCACATACAAATACCTGCACAGCTGATCATAAATCCAGTTAAACAGCATTTCTTTTCTTGATATGGAGTGGAAGTTGGCAGACAGTTTCTACTCAGTGCACTTAAAACCACCACATGGTTTTACATGGGTTCTGTTTGATTGTGTTCACGTTCAAACTGTGCACAGGCTTCTTATAAGTTTATACAATCAAGAACATCAGAGTCTCAATGTGATACAGATAATGGTTTCATTTGTTCTAATTTTGGTGGACTTTGATTTGCATATTTAAAATCTGCAATAATAATGGTTTCTTTTTAAGGTCTTTGATTTACGTCAGTGTCACCGTCAGATGCAACAGCAGGCTGCTACAGCACAGGCGGCAGCTGCTGCTCAAGCTGCTGCAGTAGCAGGAAACATCCCTGGGCCTGGATCTGTAGGGGGAATTGCTCCAGCTATCAGTAAGTGGCACAGAGCACCTACGCACTGCCTGTCTTCACCTGGCAAGGAAGGAAGTAACATACAGTGCAATGTAATCATGTCAACTCAATTTAGACAACATGGCAAACCAAGATTAGCGCTAATTTGAGTGAAGGGCCTGGTTTGAAGTTCCCTGCCAAGAGATCCTCTGAGGTTTAGAATCCCCATTCTTAATGCCTGAGGAGAAAAGGGCCATGCCAAGAACTCAGCTTTACAAGGACACGTTATGTTGAAAAGGGGCAAAACAAACACTGTGATGAAAACAAGAGAAGATACCTAATGATTTAGTTCAACTGGCACAAAAAAATCAGCAGGGAGTGCTCATGGGGAGAAATTTAGACCAGCTGCAGAGCTAGTATAAATAATTTCCCTCTCTTGCTCATAGGTTTTTTTCTTTTTTAAGCAAAAAGAACAACTCATCTTTTCATCTTTTCTACCGTTCCAGCTCATGCTGGTAGGGATTAAGGCATGTCACTTGGTTAGGATCACCCTGTAATTTCACAGTGCATAATGACTTTCATTGTTTTACAGTTTTTTGGATCATTTCTTGTTTTCAACTTTTTGCCAGGTTCTCATAAAATGCAAAAAGTACGAGATGCTAGCTTCTTTGCGGTTCTCCCCATTTTAGTTCCATACATAACAACATTTGTTAACATTCTGATAAAACGTCAGCTGATTGATTTGATTTGGTTGCACAATCAATGGTTTTATTCATTAAAGAAAGTTAGAAACCACCCCAAGCTCATTTGTAAACTGCCAATTGAGCAATATATAAATCTCCTCAGTGAAGGAATGAATAAAAACAAATTCAGTTAGTAAATTTATATCCATCTGTATAACCTGTACTTTTCAGTTAAATATACTGGGCATGATAACACCAAGTTATACATAGTATATTTATGTTGCTAACCAAATTATACATAGTATATTTATGTTGCTAAAATACCAGTGTAATGTTGGAACTATAAAGGTGCCAAAAGAAAAAAACAACCTTCTGGTATATTACATATTCCCTCCCCTTCTTTTTGACGGGAATAAAAGAGGAAACATTTTCCCTCTTGGTTTCAGAATTTCTGGAAATGTTACATCCCTAAGCACACTGTGGTTTAATGGTTCCTCATCTGCTTTTGTTTTTCTCTGCCCAGCATTCCAGTTTCTGGGTGCAGTGCTGGAGGCAAAGCAAGGACTTACAACTGTTTTCTCTTCAGACACTGCAGAAACCATGACTTCCAACCCAATTTGAACCATTCTGTTTGCCAGCCGATTAGCTACTGGTTTGTCAATGCAAGCACCAAGCTAAGTTCTAGTCAGCCATGATTTTTGTGCCATTTGGACTGAGCCATTATATCTTATTTTCATCAAAGAGTTTGTTTTGCCCCTTTTCAACATGAAAGGCTCTTATAAAATTGTTAGGAGTTCTGGGTGTGAAAGCATTTGCAAAATTCCTTTCCCATTGGAATTCAGAGGGTGCAGCAGTCCTTGGTAAATACTTTAAATACTTCTAAGCAGGAAATCAGAGGCTGCAATTCCATTGAAGCAGCTGTGATATCTCCAGCTGATTTTATGTGAATTAAATGTTCTAGCAAAAAAAAGGGGGGGCTTTAAAATAGCACTGCAGGGCACAAGCAGGAATTGGTCAGCATCATTAGGACCTCTTGTTAAAATCTGAGGAAAGAAACATGAATTCTGAAGAATGGTGTGCTGGGCATTTTTTTAAAAATATTCTCTGGCATTTAGAAACTAGAACAGGAATAGGCATTGTGCAAACCAGGACTGTTGGGAGTTGCAGTGCCAGCAGCGTGGAATCAGAATTGGAGGAGGCCTCATGTGCTACGGAGTCCAACCCCCTGCTTAGTGCAGGATCTCCAGCTGAAGCATCCCCCACCTGTAGCTGTCTAGCCTCTTTCTGAAGATGTCCACAGAAGGGGGCCCCACTGTCTCTCTAGCAGTTGGCTCCATTGCTGAACCACTCTTACTGTCGAAAAGTTCCTTCTAATGTTCAGTTGAAATCTATCCTCCTGTAACTTCAGACCATTAGACCGTGTCCCACTCTGTGCAGAGAACAGGGCCGCCCCCTTTCTATTGTGATGATCCTTGAGGTATTTAAAAAGTGGAATCATGTCATCTGCAGCAGGGTTGCCCAGTTCTACCCACTCCTGACCTCGAGGCTTACTGTAAGACGATAGGTGCCATTACAGTGGGCCCTGAGTATCTGTCAGGGTTCCAGGTATCTCCGTGGATACCAAAATTCATGGATGCTCAAATCCCATTATCCCATTATCTTCCAACAGGCCTTCCCAGACTAGTGTTCCACCACCTCTCATCAATTGTCCCTTTGTTTTTAATTTTGTTTTTAATTTGTTTTTAATAGTTAATGTGTTTTAGGGGGATAGAAGGGTTGGTGGGTGGGGAGGATGGGCTATATTTTAATGTTTTAATGTATTTATATGTTCCTGTAATACCGCCTCGATCCACTGGGAGAGGCAGGATAAAAATAAATTTTATTATTATTATTATGTACAGTGGTGTAGTAAAATAATATTCCTTATGTAAAATGGCAAAATCAAAGTTTGCTTTTCAGATTTTTCTTTGGTGTGTGTGTGTGTGTGGGATATTTTCAAGCTATAGTTGGTTGAATTTGTGGATACAGAATCCATGGATACTGAGGGCTGACTGTACACATATTGTTATGCAGTTCTCCCCCCGTTAGGAAAACTGGGACTGACAAGGATGTATACTGGTGACTTGGTGAAGATGTTTTAAAGTATTTGCAGTAATCTGGAAGTGCTAATGGCAAGCACTGGCAGTAGACCACATAAGCTACTCAAAGCTGGCTTGATGCCAGCAAATAGTTTTCTGAAATACACAACTAAAAAGAATGCTTAGTGCGGCTCTCTCTTGTTTTAGGCTTGTCGGCAGCTGCTGGAATTGGTGTGGATGACCTTCGCCGCTTGTGCATTCTGAGGATGAGTTTTGTCAAAGGTTGGGGACCTGATTATCCAAGGCAGAGCATTAAAGAGACACCATGTTGGATAGAGATCCACCTGCATCGTGCTCTCCAGCTCCTAGATGAAGTACTCCATACCATGCCTATTGCAGACCCCCAGCCGCTAGACTGAGACCCCTTGCTGCTCTTAGCTCTTCTAGAGTGAGGATGGTGGATTGTAAAATACCATTTTGTTTATTACTGGAAGGTATATTTTACTTCCATTCTGCTTAATCTCTTAACCAGGTTTTAAAGAGAAAATGTCTTTGCCACCTTGCTCTCAGCAGAAAGAATCTGAACTTGCAGTAAGTTTGAACAAACTTCCCCACCTTCAGACTGCTTTTGAGGTTGTGGGAGGCTGGCATCAACCAGCCAGCTTTTTACTGTGGTCTTGTGTGATCACTGCTATGCCTACCTGTTCTTTGGGAATCTCACATGGCTCAATGGAGCCTGCTCCAAATTCTCACTGAGGCATGATACTGCCACCTTAAATGATCCTATGCATTTCAGGGAGCCTGGAAATGGGGCTCCACTTATGCAGTTCTTCAGGCTGTCCTTGAATCCACCCCAAATGAGCAAAATCATGTTGATTATTCTAAAGGGAGGATTTTAGTGCTCTGCTTTACTATGGCACTGGAGCTTCTCTCATAGGGAGACTCTTGTATGTAAAATATTTATGTACACATATTCTTTTAAAATACACTAAAAGTGGATGGGCTTCAAAGCTGGTACTAAATCCAAGTGCAACATGAAAAATTCAACAAGGAGAATTGCCAGCCAAATTATATAACAAATGTCTAATGGCAGGAACATATTTTCATCACTATTCCCAACTGATTTTTAACTACAGCAAAGAGCTTGTTAAAATGTGTGCAGTTGAGATAGCATGAATGTGTGTTTTACTGAACTTGGAGTGCCATCTTTAAACTTCATTATCATGCTTATGGTTGCATCACTGAGAACCCAGATTTTTTTTTAATCTTTTGAAATTTCTACTCAGGGCAAGATGGCAAACTTGTTTTTATACCTCTTGGTTATTTTAAGCTCTTTATCCCATCAACAATCTATCTATTTGCATTGACTTTGTATAGAGAATTTCAAGTAGAAGTTGAAAATGTATTGGCTGTATGACAGATGCAATATTATGCTTTCTCTAGTTAATAAAAATACTGGAAAAATTCTCAAAACTTTGTGAGATACTTAAATGCTTTATTATTTTTCTATACTTTAAGCCTAATTTTCCTGATCAGTTTGCTTCAGAGCTTGGAGAAGTTACTTTTTAGGGCTATAAATCCTAGAATTTTCCAACTACTATGGCAGTTGACGATTGGCTGGTGAGTTCTGGGAGCTGTAGCTAAAATCACTTTTCAAGCTGCAATGTGGTCCTTAAGTGCAGTAAGCAAAGAGTTTGCTCACAGATTTGGTGTACCAGTGATGTTGTCTTTCTTTCACTGATTGTGGTGCCAAAAAGAAAACATGATGGCCAGGATCAGTTCCTGCCACTTGCAGGCGTATAGGACAGGGAGACTGGGCAATGTCCTTATGCCCCACACAGCACCTAATACTCCACCTTCCTGCTTGTATTTCCCGCTCCTTCCTTATCCAGCTGACACAGGAAACTCAAATAATTCAAAACCTTTTTACCAACTCAGAACATGACCTTGATTCACCAGGCAGCATATTTCTTAAAATGTCAGTTATTTTTGTATAAGTGCTCGTTAAATTATAGGTGGCAGCTTCTACCTTCCATTAGTAGAGGCATTCCTCCTGTTTTATACAAGAAGGAATTTCTCTTCAAGAGGGTGCCTGCTGTGACAAAGTATGCAGTATCTCTTCAAATCTTCACCTTTTCCTATGCAAATATTGCATTAAATTGAACACTCAGTTAAAACTAATCCAGGTAATTGATGAAAGCTTTGTTTAATTAGGTTAGAGCCGTAATGGAAATTTTGTGTACTTGCACTCATTTTTCTTAATTTGGATCCTTCCCCTCCCTGGCTGCTCTTAGCACAAAGTATGGCTGTTTATGTCCCCAAGAGAGATTCTTTTCCCTTATTACAGTCCTGTTCTGAAGTGGTGGTGCTGGACAAATGAAGATTTAACAGAATGGTTGATGATTTCATCATAAGTCTGATGACCATGCTCAGGTGCAAGAAAGTGCTACAGGACCCCAAGCTTCTCTACAGTCTTTTCAGAACACAGTTAATAATAAAATACTGAATGTTAAAGCAGTTGAATAGGTTTTCCTATGTGAGACTAACCTCAGAGGTGCAATGTGCCAATTGCTAGCTTTCTTTTGAGAAACCATGGGAAGCCTTTCAGGAGTGTGTGTGCCAGTTTCTGCTTGTGTACTCCTTTGTGTTCTTTGCAGCTGTGGTCTTGTGCTTCATGAGTGGTCAGTGGTCCAGGGGTAGCATCATAAGGCCCCAGCTTCTTTTTGTTTTAAACTAGACTTCTCCAACCTGGCACCCTCTAGTTTATTTTCCATCATCCCTACCCAGTGGCCATACTGATTGAAAACGTTGGCACATGCAGTGCAGCACATCTGGAGGGTGTCAAGATTGGGGAATGTTGCTTTAAGCAAATGCTCAAATGCTTCTTCCCTGGGAATTGTGTGCATGCTATCATAAATGGAGCATTGTGTCTAAAAGAACTTGGATGCCTCACCAATGTACAAGTTGTGAGAATGAAATAAATCTGCATACTTGCCTATTTTGCATAATTAGTCTAGCTGCTAGTCTGGTCATGTTGAAAATCCTGCCTAGGACACTTCCTTTTTCACTTACTGTCTTTGCTCTTCTTTTGGACAATAAAAGTTTCCTAAAAATTAAATGTGATAATTCTTTTCAAGCTCAGTTAGGCTCACAAGACTGTCAGTTATGCATGCAGATATGGATTTGTGATGTATCCAGAGCCACACGTTCCAGGCTGTGAAACTTTCAGAAAAATAGGTCTTTTTTTGCTTTAGTTCTAAAGAGTGTAGGGGGAAAAGACACCTTTCAATTTTTGTTTGGTTATCAGACTTTTCTGGAGCTGATATTGGTTTAAATTTCCTTCTGTTATTTTTTAAGCAGAATTGCTCTAGCGTGTATGCTTATTTCTTCAGAATGAAACAGTGCACCGAGATGAAGATAAATAGGTAAGAAAGACACATTGCAATGAGGTGGGGAATGAAGTCACCATGTCCAAGGGCCAGTTTTTCACCAGGAGGACTTCCTATGCCCTATACTAGCCCCGCTCCAGCTGGAGTTTGCTTGAGCTCTCTGGGTTTGCAAAATTCCTTTGGAAAGGAAGATGGTCAAAATAAGGTAGGTGTGTGCGCGCATGCGCATATACACCTTTTAAAAAGGAGAATCACTGCTTCTGGAAACTTCTGGTAGTACTAATGGTATTTCTTGGCAAGATTTTTTTCATTGGGATGGAATCCAGGAGGCATTTAGGAGCTGTGTGTCGCCATAGGCTGTGTGATGCCCCTAATTTAAAGACTAGCAGACATTTGTACAAATGTTTGCAATTTTTAAACCTTCACTAAGTAGAGAAAAAGGTGGCGGAAGATTTGCATGAATCTGCAGATTGTAGAGGGGTAACTGCCTGATGCAGCGCGAACAGCAAACAGCTTTATGACATCTTTGCAACATAATCTCATATGCTGTATCATAATCTATGTTGTAAAGAAGTAAATCTTTACAAGTTCAGAGGTTTAGTCATGTCAGTGGACATAAGACTAAAACATAAAAGACTTAATTCATTTACCATGCCACACAGGACTTAATACATGCCAAACGATAGCCAAGATCCTAGATCAGCATAGCGTAAATATCCACCAGCGAATTACATGATGCAAGTCCTGTACTGATTAACAACATAGTTCTCTGTCTGTGGGTCAGTGGTCAGTCTGCATGGCAGATGATGGACAGTGCAATTGCAACGCACAAAGGCTATATATAGAGGCAGAGAAAGGTTTGTATTTTGATGTGCTACCACATGCGCAATGGTTCTACATGTGCAACTCTGCTTATGCTGCTATCAGCTGGATACAACCATTGCACGTTATCCAAAAACCTGCTCTGCATGTGTAGTGCAACTTAAGCCTGTGTAAGTAACTAACAGCATGCCAACTAGTAAATCCATTGGGCAAATTTGACATAGACTTTGGATGAAATTGGCCAGGTCCATGCCTCCAACTTGAATCCCCCCCTGCCCAGTTACATGCAGGATTTTTGGTAGGTGAAAAATTTGTATTCTTTGGGGGACTTAACAAATTATCCTCAAGGTGGTTCAAGAATAATGAGTTGGGTTGTACGTCTCCTCTTGCTGGTTGTGATCTGTTCCTGAGCAAAATTCAAAGTGCTGGTGATGACCTTTAAAGCCCTAGATGCCTTGTGTCTAGATTATTTAAAAAAACATACACATCTACATTACCCTACCTGATTTCTAAGATCTGTGAGAGAAGGCTTTTCCTCAGTCTCCCCACAATCACAGGCACACCTGGTGAGAACAGGAGAGAGCCTCCTCCATGGCTGCTCCCAGGCTGTGGAACTCCCTTCGATGGGAGGTCTGGTTGGATCCCTCCCTGCTGTCTTATTAGGAGAGAAAGACCTTTTTATTTAAGGAGGATTTTGGTTTTTAATATGATGTTTCTCTTTCATTATGTTGGGTATGTTTTTAAAAAACTTGTTTCTAATCTACATTTTTAACTAGTGTTTTTTTTAAATAGAATTTCATTTAATTGTGTTTTAACTTGTACTGGAAATGTTTTACTTGTATTGTGTTTTTAGAAGGTTGTATGCTGCCTTCAATCCCATGTTGGGAGAAAGGCAGGATATAAGAAAGAATTGATGGGGAATATGCTACCCTCCAGATGTTGCTGAACTGCAGATCTTAACAGCTTTAGCCAACATAACTAATGGTGAGGAATGCTGGGAGCTGCAATTCACCTACATAGTTTACACCTCTGCTCTATATGTGTGCTTATGTGACTTTAAGTTGTCTGTTGACTTAGGGGGACCCCATGAATTTCATAGGGTTTTCTTAGGTAAGGAATACTCAGAGGTGGTTTTGCCAGTTCTCTCCTCTGAAATATAGCCTATAGCATCTGATATTTATTACATTGTAACAAAACAAAACAAGACTAATTTTAAGCTTCTACAGTAACTGGATGCCATGCAAGTAGCCACTAGATGTCCTCGCAACTCCACCGTTGAGAGGATTTGTCTCAGTATGTGCATGCTGCTCCATACTTTGCTAATGAAGAAGGAACCTTTTATTTGACGAACCTAGCTCAATGATTTCCAAATTCTAGCCCTCTGAGTGTTTTGGACTTGGACTCCCAGAGGCCCCAGCTACCTTGACAGTGGTCAGGGATTCTGGAAGCTGAAGTCCATAACACCTGGAAGACCAGAGTTTGTGAAACAGTGGCCAAGCTTGACCCCATTAATGAAACATTACTGCATTGTGGGCACGGAGGGCATTTTCCCTTCTACCCCATTACCTCAGTCGCTTCCGCATTTGGAGGCCGACAGAAGCCTGCTACTTCAGCCACGCAAGCAGAACAAACTTGAAACAAGCGGAGTGATAACACAATGGAAGACAACAAAGACTTTGGCGACGGGGTGGGTGGAACTGCAGATGTTAAACATGCCTGGTTAAAATGAAAATGACGTGCTTTTTAGTTTTGGAGCAGTAAATTTAGTTTCAGTTCTTTCGCTGAGAATTTTATACCTCTTTTACTTGACAATGACAGAAGCACAGTGTCTTTGCAAAGCTGATTTCTGCATTCTGCTCAACGAATAATAAACCGTCCCCTCTGAACTGTTATCATTTTGAAGGGTACTTGTGAGAGGGCTCTGTGGCATAATGAATACTTTCTTACTAAAAAGTCTGGGAGATGCTGTTTGGCTCCCACCAGGTTACAGGGCTGTGTTAGAAGTAAAGCCATAACCGGTCTTGAGAAGTCCAAAGCTGTCAACCATCCAGCCTTCCTTATCTGCCTTTCTTAACTTCACTTTTCTGTTCTTGGCTTCTCCCTTTTTGCACTCCATGGATGAAGTGTCTTGTTAGTGACATAATGGAGGTATAAGTAAATTGCAGTATTATTTAAATATTTATTTTATTTATATGCCGGTTTTCTCCCTCCCCATACGTGTAGTTGTTTTTGGATGATACACAGTGGTCATATCCAGTCGACGGCAATGTAAGCAGAGCAGTGCAGTAGTGCACTGAAGTACAAAGAACAGAATGTGCATTGCCTGCATTCATTGCCATTGTGCATTGCAGTCGCACAATGGATTGTGATGATAATACCCTCACTCTTAAAACTAGAAATTCCCCTTTTCCAATTTCAACTCAAAAGTCTTGAGATCTCCATTCCATAGAAATGAGAGAGTCACGTAGGCTAAACAGATTAAGAGCCTTGGCTCTAGCCTGTGCTTTTTAAACCTCTAGATAAAAAGGGAGCTTCCTCCTTGATTTGCAACTGTTAATTATATTTCTTGTTTAAGGTAACAGACTCTCCGAAGTAAGCACACACTGAAGCTCCTGTTGAATTATCACATGCTATCTGAAAATGATAGACAGATTGGGACAGTGTGGAAATGTTGATGGATGCCAGACAGAAAGGATGTGCTTTGAACTAAGCGTTAATTGTTTTCTGAATGTTTACAGGAGGAAACCCACTTGTTTAGGGTATAAAAAGTTGGTGCTGGGAAATGTCTTTTTGTCTTACCTTTGGACCTCCACAAGGTGTTGACCTATTTCTGCTGCGGAAATAAAACTTCTTGCTCATGTTGCTTTGATAATTTGGACTTTGCTGGGCAACGAATCTCACTCTTGGGACATTTAGTATAGAAATTCCATCATGGAACTCCACTGGTAGATATTTATACTATTCTTCAAGCAATCTAGGACAGCAGCTCTTAATCTAGGGTCTGTGGACCCTTGGGGGAGCCATGCACATGGGGGTCTGTGAAGGTTTGAACAGTTATGAGCATTTGCAGTTAGAATAAATGGAAGGAAAGAAAATGGATGGACAGACAGATGGACAGTCACACATTGATCTCAAACAGCAGGAGTCTTTTGCTGGCGACAGACACCATTTATACAAATTTTCATTGTAATGTCTCAAACCGTTCAAAAGTTACAAAATGATTTGATAGCAAAAAATGCATTCTGCACATGCTACTTCTGCATATGGTGAAAACATACAATTGAATAACACTGAGTGGCCAAGAGAAAGCTTGTGACATTTCTTGCTACCATACGTACAGCCAGAAGTTGCCTTGAGTAAATCTTTGTGGTCTGTGGCAACAAAAGTTATTTAAAGAGAGTTAATGGTAAAGAAAAGGTTAAGAACCACTCATCTAGGATCTTGGTCCATGCCTCCACAACCAGTAATTGCTGTTTCAGTCTCTGCTTTTCAGCCCCCACTGACTACTTTGATCGAGGGGTGTAAGTATAGGGGGGCATTTTCCTCGAATAAGAGTTCTTCCTCCTCCAATGAAATTTTCCTTCAGTCCCCAAATTGCTAGCATTGCAATAACTTAACACTTTAGTCAAGCATTTAGAAATACTGTTTAGCATCCCAACCAGAGGGGCAGGCACAGTTCCCAAGGGAATGGGAAAACCACAAATAGGAGTGTTGCTAGTGTGAGCCATTTTCCACGGTTCAGGCTGCAATGATAGGAATTTGGAGACTGAAGGAAAAATCTCATTGGAGGTGCAGAATTGTTATTTAGGGGGAATTCCCTCAGTTTTCTTTGGTCATTTTGACTCTTGACCAACTTCCCAAATACCCCCCTCTATCTTTCCCCCGGGCAGATGGCATGTCTTGCTGTAAGTGCTGTGGCATTTCTTGAGAGCTTTTTCAGTTAATTTGTTTGATCTTTCAGTGCCCTGTCATGTCTGCCCTTTTCTTCAAGCCCAGCCTTTCATTTCTAGAAGTTGGAGTCCCCCATCCCATGGCCTTCTTTTCTACCATTTCTTCAGCCTCCTGCTCCCTTCCTTCACAGAAGTTGGACTGCCACATGTTTTGCTCTCTGAATGGCTAGGCATTTTGTGACCACACCGGCTATAGCAATCCATGTGAGAGATGTTATGACCCCACACGGGAGACAACGTAGATATTTCTAGGCAGGCAATGTAAACTTACTCCTCTGTTTGCTATTGTGGGCTTCACATCGTTTCTGACTTATGGGGAATGTAAGGCGAACTTATAATGGGGTTTTCTTGGCAAGATTTGTTCAGAGGGGGTTTTGCCATTGCTATCTTCTGAGGCTGAGAATGTGTGACTTGTCCAAGGCCACCCAGCGGGTTTCCATGGCTGAGTGGGGGTTCAAACCCTGGTCTCAGAGTCTTGGTCCAACACCCAAACCATTACACTTGGGACAAAAGAGCATTAGCCCAGGGCCAGTGGTAGTGTAATTTTTATCTCAGGACTAAACCACTTGTGTTTGGAGAATATAAGTTGGAAGGCTCTCTGTGGGATCCTGGCAATGTTGACATGGTTCTCTGGAGCAGCCATTTTCATAAACCCCCATTCTTTATAGTTCTTTGGTTGCCTGATCTAAACCAACCACTTTTGTCAGCCACAAAAGAGAAAACCCTGTTTAGGTGTTGCAATATGCCATTAATTCCTTCCTTTATTAGCAGTACCTGTGAGTCAACACTGAAATTAACCAGTATGCTGTCTGAAGGCCTCTAGCCATCAAGCAGATCTTTCTGGAACAACAACAGCCACATCGTTCAAATAAAACTAGTTGGCCAGTTCATACTGATTCATTTCTAACCCCAGTTATATTCCTAGGAGGAAATATTTTCAGAATAGAACAGCGCTTGATAGGAGGTCAACTGAGTGCATATGGGAGTCCTACTGATGAATCCCAGCTAAAATAGATGTATTTAATTTTATGGTGATTACTTACCTATTTATTTGATTTACACCCCATCCTTCTCTCAAAATAGGACTCAAGGGTAAGTCAACCCATAAGGAGATTTCATAGATTCTAGCCTAAGTCCTACTGTTAGTTCTGATTAGAAGAGGCCCACTGAATCAGTTGGCCTATTTACCTATTTTCTGACTCCCGTTCAACGATTGATTTAATGGGTTGGCTCTAACTGGAGCTAACCAACAGAACTCTAGCCTCTATGTGTTTGGTCTGGGCTAAGAATATCTCCCTATATGAACCTGCTGGAGCCTTAAGATCTGCAGGGGAAGGCTTTCGATGCTGCTACTGTCCCAGGCTCACCTGGTGAGGACACGGGAGAGAGCCTGCTCAGTGGCTGCTCCCTCCCTGTGGAACTCTCTTCCACAGGAGGCTAGGCTGGCCCCATCCCTGCTTCCCTTTCATAGGCAGAAAAAGACATTTCAAGCAGGCTTTTAATGGGTAAATAGGGAAGTTTTATTTATTTATCAAGCTTTTTTTAAGATGCAAGTTTTTATAATTTTATGTTTTTTAATGTTTTGAATTGTTTTGAAATTTTTTTAGAAGCTGCTTTCAGTCCCACTTGGGAGAAGAGGCAGCATATAAAAAAAATATAATAGTAAGAATACGATTCAGACCTGCATATGCATTGCCGATTTAGACTGATGACATACATGGTCATGCCAAGGAATGGTGGGAACTGTGCCGCTGTATAGTCTGGGTCTATGCAGACTTTGTGACCTTGGATAGAGTTTCCAGAATTCACTTGTTCCTTGGAGAATAGGGTGGCCCTATATTGTACTTCACAGAGGATAGCCCTCTGTTTCCTTTGTTTGAAGGGCTTGTGCCTTGGGGGTACACCCAAATCTGGTTTAAAGATACAGGGTCACAAGTAAGGAGAGGAGTAGGAGCCTCGAAGCTCCCTACAGATGTTGGACTCTGATACCCAGCATTCCTTGTGATTGGCTATGCTGGCAGGGCAACTGGGAATTGCCATCCCAGGCATACAGTTCACAGTTTTGCCATGCAAACAGGGGTGGGAACTGCGTGGCCCTTCAGATATTGTCGGATTGCAAGTTGCCACAGAGATGCAGTATATTTCTATTTAAATTAAAAGTATGAGTCCGTGTGTGCAGGGATTTAAGAGTTGGACTACAAGGATTCTTGGAGTCCAGAGTTCAAATCCCTGCTAATTCAGGGAAGCCAGCTAAATGGACTTGAGTAAGTCACATACTCTCAGCCTCAGAGAAAGGCAATGGAAAACCTTTGAACCCATTTTGCCAAGATAGCCCTATGATAGAGTCATTGTAAATTGGACTTGAAGGCTCATAGCAACGTCAAATGGTTGTCAAACTAGGAAATTCGAAACCTTCTAAAAGAAAAACCTTGTGCAATTGTTCACAAACAACAGAATGTGAAATTAGCCACTCTTGGAGAAAGAGATTGAAACAATAATCAGTTATGCAACTCCATCAAAAACCCCTATTAAAAACCTTTAAAAAGTTAATACACATGAGTGAAGACGTGTTCTTCCAGTTTGCAATTTTATTATGAAAGTCCGCGAGAAACCGAGCCCAACTTCTTGTTCCCCTGCCAGACCTGAGAGAAAAGCAACATATTGCTAAATGATAATTATTTTTTCACAGACTTTGAAAAAGAAATCTATTACAAGGTAGGTAACTAGAAATATGTGTTTCACAGAATGGCCTACAGTACCAGCATTAGCAATATAGCAATTAATGAAGATTTGACTGATCTCCAAGAACCATTTGAACATGCTAACTGAAAACACACACAGGAAGAAAGTGTTGAAGAAAACTAAAATTAGCTTTCCACAACAATGCTTTCTTTGTACAGTCCTGAACAGCTGGCATACTTAAAAGTGGTTCATAGAAATTATCAAAACATGATCAGTCTCACATCTAGCTACAAGACTGCCTGCAGAGTTTTTAGCCGAACTCCCTTGCCTTTCTAAATCATGCATGGGACTAGAAAACAAAAATATAGAATCATAGAATCATAGAAATGTAGAGTTGGAAGAGACCACACAGGCCATCCAGTCTAACCCCCTGCCATGCGGGAACACTCTCAAAGCATTCCCAACAGATAGCCATCCAGCCTCTGCTTAAAAACCTCAAAGGAAAGAGACTACCACACTCCGAGGCAGCATCTTTCACTGCCGGACAGCCCTGACTGTCAGGAAGTTCTTCCTGAGGTTCAGGTGGAATCTCCTTTCCTGCAGCTTGAATCCATTGCTCCTTGTCCTGGTCTCTGGAGCAGTGGTAAACAAGCCCTCTCCCTCCCCTCTATGGCATCCATTCAGATATTTAAACATGGCTATCATGTCCCCTCTTAACCTTCTCTTCTGCAGACAGGTTGAGATCCTGCATGGAACACATAGCTAGAATGTCAGAACTACACTCTGTCTCTCAATCTAACACCCTAAAAAACCACCTTCAAAGCCAGGCAGCCATTACTGGCTGAAGGAGACTGGTGAGTGAAGTGCTGAAGGATGAGACATCCATCTCCCTCTCACAGTGAACAGCAGGGCAACAAGCAGAAGTAAGCTACCCATGATGTCCTGTCACATCTCCTCATTGCACTGCAGCAGAGCATTCCAATACGTGTGTTGCAACACTGGTGTCGGCTGCAGTGTCTAGGTGTGTTGCCACCACTACTCTGGACCAAGAAAGACTTTGGCGAGGGCAGTGGCGGGCCCAACTCACGTGGATGGGCTGCCTCTCCTGCCGCTGCTGCCATCCTGGAGCTGAGAAAGACCCTGGTGAGGGTGGTGGCAGGGAGCCAGGCTTGGGTGGAGGGGCTGCCTCCACTTATTGAATTACTGTGTCATGAAATGATGCATGTCTAAAAAATGTGTCACCAACATGAAAAGTTGGGAAGTTCTGCACTGCAGCTTGCTGACAACAGGGAGATGGATATGTGATCCTTCACTACCCTACTTGCCAGAGATTTGGAACTCCTTCACTAGTTAGAGCTGCCTGGCTTTAAAGGTGGATTTAGGGACTTTTGCAATCATAGAGACAATGCCACAATTGCGAATATGATTCAAGGCTAAGTCTAGCTTACAACATGGTAATTGTCTAACAGTATGCCAGGTCATCCTTGCTTTTCTGAAAAAGTCAGCTGGAAGCACATTGGAACATTTTTGCATTGCTGATGCCTCATAGAAAACCTAAGGGAGACTTGGTCAATCTTGTGCCTCCAGAAGTGGCCATTCTGGCTGGGAATGATGGGGCTTTTAGTCCAACAGATCTGGAGGGTACATGCTTGGGAAGGCTGCTGTAGTGTGTCAGCATGATTGTCCTGTGTGTATGACAGTGTGGGCATATATGGCACATGCCATTTTTGACAAATGGCAAATCAAATGGCATTTCTGTGCCTGGATCTCTACAATTACTTAAGGGTGTATGGCCAAGGTCAGGATGGCAGGGTGTTAATCTCTGCAAAAAGAATTACACATACAAAATGAGATGTTACATCTTGCTTGTGCAGTGTAGATCTACATTTGTTTGGTTAAGTGGTGTGGTTGTGTTACACCATCTTTCTGCTGAACACCAACATGATGCAACTTACTATGTTATCAGTGAATGTGTGTGTAATGGGGAAATGTCCAATGGCTGTCCACAGTCTCAGTGAATCAAATGGCACATTGAAGGTACTGATGAATACTTAGGCACCATCCAAGAATACCCAACTGCTTATGCAACTGTTACATTTGTGGAACTCCATTTACACTCTTGTGAATGGAACAGGAACATTATACTATGGCCAAAAAAAGTACTACGGCATGTGTAAGGGGACTTACTTAGGTTTGAATAAAACACCACCAGGATTCCAGTCTGAGTGTGTTACACAGGTCTAATGCTAAACTGCTTGCACACCGGTGTTGTATGTGCAACTTTGCTTCTGCAACCTTGAACTGAATGCAGACATTCTGCATCAGGCCAAAATGTTGAACTGCTCACATGGGAAACCTTACACATACATAAGCCACAATCAGGATTTATTGGAATAACTTACACAAAAACTGTAGTTAGACATTTATTTAGCGCGTGTTTGTGACTGTATCTGAGATCCTGCTTCAGAGTGTAACACTCTGCCTGTGCAAGTTCCATGTCCTCTTCTCCATCCAGCCATTTTCAAGTTCCAGAGGGTGGGGCTGTTACCTCAAAATGTGGGTGACTCAGGGGTTCACCTGCAATGCCAGTACCTCCATGTGATGATGGGGAATGATTTAGTTCAAAGTGGGAGGCCTGTGAGAAGGGGGGGGTAACCTAGTGAGATCTTTCACCAATGTTTATGGGGTCTTGTATAGGGAAAGATCAGCCAGAGATTCAAAAAGTAAACTGTGTTTTATTGAAGGAATTCAATCATGCATGCACAAGATCCAAACACACGCGGCTGACTGAAGGAAAAGGAAGGGAAGATTGTTGATAGTGAAGTGTAAGGGAAATGAGAGCGATATTTACTGATCCGGAGAGCAGCAAACAAAAAGTGATGTTGCTTAGATTTGCACCTAAGAACAGCGCTTGTTTGGAAATCAGAGTGACAGCATGGCGTTCAGCAAGTGACATACTGCATCTGACTGCTCAAAACTTAGAATGGTGGTGGTTATATCCAATTTCTACCTGGAGGGCATGGGTGTGAATGGCTCTCCGTCCAAGTAAACAATGGAGGTTGCAGAGCGGACAATGAGGTCTGGGCTGTGTTAACAATTTCAGTATAAGGTGCCAAAGAGTTAATGGCTATCATGATGGCTCTGTAATGGTAGACAGGTGTGCGGACAATGAGGGAAATGACAGGTCAGTGAGAAGAAAGGTTGAAACAATCAGTGGTTTGGTGCAAACACCCCTGCTTCCATTGTTTGACAGTAGAGTCATTACAGCTTAGCTTAAGCCTATTATCTCTGGAGTTACCTGGTGTCTTCCTGACCATGACCTGGCTATGCCTAGAGGAGATCTCTGACCAACTTTGCAACAAACATGTTCAACCAGTGTTTTTCTGCCCATCTTGGCCTTACAGTCACATCAGGATCCATTTTATATCAATGCTAATTACATTTTTTTTGCCAATTAGATCATATTTCACCAATTAAACCATATCAGATCTGGTGTGTGCGTGCGCGTGCTGCTGCTGCTACTTAACAGTGGAGAAGGGAGAGAGATGTTTCAGAAGAGGAAGATGTGGCTAATCTTGGCTCCAAGGGGAAGAGAAATGAGGGAGCATTCCAAAATGGACTCTTCCTTTCCCTTCCCTCTGCAGCTGAGACCAGCAGCATCTTCCTATGAGTTGCCTCCCCCTAGTAAGCGGGAACACTCCCTGTCCATGATTTGACAGCTGCTGAGGGGAGTTGGATGGGCTAGAAGATAGCCCCCTTGTGCCCCAATATGAAAAGAGACCTATGAACACCTATTCATCAAGATCTATATATGCAAATATTTATTTGCATATGTATATTCTGCCATGTCTAGCCAGATTCCTTGAAGTATCTGTCAACAATTAGAGCAGTGGTTCTCAACCTGTGGGTCCCCAGATGTTTGTGGACTTCAGCTCCCAGAAGCCCCAGCCACTATGGTCAATGCTCAGGGCTTCTGGGAGCTGAAGTCCACGAACATCTGCGGACCCACAGGTTGAGAACCACTGAATTAGAGAATACTGTGTATGCACTGAGAATCTCTTGTTTTATGGACCAGGAGTATGTGGCTGTTGTTTTATGGATGAGAAATGTGTGGCCTTTCAGCTGTTGTTGGGCTGCAGTTCCCATTGTTCCTCGTTGTTCAATAGGAGTATGCTGTCTAGATTGAGGGAGGTATTGGTACCACTTTATTCTGCTTTGGTTAGACCTCATCTTGAATACTGCGTCCAATTCTGGCCACCCCAATTCAAGAAGGATATGGATAAGCTGGAGCAGGTCCAGAGGGCAACCAAAATGGTGAGGGGCCTGGAAGCCATGCCCTATGAGGACAGACTTAGAGAGCTGGGTATGTTTAGTCTGCAGAAGAGAAGGTTGAGAGGGGACATGATAGCCATGTTTAAATATTTGAAGGGATGTCATGTCGAGGAGGGAGTGGGCTTGTTTTCTCCTGCTCGAGACCAGGACAAGGAGCAATGGATACAAGCTGCAGGAGGGGAGATTCCACCTGAACCTCAGGAAGAATTTCCTGATGGTCAGGGCTGTCCGGCAGCGGAATGTGCTGCCACGGAGTGTGGTGGAGTCTCCTTCGTTGGAGGTTTTTAAGCGGAGGCTGGATGGCCACTTGTCGGGAGTGCTTTGAAGGTTTTCTTGCATGGCAGGGGGTTGGACTGGATGGCCCTTGTGGTCTCTTCCAACTCTACATTTCTATGATTCTATGATTGTTGATTGTGCTAGCTAGTGCTGCTGGGAGTTGCAGTCCAACAACAACTGAAGAGCAATGTGTCTCATTGGTAAGCTTCATTATGACCTCTCAGATGAAAAAGCAGGAGAGTTAGGTAAAAACTCTGCTGGCAGCTGCACTGTCCCTTCTCCACAAGATAACTGAAGGCAGGTAAACTTGTATGGACAGAGTAGAACAGCCCAGATGGAGAAGGCTTGTGTGTTCTGTGCTGGCTTTCTTGTTCCTTTACACGTTTCTCTGTTAGATCCAGGCTGCTTTCCATGGACATAGAGACTCAAATGAAGGAGTGTCTGCCTGAATTTTAAGCATCCCTTTTTTCCCTGCCCGCTGCTTACCCCTTTCAACAAAATCCTTCAGCATTCTAGGTTGCAAGGTCTGGAAGGGGGGCTGTGGGGAGAAAGTCTGCCCCCTGCCCCAGTTGCATGTCTCCATCTGGTGGACTGAGAAGCACAAATGTGGCTGAATGGATACGTACACAGGCTTGGACCTGCATTAAAGCATTTTGTCCATTTTGTTATGTGCCTTTAAGTCAATTCTAATTTAAAGTGATCATTACAGGGTTTTCATGTTAAGATTTATTCAGAGGTTTGCTATTGCTTTCCCTCTAAGGCTGAGCAAGCGTGACTTTTGCAATGTCACCTAGTGGATTTCCATGACTGATCAGGGATTCAAATCCTAGTCTCCCAGTGTTCCTATTCCAGCACTCAAACCACTACAACATCTGCAATCAATTACTATGTAACTGGGTAGAATTACTTTTCTCTAAGCAACTCGAAAGATTGTTTGGACAGGAAGGGCATGTGTGCATGCATACTTGTGCTATTACTGAGGTGCCTTGTCCCTTTCTACCTTCTTGTCCACAACAAACTATGGGAAGTAGGTCTTCCAATAGCATGTAAGCAAGGAAGCACTTGTAGTTTCTCAAGTGCTAGTTCATCTGCAGACTCTCTTTTACACCAGAACACAGTAACAGCAACTCACCATTGAAAAGACTGTTCATTCTGCTTTGACTGAAATCTGCCAAATCTCCTAACATCTGGACATCCCAACACATACAGAAAAATATCTGCCGTCTCCTATTAAAACTGTATTCCTTCTCTCCATTTTAAACTTGGACAGACCTGCAAGTCAGGGGTAGGCAACTGAGGGATGATAGGAGGCTGCACTGTCCCTTCGGAAGAGCTTTGAAGTCCATACTGCTTGCCTCCCACATCCCTATTTCACCACTCCCCCATGAGCCTTAGGATACCTTGTGACATTTTATGTCCAAGAGAGAGATTTTTTGGGGGAAAAAACCCCAAGAAGTGGCCTGGACATTACCATCTGTTTTTCAAAGGCTTCTCCTGGGCTTAAAATGGCACAGGGGGCCAAAAACATGGTGAAAATTCCCTTGCAACCCCTAAGGGGGGGCCCTCCTCCTTCCAACATTTTTGAAACATTTCATTTTTTCCCCAAAATCCTGGGGGGGGGTCCTTATGACTGAACACAGCCTGCAGGCCACACACTTTGCTACCGAATAACTTCTGTCCCTCAGATGAACACAGTTCACTCTCTCCAAATCCCAACCTCATTAATATCCAGCCCAATCTATCCTCCCAATGGCATTGTCATCTCCTATTTTTCTTTCCTGCTATATTTCTATCTGTGACTACTGATTCTCCAACCCTTACCCTCTCCAGCTGCCAAAGAAGTCTCTTACCGAGTAAGAGTGCTGATCATTTTTTCTTGCTCTCCTCCATATGTGAGATTGCTGCATGTGTCCCTTTCAAGTTCATAGGGTTTTCTTGGCCAAGGAATACTCAGAGGTGGTTTTGTCACTTCCTTCCTCTGAAATATAGCCCACAGCATCTGGTATTTATCGGCTTTCTCCCACCCTGCTTAGCTTCCAAGATCATACAGGAGCTGGTATTTCGTTCTGTCCATTTTTCCTTGCTCTCCATTACATGTGAGATCATTACCTCCATCTCACAATCTTCTTTCCTTTTTAATTTTGGGCAAGGTCTTTGGCTCCCTTGTTCCCAAATATAAACAAATGCGTGTGTTTGCTCACACTCCACCCATGCCACCTTCATCTCAACTTCTCCACTGTCTGCTGATCCCTAAAAAGAACAGGCTGCCTACCTGTAACTGCAGTTCAAGCGGTCATCTGTGAACTCACATATAGGGACCATTCTGTGCCTGTCTGGAGATCTTTGAAAGCTTCTTCAGCTGCGATTTGGTGCTAATCTTGCCCCCTGGCCCTCGCACATGTAAGCTGTGTATTGCAGTTGTAACCCAGTTCCAAATCCATCACTAAGATCTCAACAAAGGCATGGCATGAAAAGTGGGGGGGGCAGGTTTTGTCAGTTTGTAGATAACAACCTGAACAAACATTACAGGTAGCTTGACAGCTAAGAAGTATGGTCTGTAGTCCCTGCCAGCACAACAAGCCAAGGCTAAGCCACACACTGGTTCAAACTGTTCCCACCTATATGGGTCTCACATCCTTCACCTCGTCAACATTATACTTTTCTCCCCTACAGACAAGGTGACATCTCTTTGCTTCCAAAGGTCACTTCCACTCTTCATATTAACCAGCTGCTGGTGCTTCCAATCTGCATGAAATCCTTATCCTTTGTTTGTTTGTTTGTGCAACTACAAAAGATTGTCAACTGATGGCATCATTTAATTAAACAATGAAAGTACCAGTCATTAATGAAGGTATTGTTACGGTTTCTTTGGCAGTAGGACTTTAGATAGCAAGCATCTTAAACCTGGGCTATCTCTTCACGTATCTTCTAGGACCATAAAAGCTGCTGCAAAAGGATAAATTATGAAAACACCAAAATAAAGATAACATTCAAGTTAATGGAAACAAGTCTTTATTAAGTAACTTTTAATATCAGAAAAATAAAACTCTTATAATTCTCTTTACAGCAAATATATAATATCAGTGCTTTGGCCATCATAAGTTAAAGGCCCTTTATCATAAAATATATGTTTTTTTTAACTTTACTCAAATTGAATTTATAATCCCTATGACCTCCCTACATATACATAACAAAAGAGTGTAGTAAAATTAGCAAATACTAAACTATATTGAGAGCTTTGTCATTCTTGAGTCTGTGGTTTATAGAAACAGTACACGCACCTAATGTATGTTGACTCCTTGGCTTATTAGTTGCAGTGTACAATGCAAGAGAATACAAAATACATGCTTGGTGAACAAGATTGTTCATATCTACAAGACTGCAGCTAAAGATTAAGGTTTCAATACTGACATTTAAACTATCCTACAAGCTGTTAGCGTTAAAGTTATGCATCTCATAATGTAATAATAATAATAATAATAATATGCCATCAAGGCAACTTTTATACTGAAAAAATCATAAAATAAAAACCGTTATCTGTAAACTTTTTTTTATACGAAATGTAACTCTTTCAAGTGGAAATAAAAAATAAAGATTTCTGTATATTTACTAGTTCAATACACATAGTTTGCTATACTGAGAAAAAATCTGTTGCAGCTTGGGAAAATATTGCTCAAAAAAAAAAAAGAGAGACAGAGAGAGAGAGAGAAAGAAAGAGAGAGAGAGAGAGAGAAATAAAAAAATAAATCCATCAGAACTTCTGAGTGTTCTTTTTTCAAATGCCAGCACAGATTTGGGAACATTCTGAGGATGAAGTAGTGAGAAACATCCACAGGTTGAAATGCAAAGAAAACAAACACAGAGAAACTAAGAGAGAAGCTCATTTTTTTCCCCTGACACAGGGAAGTGTGGTTTTGAAATGAGATAAACCGCTTTTTGCTGGGTCACAGTCACTGCTGTTTTCATGAATGATATAAGAGAGTGGATGCAACTCCTTTCCCCCTTACATTACTAAAAATAAAATACATGCTTCACATAATGTGCAAATAAGGTTGAAACATAAAAATGATTCACATTTTCAAACTTGGATAGTCTCTAAAATAGTTAATTTAAGAACAGCTTGATCAAGCTAGCCAATGGAATGTTAGCATCCTAGCTATCAGATACAATGAGTGCAAAAACCCGGCAGCTGTCCCTCCCATCTGCCTTATGCGCCACAGAGGCAACCTTTTGGGATGGAGGGTTGGGAACCTGGGTAGACTGCACTCAGTGTGGGAACACCACAGCTCTCTACATGAACTGCACGCACGGTCTACTGCATGCATAATGCTCCACCACAGACAGTAGGTCCCCTTCCTTTTCTCAAAGGGAGCCAATCCTTAAAGATCGTACAAAACTGGCTCCCTTCTCTAAAACAAATTGCAAAACCACTACTAGTAGGGAAGCTCTGTGGATGTGCTGGAGCTCCTGTGTCCCTCGGTGCTGACTGAGGCAAGGTAGACTTTTCTTACATTTCAGCAATGGAAGACCCACATTCCTGATTCTTTTCAAGATGTCCTCTTTGCATATTGGGTGAGAAGCGAGTCAATTCATACCATCTTGTCCTCCCCCATCCCATCTGAACAATGATCTCACTAATAAAAATTACCACTACGCTACCCACTGAACGCCAGCAAATCAATTTGTGCATCATAAAATTAATTGCAACATTAGATAAGTTAAGCCTATGTTGTAAAGAGGGAAAAAAAGTGCCCCCAAACCTGTTTGGAAAAACTGGCAGTGTAAAGAAGGCAGCATTGGAAGTGTGTTTGATACATTGATAATCCTTTTTGTACCCTTCCCCCTCAACTACCTGTTTCTGCATTCGGGGCTGTACCAGGCTTTTCACTGTCATGACCATTACCACCAAGACATAGTCAAGATCATCTGGAAAGCCTATGAGTGCTCATGCTCTATTCTGTTCTGAAACTGATCAAAGTTCCTGTCTTATCTACCACGTCACAGTTTCATTCCAGAAAAATTTTGCTAAGAGGTGCCACAGTTGCAACCAAAATAGAGAAAGATTGGCTAAGGCTTGGTATTAATTGTACAAGCCTTTCTGAAAAGAGAATATGCCTTTCAAACAAGGTTAGCCTAATCTCAAGAAAGCCCGATAACAGTCTGAGTTCATTATAAGTTTACTTAGGGGGTACCATTACATCCAAGCCATTAAGAGTTTAAAAAGTCCATATATAATATCTCTATATATTTAAGAGTGAATTTGAATTGCCTGAGTAACAGCTGTCTGGCAAACTGGACATGATGGTGCTTCTTTTTCACAGATCTTGTTGGCACATTCCATGCAGAATAGGTTGTGGCCACATGGAACCAGGGCAGCAATTACTTCATTCTCAAAGCATATCACGCAGTCGTGCTTTCGTCTCAACTCCGGAGGAGAACTGGAAGTGGAACCGCCATTGGAAGAAGAGTAGCTGTTGGTACCATTGGAAAAAGCAGGGATGTAGATTGGAAGGCCAACTTGGCCAACTGTACTGGGTGGATCACTTCTTACTCTCCTTGCCAGCGGATGTTCTAAGGTTTCAGGAAATGTGGGTGACAGACGAGGAGTAGATGGCTGACTCCCTCTCCGTGAAGTCTTCACGTTACTAGCAGATTCATTACCAAAAGTGGAGAGTGGATTAACCGGTTCAAAAGGGGTCCAGATGGTTTGTGAAGGTGTTGGCAAGGAGTCATATGCGGGAGAGTCGACCGAGAGATCCTCTGCACCTACAGAAGGCAATGTTTCACCAAACCAAAAATTGCCTGTGCTGAATGGACTAGTTGGGCTGAAGTCAGCCAGCCTATTGCTTCCAAAGTAGGAATCAGTAGACCCACTTCCTAAAGAACTGGAACTGTCATTTCTGTAGTTAGAAATCATTCTGGTACGGCTTGGAGGAGGTACTGGGTTGGAAGTAAGCCAGGCGGATCCCAAACTCCCTCCTTCAAAGCTCACATCTGTACCATTGTAATGGAAATCATTTTCTTCATTTAGTTCAATGTAGTTTCCAGTGCGCATGGCAATGTGCATTTCTATCTCTTCACGAGCGCGATCTACATTTTCAGGCATGCCGGTAACCTCAAAGACTGGCTCTTTGTCTCTACTGGGAGTAACTATATAGGTATGAGTCTGCTGCTGAATTCTTTTGATCGTAGCGCCTTTTGGGCCAACCACCAGCCCGACAACACGGTAAGGCACCCTGACTTGGACTGTTGTTTGGCCTGGCAGGTTGGGGTTACAAGGCAGCCCACCTAGAGCAGGGCCATTTTTGTTGCGTGAAGCTCTTATCATGGAGAAGTGTTCAGCAGCAGAAAGAATTTCCCTTTTGGCCATGGCTACATCCTCCTTTCGTCCTGTGACAACAAAAATGGGTTCTTCTCCACGAACAGGAGTTTTGATGTATGTATTTGTCTTGGCTCGCAGTGCCTTTATTTTGCAGCCTGCACAGAGAAAATAGAACAGATACACAAAAAACGAAGGTTTAGTAAAGAAAAGAGTGTCAGAGGAAAGATCTTATTTAGACCCAAAAAAGCTTTGTGCTGCACTCTCCAGAAGACTCAGATCAGTGAAACTGAAATCCTTTCACTGGCAAATCACCCTGATACATTCAGACTACTCATCTACCAAATGTGAATGAGTGCTCTTGAAAGCATCTTCAAAGTCAGTATTGCAAATTAATCTTTTCGCTGAATTCTTCAGAAGTCTTCCTGACCGCACAAGCCTATGTTAATCACTTCTGTTTTGAAAATTAAAGGAAGAAAGTCAGATTTTGATAAGCTTCCTTGCCACTTCACAAGCTAGTGACTATTTTCAAACCTCTTCTGAATTAGAGCCTTAAGACAGTTCTGAATCTTCTAACATTTCATGGAGTTTAGAGAATTAACCCACTGCACTATTTGCTGTTGTATGCATTCAGGTCATTTCTAACTTATGGCAATCCTACGGTGATCTGTTCAGTGGTGGTTTGCCTTTGCCTTCCTCTGAGGCTCAGAGAGTGTGATTTGCCCAAGGTCACTCAGTGAATTTCCATGGCTAAGCAGAGATTCAAACCCTGTTCACTTTAAGTTCCTAGTTCAATCATTCCACTATACTGACACTTAATTTTTCATTTAAATAAATAGCTCAGTGAAGGGCAAAATACCAGCCTAGGGCTACATACAGACTTTCAAGGCTGTTTCTGTAGCTCTCCTCTTTGCATCCTTTGGTAAAAAAGAGAATAAACTGCTTTAGAGAACTCCAGCACTGGCAATTCTCCTATTAGATAGCTCACAGCTCACACTTTAATTGATGAGTTAAACATAAAAAACTCTTGTTTTTTCAAAACTGAAGTAGGTTTCTCATCATTTCCAGGTTTTCCCCCCAGTTTTGGGCAGTCCACATGGCATCTGGAGGATCCCAGGGATAGCAAACATTTAAATTCCCTTCCCAATATAGCAAGGAATGTTAGATGAACATTACTACATGAGAAGAGGGAATGTTTTTATTTACTAATCTGACATATCACTTTTGTTTTTTAAAACAATCTATTTGCAGCACGATAAAATTCTAAATAATGCAACAAATAACACCCCAAATTAAGAGCAGCAGAAATGAACTAGCAACCAGCAGCATATCAGAAGCTCATATAGTTCATGGAAGGGCATTCCACCTCTAGAACACTGAGACAACTCTTGCTTATTGTAGAAGCTAATGGAGCCTCCAAATAAGGTGGCAATTAAATAGGATTGCATCCAGTGACCTCTATAAGGAGATTCACCCTTGTATATGTACTCTCATATATAGTCAGGGTATTCTAGCATATAGCCAGCACTGTGGATTGGGCACGGGAACACAGTGGTTCGTTCAGTGCTGCTATATTACAGCAGGACTGATATAATTATCCAAATAAATACCAACTGAACAGTGATATTCTGAATCCACATGTATGATTCTTCATTTTATCTAGAATGACTTCATTTGTTTAGGCTGCATCCAGATACTTTCAACATGCTCATTTCAAGCTGCTAGTCCACCTCGTCTAACTTTCAGCTTTCTTCAAGAATGTGCACTGTTTCAGTAAAATTTATTCTTTAGTCATGCAGAACATGGAAATCAACACAAGACTGAATAACCAGATTCAATGCCTTGAATATTTTCAGTTAGTTAAATAATCATCAGTTAAATAACCTTTTAAAAGAATATGCAAATAACAAAAAACTAATATTTGAAAAATTGATTGCCCACTTACAACACTAAAGGATTCCCACTCAAAAATAGTAGGACTTAATAGGTGAAGAATGGAAGGCAAAAGCAAAAGTTTAAAGTTTCATAGTTAAAACAGAATTACAGTTGACTCTCCATATATGCATCCTTCAGATTTGCTAATTCCAGTGATTGCAGAGTGTCATGTTCTACACCTAAAATGGTGGTGACATGAATGTTGACGCAGTGAAGAGTCTGGACGCACGTCACCACGACCGAATGATATGGAATACAAGCATTTGTGTTTTTCACCATTTGCAGAGGGTCCTGGAACAGAACCCTTGCAAACACCGAGGTTCCAATGTATTGTGTAGAGATGATTTATGTTAGTGCATGTGAATGACTTTCTAATCAATGAACTTAAAATGTCAATTTCAATTGCTGTAAGGCAACATCATTTTTAAAGTTCGATATAACTGGTATCTAAATCCTTGAAAATTATGCAAACCAAACAGACTAATAATAGACTCCTGCTGGAAATGTGCTTAATCCAGACCAGATGGCTTTCATAAGTGGTGATTTATCAAAATGCAGTGTACTGGAAGAAACTGAAGTCATAAGAATTACTTCAAAAGTGTTGCCATTATCACCACTAAGATTTCTGCTAGGATAAGGATATAACACTAATTGAAAGGCAGTAACTGGCAGGTAAGTTTATACCTATAACTTTAATTGAGGGGGGCATTCAACAGAAAACACACAAGGTCTATAGAGAAATTACTGGCTGAATAGAGTATGAGGTATATGCTATATATGACAAAGTTTGCAGCACAGTTATTTTGAAGTACAGATTATGGGGAAGGGGTTAATATTATAGAAAGTTTTATTTTAAACTGGAAATATGTTTGATTTTTGTAATTAATTTTTGACAGAGCATTTTGCTAAAATCAGTAAAATGAAATGAACACATACCGTTTACTGTTTTCTTACCACTGCTACAGTCATTTTTTTTTTCTGACTGAAAATTTTGAAAGAAAAAGTTTTTCTTTCCTTGATTGAAGATGTTTCTACTTCATGTTACACTTGCGGCCAAGAAGCATCTCAAAGTTACTGGTGCAATTTCCTCACAGAACATATTTCTATCATTTTCTACTTTCACAAAACTTCTTATGACAGTAATCAAGCATTTTAGTAGGAATGTAAGACTACTACCAGCTGAACTACTCACAGGAGTCCAGCTTGGCCAGCAAAGCCTTATTCCATGCTCCAGTGAAGTCCCTAGCCCAGATAATTTTGGAAAACTAGTATTTGCTCATCACACTGAGAACCGTCTTCCAGAGGCAGCAGATCCAATGATGCCAGCTTGGGTGTATCAACTATTCAGGCTCTTTCTGGCTCAAGAAAAACTCTCTCTACCACCTTGACCTGAGTTTCAGTAGTGGCTGTAGTAAATGTCAAAGGAGCTTGACAAGTTACTAGTAAGGAAGTCATTCTGTTAATTTGTATGTACAACTTTAACTTTCTGTAGATGTTTTGGAACCTCTCATAACAATGCAAGGCCCATTCTTTTTATGTGTTGTGTCAAAAGCCAGTACAGCAAACCCATTACATAGCTTTTTTAAAATAAAAATGGTGATTCTGAAAGGAAAGCTGATTCTACAAACCTCAAGGTCAACATCTCCTCTGTTATTTGGAGAGACAGAATCGCCTTCAAAAAAGCCGCAGCCTGTGACACCTGAAACTCCCCAATGCGTCATCAATCAATGTTAAGTGAGTTGAGTTTGTAAGGAACCAGTGGCAGAGCACAGCTGCAACAGACTACTGTATATACAGCCTGGCCAAAACAAAGGCTATTAACTTTCTTAGGCATTTTCACTGGATGACCTTCACGTTTGTTTTTAACTCAAATCTGTGGGGTTTTCTTGCTTTTCCGATTAATTACTTCTTAGATGACATGTTATGACGCAGCATAATCAAACAGTCTGATAAGTCATTAAATGATGATAAGTCACAGGCATGTGTATGATATATGATGTTTTCCACTTTTCGTGCAATACTGGATGTGGAAGCATAAGGCTATAATGAGGGAAACTTGGAGTTCCCACGCATTGTTTCCAGGTCTCTGGACATGTGAGAGATCATCATATGTAAAAGGTATAATGAGAGAACTGACAGAACTTGGAAGTCCTCAGAAACCTACCCTAAAAACCAGCTAGCTGTACTGAGGGCAAGCTGGGTGCTGAAGGATGACCTGTGCAGCCCTTTTCTGCCAGCAGTTGGTGGTGCGGCAAGGAGTTGCAACAGTGCCCTGCGTTGCTGATGGAAGGGGGTTGGATGGGTCATCTATCAGTGCCCCACTCACTGGATGGCAGCACTCCATATTTTCAGTGCAGCCGACTGGAGTTTAAGGTGACTTTGGCGGGGGGGGGTCACATCAGAAGACACAGCATAGCAATGATATGGTGGCTATGTGTCTGATGGAGGATCTTGGCCAGTATATCCAGTCAGACAATGCAAATAAAGCAAAATGACCACTACATTACACAGACGATTCCCTGCTTAACATAGAATTTTGGAGTTATCTCTTACAATGGAGTGGACAATGATGCTAATGGAGGGGTGAAGCTAAGGGAGAGGCAAAGATATGCCTCCCCTGCTGCCAATGGGCTGAAATTACATGCATTAATGACCTGGAAATGATATCATAATATGAGCGGTTTCTATTTTGGCCTATTTTTGACCTTTCTGAAGGGTTGGGGCTGTGAAACAAGGCAAGGCACAATGGTTTGGGGTTGTTTGAGGTGTATCTTGCAATTTTCAGTCTAGAAAACTAAAAAGCTTGCCTCTTGCCTTCCCCTGGTCACTGCTGTGGGGGTGCATGTAAGCACTGAGAATCTGCCTTGTGAGAGACTGGGGCAAGAAAGAAACCCTCTGAAAGTATGCTCACGGAGCATTCAGCTCTGTAATAGTTATATATGATTGTGACTATGATCAACTTACACTAATGTACACTTGGCCCTCCACATTCACTAGGGTTAGGGACACAGGACCCTAGCAAAAGTGAAAAATTCGCAAATAACAAAATTTGTGTTTCTGTGGGAAGGGGGTTGAGACATGGGTGGGGAAAGTGGACATCCAGGGTCTAAACCAGGTCAGGGAAAGTAGATGGTTGGTGTGATGGTCCTGAACTTCCTCTCTCTTGCCTACCTCCTTCCTTGGATGTGTGTGGGGCATGGATACAGGGGTTTGTGGTGCTGAGAATTTGGGCAGAGAGCCATGCTTAGGTGGCCAGGCAGAGACTGGTAAAGGAAGAGGAGGACCAGAGGTGGGTTTTTAAAGGGCTGCACAGCCTGATCAGAACCACCAAGAAGGACAGTTCCTCCCAAAAAGAAGCACCTGAGGTGAGAGGGCAGGGGTTGGAGAAACTTGCAAATAATCAAATCCATGAATGTCAAACCCGTAAAAGTGGAAGGCTGACTGTATACGTGTGGCTCACAAATCATATCCTATGCGTTTCTCCTTCTCTTATTTTCTTCACTTTTGTATGTTTATCTTCAATATCCAGTAGGAACTGTGGGAAACAAAACTCTGCTCCAGCACCATAAACTAATCTTTTCCCAGCTTTTAAAACACTCACATTTTTCTTCAACTTTCTGAACATTCTTCTTCTTCTTCTTTTTTTTACACCATATAAACTGCTAAGAAACTTGTATTAGTGCTCCAGGAAGCCTCTCAGAACCAGAAGCACTGATACTAGCACAAGCAAGATACTTGCAATTGCTTCCACGCAGGACCCTACAAAGTTATAGCACTTTTTAGGTCCACAGGCTCCTAGATGGAAGCAACTATCTTGTCCACACTTGTATAGGTATTTCTGGTTTACAGAAGATTCCTGGAGCATGAATACAAGGCATCAACCTCCATCTTTAACATGACATCCCTTCAGATACTTAAAGATGGGTATCAAATCACCTTCTATGTATGGTTGTGAAAGCTGGACAGTGAAAAAACAGATAACAGAAAAACAGAAAAAACAAAAACAGACAAAAACATTATCTAAAATGTGGTCCTGGAGGAGAGTTCTGAGGATATCATGGACTGCCAAAAAGAAAACTAAATGGGACCTAGATTTAAGATTAGTTTGGAAGGAAGAGGAGGAAATGGTATGTAAATTTTGTATTGTGCTATCCAAAATTTGTATGTGTATTTGGTCTTTTTTTTTTTTTAAAAAAAAAACAGGTTGCTTACCTGTAACTGTGGTTCTTCGAGTGGTCATCTGTGCCCTCATACATTAGGAGCTTTCGCGCCTGCGCAGTAGCATTCGGAAGATTCTAGAGCTCGTTGGTTTGGCGGGAATCCCTCCCCCACGTTGGTACTGCGCATGCTCCTCCCGCTGAGCAACGGTTGCTCCTCAGTTCTGGTCTGCCGAGTGAGATGGGACCTGAAAAAGAAGGGAAGGTAGGGCGGGGATGTACGAGGGCACAGATGACCACTCGAAAAACCACAGTTACAGGTAAGCAACCTGTTCTTCTTCTTCGTGCTCTCTGTACCTCATACATTAGAAGACTGTGTAGCTTACTGGCAGGATGGTGGGTCAGGTCCCAGACCCTAGAGGACTGAAGCCAGCACAGCACGGCCAAATCGAGCATCTCTCCTGGACTGGCAGTCGAGTCTGTAGTGGAGCACAAAGGTCAATGGTTGGGACCAGGTCGCCACACAGCACAGCTCCTGCAGGTCGACCCCTCGCAGGAGGGCAGCAGATGTCGCCACGGTGCTGGTGGAGTGAGCCCGAAGAAGGTCTGGTGGAGGTTTCTTGGCAAGCTCGTACGCTAGGTGTATAGTCTGTACCACCCATTTGGAGAAGCGCTGGGTGGACACTTTGTGGCCCCTCTGGCGCCTGCCATAGCAGACAAAGAGGTGTGGTG